>CAWUFW010002163.1:600000-1065000 GCA_963921515.1 Calotriton arnoldi
TTTTTTCCAGACTAAAGCACAATCCTTACAGTCACAACATTGTTTGTCACAAAGATCCTTATCATTGCCCAGGACTTTTCAGCCCTTTTAATTGAATTATTAATAAGAAAGGGGTTTAAACAGTGCTGGCACAAACACACACACATACATACACACACACGCGCGCACGCAGACACACACAGACAGACACGCACACAGACACACACACACCCTGTTCCACCTCCTCCCCAAGTACTCTAAAAAGTGTTGAGGAAATAAAGGTGCAGTCTTTTCTAGGCATTTATCCAAGATCACACAGGTGTAAGAGGATAACTGAATACCTGGACGACTGATCGTACACCCCATTAGGGAGAAACCACTACATCAAAGTGCAGTTGCATCAGAAGTACTGCACCAACACATATCTCTGATAATACATGGCTGAGAATTCCAGTGTCATCAGATACAATAAATATATTTAGGAGTAACCATGCTGTAAGACTCAATGAGAGGCTTAGAGTTAGAGGTTGATTAAGGTACAGCATTTATGGTTATGCTTTACGTTAGACTAACGGTAAGGAATATGGTTAAGTTTAGGCAAAGCTTTATGAACAGGGTTAGGTTTGGGGTCAGCATTAAAGTTAGGGATAGGATGCGGCATGTAGTTAGGATGAATGTGTTAGTGTTTGGGATAGAAGTAGATTTAGAGATAGTGTTCCGTTTAGGGTTTGGGAAAGTGTAGAGTTAGTCTTAGGACCAGCATTAAGATAAAGGGAGTGGGATCCACATCATTACGTATGAAGTAGAGGCTATGTGTTAAAGTTTAGGATTAACTCAAAGAAGATGTTAAGATGAGGTGGTGTCTTGATCCTTGACGTAATGACTAGTTACATTTCTAATACACATAGTTGCTTGATAAATCTTTTTTCAATCACAGGTGACACTCATAGTGACTGTAAAAAATCATTTTTTTTATTTTTAATTTCTCAATAGTCTTTTTGAAGCTCAGTTTCATCAAAACTTTGACTTATTTATGTTATTATTTTAATGAACATTTCAACATGATCTCACATGAACCACATAAAAATATTTCACACATATATAACAGACAAATCAATACTCACGTCAATGACATAACAATACATTTCACATGTACCAAAAAATATATGGATTGAAGAGCAAGCTCTGGTTCCACAAAAAATAACAACACAATTAGAGACAAAAGGCCTGTTTACCAGATGTGAAATACAGTAAGCCTAGTTCAGCCAAGTAACTCCGCGTTCATCCAAATTGTTACAAGTTTTCCGCGCTTCCTAAGTGCTCCGGTGGTTGTACTCTGGTGATGTCCGACCTGGCAGAAGTCAATACCAATTAGAGATGCGAATGTTAACGCAGCAGCTCATAATGGAGTCTGGCAGCCACATTCAATCCACTCTCCCTGCCACTTGATTACTTCTCGTCGACTTCTCTTCCCGCGCTTTGTTTCTGTCCTCAATCCTACCTCACTGGAACCTGTTCGCTTGAGATACGGGATCAGTTTTAGGGGTAGGTACGCAAATTTCGTGTGATTTGCTTTTTTGCAGTTAGGTGAAATTACGCTTAGCAACGCAAAATTGTAAACAGACATTCAGCTCTGTATTTTAGCACAAAATGCGCCCTCACATCCACTTTGGACACAAGAATGCATTTGGTGCTATAAATAAAATAGTGCAACAAAAGCAACTTGAACAACAGCTGTTAGAACTCTGTCATTCACGTTGTTACCCTGCTCTCATGGTAAATTTTCACCAAATACAGCACATTCACTGTAATTTTCTTTACCACAAATAGCCAATAATCATGCGATGTGGCATAATAGCATAATTTATGGAGTTTTGTGTAACAATAACAAAGCACAATTATCAAAATTAAGCTAATTATGCCAGCATAACGCAAATTTCTCCCAGGCCTATCAATAGGCCTTTTGCTAAACATATTCTAGAGATTATGGGGCCGATTCCGATCTCGGCCGGTAGGGCTCCGAATCGGATTCGGCTTACCCGGATCCGATTCGGAGCCCTATTTCCCGACCGATTCGTACGCGCGTCCGGGCGAGCGAGTACGATGCGAATTCGCCGACCGACTCGTCCGGGCGTCCCGACCGCTCCGACCGACTCGTTCCCGGGTCGAACCTCACCGACCGACTCGCTCGGACTCGACTCGCACCGCGCAATGGAGACGTTCCCCGGCCGGGTAAGTACGATGCGCGCCGCGAGCAGTCCGACCGAGCCGCGCACTCCGGCTCGAAAGAGCAGTCGAAGCTGCACTTTGGGGGTCCGTGTCGGACCCCCCTGTACGCGTAGCCGCGCGAGTCGCACACAAGGGGGGCCCATGGGTCCCCCCTACCTGTGCGTGTACGGCGCGAGTCGCTTCGCCACGTACACGCTGTAGGGGGCGCCCTTGTCCGCCTCGCACCCATTGAGTCAATGGGAGCCCGCGTACGCGTTGTACGACCGGCTCCCATTGACTTCAATGGGAGTCCGACCGACTCGAGTCCGATGGCATACGTGCACATCGTACTCGTTCGGTCGGGCTGCTAGGGTCCGATTCGGTCGGAAATCTCTCCGAGTCCAGCTCGGTCGGAGAGATTTCCGGCCCGAATCGGAATCGGCCCCTACGTTGCTTGCTTTAAAACCTGCGAACTTGAGTTCAGGTCCTGGCTTTCCTAGTGGTCACATTGTGTGACCCTGGATCAACACCTTATTTTTATTTTCCCTGAATCTCAGCCCCCCTACCTGCTAAAACGTGGGAAGCTATGAAACTAGGTAGTCCTCAGAATGAAGCATAACATTAAACAAGCATCTGCAATGCAATAGGTCTTGCATTTACGCAAGTTTGAGCTATTGGCATTGTAAATGACAATGCCTTTTATTTATGTTTTGGTTTTTAAAACATAAATATAAGGCATTGTCATTTACAATGCCAATAGTTTACACTCTCGCAAATGCAAGACTTTTTGCATTCCAAATGCTTGAAGGCATTGCTGAGTTGCCCCCTTCTGTCTCCCATGGCCCCTAAAGAGCTCCCTGTTTGCTGCGAGTTAAATAAACAAGCCGGAGTTCACAACTGGGCACAAGAGACCCTCCTGCCCTCCTGCAGTAAGAGAAACTCATGAAAGAAAATAGTGCTCACAGACTAAAGAAGACGTACCGTGTAACAACCGAAGTAAAAGGGTCAGTCCTCATGGGAGGTTACAAATGAAGACAAGGCAGTACTAAAGAGGAAATAACAAGCCTAATAACAAATCAGAAGCCAGTATTTAAGAATAACAATGACACAAGCCAATGACAAATATGGGCAGAGAGTTTGCGGGGCTTCAAGTACATACTCCAATACAGCATGGCTCGCAGAGCAGCGCATGCGCTGCCCAGGCTCGACCTAAAAAGGACACTTGCACCCAAAATTGTCTTGAAAGGACAGCGAGAAACCAATTATTTCTGATCACGTGGCATAAACTGCAAATTTGAGATTTAGTTTGCTTTTGGTGTGATAGAATTTGGATACTAAAGGCTTACCTTCCAGGAAGGGGCCTTGACCACATGTGTTCGAATTCTTTGCAGAGTTGCAAAGAACGAAGTAAATTAATATTGTCAGCATTTTGATATTTGCTTAGCAAGGAATAGAATGCTAAACTAAAATAGCTTTCTCTAAAGATATTGAACTCATGCTAGAAAGTGTACAACAGTAAAAAATACAAAAATCGAATTGCACTTCTTTTCTGCTTATGAATTAAGTACAAGAAAAACCTTGTTTATCTCCACGTTTTAAAAAAGTTGGGACTAAATTTGACTAAAACCAAATTACACTGTTCGTTAATGGTGCAACACGCATTGTTCTAAATCATTTTGCTGCACTCTTACCACTGTGAGAATTAACTTAGTAATTTGCCCCGTTAGGAGACCACATTTCATGTATTCATATGTGCTATAAAACTGTGCCAATTAAATCAGGGGTGTGAATTGTGAGCTTTGCGAGTTCACAACTGGCGAGGTTGTGTGCTGAGCCTCTCCCAATTCATGATACACAGAAGTTTACGTCCCGGTGAAGTGCCCCATTTTATATGTGAACACAAGCGAAACAGTCTCTCGGTGCAGTTTGTAAATTAGCACCTTGGGAAAAGATGACGTAACTTGTTAGAATCGATATCTACACAGTGAGTACGTTCTTCCGATTTAAGAATGGATTTCCAAGCACTACAAGGATTACACAGTACTAAGCCCCCGGGGCACGCTTCTGATTAGCTTTACATATTATTTAGCTTCTGGGTTGATTTAGGATCTACAGCATGGGAATAGGAAGATCAAATACATTCAAATACTAATGAGGTTTGGACCAGTCAGATAGAAGCAAGTATTTTAGAATGAGCTCTCATAATGCCATATGACGATTCTGGTAGGGCATGCTTTCCCTTCTCCCCCCTTTCCCCTTTTTTCTGTGCCAGGGAATTCCCATCTGAGAATATATCATCATGTCAAAGTCAATGGGCCATCCCGGCCTTATTTACAGACACGGGAGGGGCTCTCCCATTATGTGTCTATTGAGCTGAGCACTTTGTATGAGACAGGCCAAGTGACAAAGTGCTTTTTAATGGCTTTCTGTCCTTTCTTGTTTTGTGGCTCAAACATGCCTCCGACATTTCAGACAGGAACGTGCGCGCACTTCCTTTCCCATGGTCTTGATCTGTGTTTGCCGTTGACTGTGAATAATTCAGTAGCCCAGCTCACCATTGTGGCTTGATCAACACTGATGCCAACAAATGACTGGAGGAGAATCCCTCCCATCTAACTGGAAATAGGTTTGTCATAGCTACTAGATGACCGACGCAGGGGGCTTAGAGATCATCCGGGCCACATCACCTTATGTAGAACAGGTGAGTGGGCATTAACTGGTCCAGATGTGCTACTAGTAAGTTTACCTTCTTCAGGGTTCTTATGCCAGCAAATCAAAGCAGTCAAAAGCTTGCTCACACTCTCTTCAAAAATAGCACTCAATGCCCCGATGACATCTACCCTCCAACTGGACCTGCCAATAATCCATACAGACAAACCTCAAAGATGGCACTAGAGACCAGTCCCTGTTTTTCTGACTTTGCTTGGCCTGTTTTGATTTCTGAAATATTGTTCTTCAACATCTTTCCTTCGTAATAGCATGTATGTGTTCAGTAGGCAAACAGCTTCACTGATTTTTAAACATATATAAATAAATAAATAAACAAACAAATAAATAAATAAAAATCAATGGTACATGACTAGTGCTTATGTCACCGATTCCTTCTTGCCCTTTTGGTATCTTTTTAGTCATTTAACTGCATCTCTGCCTGGAGCATGTTGCTAGCTTGCCAGGCCTTGTCTGATTACTCCCCCATTTTGGCGTAAACTGTTTAGTCCTTATCTTAACTACATTTTGTGCATCTATCTCTCACATATCCTCACCATCACACAGCTAGGGGATGCATCCCTTAACACAATAATTGCATCTTGGAGGAGGAATCGCCATCGTCCACAAATCCACCCTCCGGCTGAGCACCCTCCCCGACGAGCCCACAGACCTGATGGAACACCTACACTTCAAGATACAGGCCAGCCCGACCACCACCCTCTGAGGAACTCTCGTCTATGGCCCCCCCGGACCCCGCGGACCCTTCACCAACTCCATCACGGACATCATCTCCCCGCAAGCCATCGCCTCCACCAACTACACCTTACTGGGAGACCTCAACTTCCACCTCGACAACCAGCTAGACCCCAACACCACATCCCTCCTGGACAACCTCCACAACATTGGACTCCGCCAGATCGCGACCGAACCCACGCACTCAGCAGGACACACCCTCGACCCCCTCTTCACAACAGGAAACTCCATCACCTTCAGTCACACCGCCGAACTGCAGTGGACAGACCATCGCTGCATCCACTTCACCTTCAGAACACCCACCATCCACAGACATCAGCACCTGTTCCCACGAAGAAACTGGACCAAAATCACCGACGACCAGTGAAGTATTCCTGAGTGAATGGAGGAAACAGGAATGCTGGTTTAAAGATGTTTATTCCAAGAGAAGGATCCCATCCATCAGCAAGCCTCCAACGTAGAGTTCTGCCCGCTTCAACCGCCCCCTAACACATTCTATCTCAGAACCCCATAACATCATAGGGTTCTGAACACAGTACATGTCATGTCATACCATAAAGAATGCCACACATCTCCCCCCTTCAACAAAAAAAAAAACTAACAGCATAATGTACTAACAGGAACAAAATTATAACCAAAACAAAGCATCATATAAAGTCATTGAGATGTGCTGGACGTTTTGGGAATCTAGATGACCGTCGTGGATTCCTTATGCAATTTTCAGCACCGTTAGAACTGTCAGTACAGTGATCATCATTAGATGAACCACCCACAAGTTTTCCTCTGACTGCTACCACTCTGTTTAAGTTCCAAATGCGATGGTCTTGAGTTTGAATGGCATTATTAAACATTTTTATGACCTTTATAGGTTTCATGAACTTTGATGATGAACTTCCAAGAAGACCAGGACGCTTTATCATCACCCAATCACCAACTTTTACAATTGTTTTTTTACAGACTTCTTTTCATCAAAATACTTCTTCCTCAGTATAGCTTTCTCTTCGTCCTTCTTTTGCATCATCAAACCATCACACACACACTCCTTTCCTTTACTCAACTCATATCTATTGACCCACGGTGGCTCAACTGTAGTGTTCGGTATTCTACCCTTGAACAACAAAAAAGGTGTTTTCCCTGTGGTAGCGTGAGGAGAAAGTCTATAATCCTCCACCTTCTTAATCACCTCTTTCTTCCAATCCAATGATTGAGATTTGGCTAAGTGAATGGTTTCCTTAATAACCCTATTAAATCTCTCAATCATGCCATTTGCCTCTGGATGATAAAGAGAACATGTTTTATGCAAAATTCCTTTAGACATCAGAACATTTTCCATTTCCTTTGAAATCAACTGCACCCCGTTATCTGTTAAAAGCGATTCAGGGAAACCTTCCTCTGCAAAAAGATTTTTCAAACATTGAATTACGTTACTGGAGTCAATATTAGATAAAAAGAAAATTGCAGGCCATCTTGAATACATGTCAATCACAGATAATATATATGTTTGAGACTCCTTACCATGAACAGGCCCGACAATATCTAAAGCAATATCTTGCCATGGTTTATTGGGACGCTTTCTTAAAATCATTGGTTGTTCATGCGTACACTTGGATTTATCACTTAGCACACAAGGAATGCAATCTCTAATTATACGTTCCACCATCTTGTCCATTCCGGGCCACCAATATGACATGCGCAGTCTTTCTTTACATTTTGAAATTCCTGCGTGAGATGAATGCACTAAATCAATGAGTTCCTTCCTAAGACTGCAGGGAGGAATAAGTTTGGTACCTCTAAATAATAAACCTTTGTCCACTGCCAGCTCATTACGCATTATCCAATACGCTTTAGTTGACTCAGACCCGTCCTTACTACTATTCCATCTCTTTTGCAAAAGAGACATAACTTCACATAATATGGGATCGCTACCAATCTCCTTACACCATCTTTCCTCAGAAATGATACTACTATCCACAACACAAACCCACTCCTCATCCTGATCAACCGTATCTTCCTTAAGGGACTCAGATGAGACCAGTCGGGACAACACATCTGCCACACCATTTTCAATCCCCGGTAAATATTTAAGCGTAAAGCTGTATTCTTGCAAA
This sequence comes from Calotriton arnoldi, assembly GCA_963921515.1. Classification (NCBI taxonomy): domain Eukaryota; kingdom Metazoa; phylum Chordata; class Amphibia; order Caudata; family Salamandridae; genus Calotriton; species Calotriton arnoldi. The sequence goes on from CAWUFW010002163.1 coordinate 607,758, forward strand.
CCAATGATCCACTTGGTAATCCTGCTTGAAATGGCATCCAATCCTTTCTTATCAAAAATTTCGACTAATGGCTTGTGATCTGTATGTACAACAAAGTCCACACCCCAAAGAAATTTCTTTAATTTTTTGATTGCCCAAAACACTGCTAGAGATTCCCTTTCAACAACGGAGTAACGAGTTTCAGGATCTCTCAAGCTTCTGGATAGAAACATTATGGTGTGAATGCCTAAAGGACCACGTTGTTGTAGAACTGCTCCCAACCCCTTTTCACTTGCATCTGTAATGAGAATGGGTCTAATATTGGGATCAAAGCTACTAAGGGATGGTGCTTGATTGAGTTTATCCTTAATGTTAACAAATTCTTCTTCGCAAAGAGAAGACCACTCAAAGTCTATACCTTTTCTCAACAAGCTTCTCATATTCACCGTCGAGGCAGCAAAACCCTTCACAAATTTTGCATAGTACTCAATCATGCCCAAAAATTTCATGAGCTCAGTTTTACTCGAGGAGGACACATATTGTTTATGGCATTAATCAAATCGGCCTTTGGTTTAATCCCATCACCTGTTATATGGTGACCCAAATAGTTCAAAGAATTGGATCTGAAAGTACACTTCTCAGCCTTTATGGTAAGATTGTGTTCGCATAAACTCTTTAACACAGATTTTAGCCTAACATCATGTTCCGCTACATCCTTTGCAAAAATTAGGATATCGTCCTGATACACACACACACCTGGAAGATCTTTGAGAATTACTTCCATAACACGCTGGAACACCGATGAAGCAGATACCAAGCCTAAAGGCATGCGTATAAATCTAAATGTGCCAAAGGGCGTAATGAAAGAAGTGTAATCTCTGGAAGCTTCATCTAATTCAATCTGATGGTAAGCAGATGTTAAGTCGATGGTACTGAAAACCTTTGCCCCCCAAGAAGAACTAAAAGCTCTGTAATATTCGGCAAAGGATAACGATCCACTACTACATTCTTGTTAAGTTGCCTCAAATCAATACAGAGACGAAGGTCCCCATTGGGTTTGCGTGCTGCTACAACCGGAGCCAACCATTCCGTACCTTCAACCTCTTCAATGATGCCTCCCTCTCTCAATTTCAAAATTTCCTTCTGCATATCTTCTCTAACCGAAAGAGGCACATTTCTCACTTTACTACATACTGGAAAGGCATCTTTTTTAAGAATTATTTTGTGACGATAACCTTTTAAACACCCTAAGACCTGTCTGAAAACCCTGGGAAATTCCACTACCAAATCCTTTATAAACCCATCACTCTCACTACTTAACACTGAATACACACCGTCCCTCAACTGAATGGGTGGATTAGCATTGGGATCTAGATAAACGCCCAACTCACCTTGGTGCATCCAGCTGATTATGCTGTCACCCCTCTTTGACACGTAGATTTTTCCAGAGACAAATCTGTTTTTATATTCTATGAGGCCATTAAAATAACCATGTAATTTAATCGGCTCTCCACCATACGCTAGCGGAATTATATCAGGTTTTAACAAAGTAATTTTCTCTTTTAACTTTCTATCATAAAATTCATTGGATATTAAAGTTATTTTTGCACCAGAGTCAAAAAGAACTCTCGTGGTTTCACCCTCAATTAAAATCTCATCAACTGGACTAGTTTTCACATTAGATTTGCTTTCAACTTGAACTACAATCTGTCCACATTCAAAACTATCTGAGCACAAACCACCCATATTGTCGTCATAAATATCCACCTCTTTAACCTTAGGTTTTATAATGCTTTTGCACAATGTGGTGAGATGTCCCTTTTTCTTACATTTCATGCATGTATTTCTGAGTGCAGGACATTTTTTATCATTAGCGAGGTGATCAGCTTTTCCACACCTATAACACTTCCTTTCATAGCTAGACATACCTATATCTTTCTTACTTTGAAACGGATTTTTCTCACTCTTATCTCTAGCCACTTGTACTTTTAAGACTTTATTATGATCCTTTTTGATAACAGCCACACATTTAATTGAATGTTCTATTCTCTTTGCCACAGTTAAAACTTCCTCCAAAGTGGGTTCATCTCTTAACCAGAGTTCTTCCCTGACCTTCTCTATATGACACCCGAACATAAACTGATCTCTAATTCTCTCATCAGTAAGCCCATCAAATTTGCAAGAAGAGGCAAGCTTTCTAAGATAAGTTACATAAGCCTCAACTGTTTCCTCTTCTGCTTGTACACACTTTGCAAAGTGATATCTTTCCAGGATAGTACTTATTTTGGGGAGATAATGATTATCAAGTTTCTTGATGCATATTTCATAATTATTTAGGTCCCTCGCATCAGAAGCAGAAAGATCAGGCAAATGGTCAAAAACATCTTGCCCCTCTGACCCTAAACAATGAAGAAGTAAAGAGGATTTTCTTTCAGCACTAAGGGATGGACCGCATACCCTTGCATATCTCTCAAAAACAACCTTCCATTTTTTCCACTTTATCGGTGGAGTACCAGGACAAGATAGAAAAACGGAGCTGCTGTTACGTTCTGCATAGTTATAATTATACTACGGGCTAGTTATACACTGGGTAAACCCCTAAATTCAGAGAGTATGTGTCAGGGTCATAAAGACTGAAAGACCTCTTGGTACATGTTACTGAATTTTCCCACACAATGATTATGTCACTGATTTTCTGATTAAGAGTTTGAAACTTTAAGAAATGTGCAAGTAACCGTGAAACAGAATTGCCAACACTCTTAGTCCCCTTGAGAAGTGATAGAGTTATTAAAGCTACTTTTGCTTTTGCAACTTATGGGAGACACCCGTGTCACCGATACTTCTGTTTTAGCACCTTGTAGAAGATATGGATGTCACTGAATGCGCAGCTCTAGCATCTTGTTGGAGATGTGGATAACACTCAATGCGCAAGGATGTAATTGAATGCGCATAAACTTTAACCTTGTTGCCACACTTAGAAGTGAGTGTGTCACAGAAGATGCAAGCCACTGACACACCAAGAAGTGAGTGTGTCACTGAAGATATGTGCCACTGACACGCTGAAAATGGGTGTGTCACCGAAGTAATTCTGTTATAAAAGAAATTGCAACAATGCTAGTTGTGATGACACGCTAATCCGAAAGTGAGCGTGTCACTGAGTTGTATATATTTAATGGTTCTGACTTGCAACAATTTGGGTGCAGACTGTTTAAGTTAACATTAGAGTGCTGTGTACGAGGATTAACACTCGCTGCGGTTTCAGCGTCCGAGGTGTTGCTTTCGGTTACTAAGCAACCGGATCTCGGATCTAGATGCCCCCTTGACTCCACGTCGACGATGTCAAGACGTGCTTAATCACGGTCGCACTGTGACGTAGGACTGCATGGAGGCGGGAAGGGAGAGGAACGGAAGAGCTCCAACACTCTACAATCTTACGGTGAGTGTCACGAGCTCACGTTTGAACAATGGCTGAAATGTTCAAAAGATGCGAAGCGCAATGGTTCCGTTATAGTGGGTTCAGCAGGAAACTAAGACCCAGTATTCAGCGTTTAAAAGTCACCACACCAAACAATAGTCAATCATCAACCGATGTGGGGCAAGGTTAGGAAAGTTTCCCTTAAGTTCAGTTGGGGAAAGCTCCCATTAATTTTCCCTCTGCTAGTTTGTTACTCCGACTCCGAAAGGACAACGGAGGAGCGATAACGATCAAATTGGTAGCGATTGGAGATTAGTAGCGACCAAGAGATTAGTAGCGACCAAATGACTGCGAAGAAAGCTGTACTTGCGCTGGGCTTGCAGACGCTAAAGTCGCTAGTCAATGAATGTCGCCGGTTTTAAGGACGGATCAGGGAGGTGCCAACTTGCATGTAGAGAGAGCTTGACAGCTAATGAGAGTAGAAAGGTTGTCTCTCACCAATCTCCTGAGTTGGGATCTTCTCTTGTATCCTGCCGACTACGCCAGTGAAGTATTCCTGAGTGAATGGAGGAAACAGGAATGCTGGTTTAAAGATGTTTATTCCAAGAGAAGGATCACATCCATCAGCAAGCCTCCAACGTAGAGTTCTGCCCGCTTCAACCGCCCCCTAACACATTCTATCTCAGAACCCCATAACATCATAGGGTTCTGAACACAGTACATGTCATGTCATACCATAAAGAATGCCACAACCAGCTCACCTCCTCTCTCGGCAACACCACCCCAACCACCTCGGAAGACGATGACCCCAACACCGCAACCCAAACTCTGCACAGATGGATCTTCGACAGCGCCAACACCATATCCCCCCTCAAGAAGAACAACAACACACACGCCAAGAAAGCAAGATGGTTCACCACCGAACTTTGAGAGTCCAGACGCACATGCCGCCGCCTCGAAAAGGCCTGGAGGAACTCCAAATCCACAGAAGCCCACAACAACTTCAGAGCCGCCACCAACGCTCACCACCAACTCTTCAGAAATACGAGGAAAACAGCGATCAAAGACAGAATCTCCACACATGCGCACAACAGCAAAGAGCTCTTCAGCATCAGCAAAGAGTTCGCCCAACCGACCAGCGAATCTACCGACATCCCTCCATCACAAGACCTCTGCAACAAACTCAGCACCTTCTTCCACCACAAAATCAAGAACATCTACGACAACTTCGACGAAGACAGCCAACACACCGAATCCTCACCAGACGCCTGACACCCTGAAGCCAACGACTGACAGCTGGACATCCCTCACCACCGAAGACACACTGAAGACGATGAAGTCAATCCACTCCGGGGCCCCCACGGACCCCTGCCTCACCACATCTTCAACAGAGCCGCCGACACCATTGCACCCATGCTCCGACACACCATCAACCGCTCCCTGGCGAACGCCTCCTTCCCCGACGACTGGAAACACGCTGAGATCAAACCCCTCCTGAAGAAGCCCTCAGCGGACCCCACCGACCTCAAAAACTACAGACCCATCTCCCTGCTCCCGTTCCCAGCGAAAGTCATCGAGAAAGCCGTCAACAGCCAACTCGCCACCTTCATCGAAGAAAACAACATCCTCGACTCCTCCCAATCCGGTTCCAGAAAAAACCACAGTACAGAAACTGCCCTCCTCGCAGCAACAGACGACATCCGCTCCCTCCTGGACAGAGAAGAGACAGTAGCCCTCATCCTCCTCGACCTTTCAGCCGCCTTCAACACAGTCTCTCACCGCACCCTAGCACGTAGACTCCACGAAGCAGGGATCCGGGACAAGGCCCTCAACTGGATCCGCTCATTCCTCACCGGCTGAACGCAGCGGGTCAGACTCCCTCCGTTTCCCTTGGACCCTACACCGACTGCCTGCGGAGTCCCCCAGGGATCCTCCCTCAGCCCCACGCTCTTCAACGTCTACATGGCTCCGCTCGCCCCCATCGTCAGATCCCACGGACTCAACATTGTTTCCTACGCAGACGACACCCAACTCATCCTCTCCCTATCCAACAAACCCAACGCAGTCAAACACAACTTTCAAGAAGGCATGGAAGCAGTCGCCAAATGGATGAAAAACATCTGCCTACAACTCAACACGGACAAAACAGAAGAACTCATCATGGGCCCACACCCCGACGCCTGGGACGACACCTGGTGGCCCACCGCCCTCGGAAGCCCACCGACCCTCACGGACCACGCACGCAACCTTGGAATCATCCTGGACTCCAAGCTCAAAATGGACCGTCAGATCAACTCAGTCGCATCCTCCTGCTTCCACACCCTCCGCCTCCTACGTAAGACCTTCAAATGGATCCCCCTCGAGCACAGAAATACAGTCACTCACACCCTTGTCACTAGCAGACTTGACTACGGCAACGCACTCTACCCCGGAATAAACAAAAACCTCACCCGCAAGCTACAAAACATCCAGAACGCCGCCGCAAGACAGGTCCTCAATCTGCCAAGACACTGCCATATCTCCCAGCACCTGCGCACACTCCACTGGCTCCCCATCGAGGCTAGAATCACCTTCAAGATCCTCAACTACGCACACAAAGCCCTCCACAACGCCGGACCAGCGTACCTGAACAGCCACCTCGCTTTCCACGCACCCCAAAGGACCCTACGATCAGCCCAGCTCTCCTACGCCGTGGTCCCCCGTGCCAGAAAGACCAGATCGGGAGGCCGCTCCTTCCTCGCGGCCAGAGCCTGGAACGCCCTACCGCTCCACCTCAGACAGACAACATCACTCCCCATCTTCACGAGAAGCCTCAAAACTTGGCTCTTTGACAGACCTCCTTGATGGAATGCACCCCCCCCCTCCCCAGCGCCTTGAGACCCTTACGGGTGAGTAGTCGCGCTTTATAAATACCTGATTGATTTATTGATTGATCTTGGTGGTCATCCCTCAAAGCATGACAACACTTCCCATATAGCTCAAAACAAAACAACATCCTCCCAACCACACACCCCACACCGTGCAACTTCCTATCTATTTGTGTAAGTGCATTGAAACCCCATTCAGGGGTAGTAAGTGCTATCAAAATGCTATACTAGAATACAATATCACAAAAAAGGACACATTCTTACAGGAAACAATGTCAGCATCCTCAGAACAAATGGGAAGTTAATGATCTCAGCGATGTGTGTGCCAACTCATTGCAGTCCACCTGGGAGTTAATGTCAGGTTTCACACATCAAGTTTTACATGTTGGGCTGTATTAAGTCTTAAGTGGATCAATATATGAGGGGTTTGTGAAGTTTTGAAATCAGGCAAATCCAACTTCGCATTTTTTTAAACTTTAAAAACTTTGTGAAATGCGAAGCTTCAAACAAACAAAAAAAAACTCAGCAGGCAATTAATTCTTTCTGCTTCACAGAGGTGGACTTGCTGCTGCTCAGCAGAAGTCTTCCATCAAAGGTCTCAACCCAAGCAGGATCACTGTTTCACTTTTTTCAGGGTCACTGACTCAAGAAACCATCCTCCTCCAGATAGGTCCATTTGTCTGTCCACTTTCCCACATGCGTCGACACCATAGTTCCCACCTCAAGACAAGGCATGGGGCAGACCCTTGTTCAATCTCTAGTCCTGTCCAATGCCAAGTGCTACAGACAGTTTCACAAAGAAGTTGAGTTGACTTGTTAGGCCTAGGTTCAGTACAGTTTAATTTGCACTTTGTTCCACTGACTGCAGAATTTTCCTGAGGTCATGGGGGGGAGGGGGCTATACATTTTATGTCTTGTGTAATCCTAGTTTGTATCATTGTGCATACCGAAGTTGAGGCCTTCAAATGACAAGACTAAACACAAATAATTAATGCTGCTGGACATGCAAAAAATGTGGCAAGCACAACAACTCTTGCATTAAAACGGGTGTGTGAAATTCAATCTTGCTAAGCAAGAATCATGAGGTGGGTCACATGTTTTCTGAAGAGCAGGAAAGAGTCCATCCACTATAGTGAAACAGGAACATTTGTCACTGAGATGCTGTCAGCTGTTTTAAAGGCTTTGGTTCACTCTATCGTGACACCAGTTTACCACTGAAATTCCTCTACAAACCAATGCATTGTATTGCACTGTATGGCGCACTTATATTTGCATGGGCTTTAATGTATTAGGTGCTGCCATGTTGTAATGTGCTGGTTCTTGTTAACTATGTCTAGCCATCCTCGGTGAAGGTCCTTCTACTTCCTCAAAGGTGAGCCCCCAAACACCAGACACGCAGGTCTTCTCACTGGTTGCAGCTGCCATTGGCTCGTAAGTGCTACCGATGGCCACATTTGGATCAGCAGCTTAGGCTGCGCTTCAGAGTGCAATACATAACCACAGTGCTGAATCTGCACTGCAGGGTTTGTGAAGCATTATATTTTGATACTGTCATTCCAGTCACTGTGACGTAGTAAGTTTGGAGAATCGGGATTATCGTAGCAATGGGCCAGTGTGCTAATAGCTCATTTCCTGTACCTCCTGCATTTCCAACTGGTCTTTGCCCCTTGCCAACTACTTATAAATGTAAGATGGTTTATTGTGAAATCCCAGCACTGACAACCTAAACGGATGCACTTGGAAAACCTTTAAACAGTTAAAAAGTGCTCTGTAGGAAATACAATATTCATCATGGTGGGAACAACACAAAGGTAGCAGTGGTTACTCTCTTTCACAGCAATCCAGGAAGTATCAAATTATTATCTTAGAATGTCATCCTTAGTTAAAAGACAACTTCCAAAGTCTTAAGAATTCTTCAGCCTGATTAACAGGAAATCTAAATCCTGAGACCAGACAACCAAAATGTATCAATCCCTGCACTGGCTCCTGAGGGCATGTGAATACCTTGTTCGCACATTCGCAACAGTAGTGTGTGTGTGGGCTGTGTTTGTGTAACCTCAGCTGTGCACAAGTATATAGTCTGTGTATGCGTTTTTGCGTGCCCTAAGGTGTTCAAAGCCCACACACCACATGTAATATCTGAACCTCTAGGTGTGGGAGGTACAAAGTCAGATGCCTCTCTGTCACGGAGACGCGTTCATGTCGTTTGCCTGCATGTTCCACTAGCACCGCACCTGGCCCATCGCCTAACATCCAATTGGCACAGAGTCTACCTGACTCTCAAATTAGGCTCGTAATTCCATTTACTGATTCCTTGCTGCGTAGGACTTGTCCGTATTGCCATCCCATTGTGGAGCACGCAGCTCTAACCCGGGTCCATTTTGTCCCCCCTCCTCCGTAGTCTGGACATGCCAGCTTCCCACCCTTAAGTGCAACTGCAGGCATATGCTCTCAGGCACTTTAATTCATAGTCCTGAAGATGATCCTATATCTCACTGTAAAGGATCGAAACGTCGTCGACACAGTTGTCAACCTTATACACTGAATGTTAATTTATAACATGTGTAAAGGTGACCTTTTATGATTATTGTTTCATTATCCATGTATATTCAGTGAAACACATGTAAATTGCCTGAGCTTTTCTATGTTGTTTGTGTGTTTTGATCTGTGAGATTTTGGATACAGGCTTGTATCCCACTGTTATTTTTCTCACATTTTCTCAATTTTTATTCAAACTATTGTGTATATTAAACTTGCCTCTGTCCGGCTGGACATGCATCAAGATATAGTACTGATTGAGACTATATTTATTGCTTAATGTATTTTTCTTTACTCAGGGACCACTGTCCTTTATACTAATCTAGCTCCCAAGGTCCCTGACCTATTCTATTTGGGTTCCCTTGTTTGTTATATATATCTCCTTTGTGCCCTGGCACAGGCGGTCCGTTTTTTTCCGGACTGCAGTGACAGCAGGCACATCGATGTGCGCTGCTCACACTGCTCACTTCTCACTAGTTGAGAAGTTACGGCATGACGTCATGCCAGGTGAGCATTGTAGGGGAAGGAAAATCCTTTAAAGAGACATTTTCTCTCTGGATTTCCCTTCTCTTTTTGAAACTCAGGAGTAGCAACATTGTCGTGGTGTCACCAGGGCTTTAAGTGGAAGCTTTTTCAATATTATATACAAGCCATAGTTGCTGCTTATATATCTTATGCAACTAACAACCATTGACAAAGCCTATAGTCCTGACTTGTTGTAAGTATGATGTTACTTGTTGTATCATATATCTGGATGCAGTGACAGAAATAGCAAAATACAAGTCTAGTGGCACTATACTAAGCACAGACTTTTAGCTTACCTGTTTTAAGCCACGCCCTTTCATTGGCCACGCCCCTTTGAGAGACCCCCCAGTTTTTTCATCCCACTTAAAGCCCTGCCTGTGTCTGCAGATTCTATTCTTTGTGGAAACCCTGCACACCTTGTGCTGGAAATATTGAGGTGCACAGGGATTAGGGCGCCAACACTCTGCACTGCATTACTAGTTGGGTAGGATACTGCACAGGTCTGGGTCATGTAGCTGAGAAACCAAGAAGCATTGCTGGTGTTGGTGGGAGGAAGTAGGCGTCCGGGACTTCCGCTGCTACTAAGCAACAGTGAAACTGTATTTTTTCAAGAAAACTTCACAAGCTTTACATGATTTTACAATGCTCACAAAGCTTAAAAATACAATTGCGAGTTTTCGAGTCAGAAAACTTTGCATACTCCTAAATTTCAAACTTTCTGACCTCAGATTAGACAGTGTTTCACTCCACCCACTAAACTAGTATCTCTTTCTCTTGTTTGGCAGCGGAGCTATGCGCCTTTTATGGCTTCCTCCATTTTCCTCCCAGGTATTTGTATTAGAACTGGAATGTGTGCGAGGGGAGCCGTAACACCGGCTAGATTTGCTGCACGCCAGATGGCCAGGGACAGCCTCACGATCTCCAGCATTTGCCTGCGAGGAACGACGTCCTGACGATTTCCCTGAATGACCCAACGCAAGGGAAGGAGATCATGGCGTCAATTACGGAAGACGTGCCGCGCCCGGGAAGCCGGCGGAATCCCAATTACGTTCATGCCTGATACTGTTTAGGATGTGCAGTATTGCGTTAAATTGACTGGCACAACTCTGCGCTGGCGAACATGGGGCCGAGGGCTAAGTGTTTACATCCCGGAGCTCTACGCCAAGGCCTATAAGTGTGTGGGGGGAGGCAGCAGGGGGTTGTTCCAGACACGGTCCACGGATGCACAAGTCATACCAATGGCGCGAGATCAATGCGCCCCCACCTTCCCGTTGGACCCAAGATTTCTGTTCTCACAGATTTATGCTAATCCGTAATTAGGCCCTGTTAAGAGAACACTGACCTGTGCACAGCTGAATATTTAGAACGATATCCTGACTCCCGTCGAGCTGTGAGAGCTCTTGCCAACCGAGTTGTACAGTAAATAATACCTAGCAATTAGAACATGCATTAAAGCAGCCTCCACAGCCCTGTGCCCTGGGTACCCGTGGTGCAACATTTTACCGCAGACCTTAGCACAGTAAATACTGCAGTCTAAAATAAAGATTAAAATGTGGCTACAGATATTTGTAAATGAGTGCCTGGCAAGGTTAGTGGAAGGCCAACAAATAGGAGGTTTGTTGTAAAGCTTCCGACGGCACAAGGGACATTACTGTAGTGCAGAGTTCTCAAGTCACAGTAGAATTTCTAAAATGAAATCCACAGGACAATGTCATCAAACGTGAGAGGCCAGTCCTGCCTGTATCTGTTAATAGGCAACATCTTTCGAATGCAGCCCTGCCAAGTATCACGCATCAAGCGTTAGACTAACGCATTTTCGTGTGGTGATCCGCATCACCGCACCAAAATGCAAAGTCACGCATTTATAGAGCCTCGTGAATTTGCTGACAACTTAAGCAGGAGATGGGAGCGCTGCTATTAGCACTCATCTCCTGGCAGCTCAGTGTATGTAACAGTCTAGTCAGAAGTGGACTGCTCCGCAGCGGCAGCGTCATGTGACTGCAACATTGTTTCCATGAATTGCCATGGCGCGATTAGCGGGCTGCAGTTATGCTTAAGTTTCTTGTGGCACAGGCAGCCCACCGTTCCTCGCACTGTTGGCTGCGCTTTAGTTTGGGCAAACTAAATGCCTGCGGCGCCACAGGCAGCTCAGTGCTCTGACCTCGCCGCCAGCTTCTCCCACCGGTGCACGGCGGGGGTGGGTATGGACTGGAGTGCGAGTGCTGCGCACCGCAGGCTACCTCAGAGCTGCCGGGTTGCACGGTAGTTCACCGCAGTGCAATCCGGGCCCACTGACTCACTGCACAGATACCGGACTGGCTGCTCATCAGCACAATGATCCCACGGGAGGGACCTAATCAACTCTCCCCAGCCCACCAGCCAGGCTGCGATGCCTCCTACATCAAGTAAGTGAGCGGCGGTAATTTTTACTAACGCACTTCTGGCATGATGGTAAACCATATTTTGATTGCTTGGAGAGCCATGCACACTCTCACTCAGCCTTGTTAATAGCGGGCGGCATCGCAGGCTGGACGACACAGGGGGGAAGGGGGACTGTGTGCTCAGTTAATCGCTTTTAATTATAATACTGCTCAGTATTGTCACGTAAGTGACAGGCCTGAGTGAGCGGCGGTATTTGTCCTAAAGCAGTGCACTTGTGTCATGCTAACTTTAACCGTAATTGCTTAGAGAGCTGGCCCGTGCAACATGAAGTTTGAACACTCTCACTCACCCTCGTTAATAATAGTGGAAGGTGCCGCATGCCGGGCGGACCCCGGGGCCGGTGTGCTCACTGATAATTGATTTTAATTATTTATATTACTGCTCAGTACTGTGTCTTCACTTTTGAAGTAATACAGTCTCCGGCCTGACTATCTGCTGCGCAGTCCTTAAATCAGCTGAGATTCAGACTGTATAATTAAAGACTGACTGGCAGCTGTGAGTTCCGTGTTGGGGCCTCTCACATCCTGTTTGACTCCTCTGCCCCGGGTGTCCCACGTGGGATAGTAGCGGCCTCAGCGATGTTCCTTTGCATGATTGATTGCCACTGCCAAGGAGGAGCCCGGGGCCCAGCAGTCGGTGTTACTTACCTGGTTAAACAGTACAATCAGGTTACAAGGGCACTAGGTTAGTGAATTGTCCTTCGTCTCTGGTGCTTTGTAGCGTTTAAAGATCTTCTTAGAGTTTCTCATTGCTCAAATGGGTGTAATTTCTGATATTTATGTTTCCCTCGTCTTCATTGCTTGATTTTGTTTGCAAGGAAGTGTCACTTATAGTCGTTCAAATGTCACTCATAATTACACTGAAATTATGAAAATGTCACACATAGCAATCTGAAACCTTGGCAGCTATGCGAATAGTGTGTTTCTTCTGTAATCTAGTACCTCAGATTTACTTGGCTCAAAAAGTGCATTTGAATTGAAAGCCCATTTTGTGAAATTAATTCGTTGGAACATCTTTTGAGGCAAGTTTTTGCTTTGCATTCAAATGAGGATATTGTCTCATTCGGCTCGTTTCATTCTGTTCTACCTGCCTAACCCACCATGTACTCTGCCAGTGTATTACCAGAGTATTGTTGCCAGCATATAATCTGAAATGAATATTATGTTGTAAATATCATTTACAGCAATATTGCCCCAGTGGAGTTAATAAGAGAACATCTACACCCTACCATGTATATTTATAATACCAGTCGGCTGTTCGAAGGGGCACAGTAAGATCAATGTAGGTTCTCTAACTTGACGAAAGTGTGACTACAGGAGAGACCCACCCGAACAGACCATGCAGTAATTAGTGCAATAGAACTAGGTTATTTCTAACTAAAGATTTCATTTGAGAGGTAGGTCCTCTCTGTCTCTTTCTGTTTTTATGAGTACTCTGCACCGACTCTTTGCAGTGTAGGGACACATAGCTACAACCCTGATCAATGCCGTGGACCATCAGGCTACGGTAAGGCAAAAATATGTTGGCACAAATGTTTAATTCCAAACAGTGACGCATATCGGTCAACTATATGCCTCCTGTAGTTTCTCGTTTGGTAACGTTTGATTATATATAGGATACTGCCTGAATAAAGGACCCCTTTGTGGTTTATCCTAAGGTTTTCTTTAACCAGTAAACTGGATCACAACATTATCCAGAAAAGATAATGAATATCTAAGAACGCCCTCAGGTTAGCCCCAGCCTGAGGTTGAGTCTGCCCTGCTAGTACCATCTAACCACGGTGGGACGAGGTGGCAAATGATGAAGCATGTCACATTACGTGAGTGAGTCATCAATGTCCAATTCTTGGAATTACCTGAAAACTAGGAGTAAAGTAGGTAGTGATAGCAGGTATGTCAATACATCTTTTTTTATGTTTCGCTATATAGCTAACTGGGGTTATAGCGTAATCCAAGCGCGCCATGCCATTTTGTGGTTTGATATTTAAGACACTATGTCAGATGATTTTTCTGACAGCAATGTTATGGTATACAACCTCCTATCCCCTTCTCCTTCCCTGGCCCCTTAGTCCTTTAGATTGCCTGAGAACACGCCTTCAACACTCTCCCAACTAGGGGTGTGTAAAAGTAGCATAATGTGCTTTTGCATACCTAGCAAAATTGCATGAAATTTCTCAGAATTATGTGAAATGGAAATCTATCATTGAGTGCTATATTTTAGTGTGAAACACGTCCTTGCATCAATGTGTGACACAAGAACGCATTTCACATCAAAGAAATAGTGCAATTCTTAGCACAAATGGAGCATAAACATGTGAAGTGATTTTGAGAATTTCCCGTAGGAGGCATTATGCAAAATTCAAGAAACATTGAGAATTATACTGGTGTGATTTAAATGTCACCCATGCCTACTCCTTACTCATTGGCTCTTCAGTCTACCTACCCTTTCGTTCTATGCCTCTCGCCTCTTCTTCAAAACGTTTATTCTGCATTATTTTTATATTCTTTAATTTTTTTAACTTCTGCCTTTTTTGGTTTCATCAAGCTCACAATTTGTAGAACAGGAATTAACATTTTCTTTTAATTTGATTTAAATGATTTGAAAGAATCCCTTGTCCTGATACTGCTTTGGAGTTTGAGAAAAGGCAACTTATAAAGGGAATATTAAGAGGGGAAGTCCAAACTGCCTGGACGTACCCCTGTATGTGCCTGAAGTTAACACTGAATTGACACACAATTCTCAGTTACAAGACTTAACCTATTTCCTCCTAAAACTCAATTAGGATATCTTTGGAGTCACTACCTCTTGATCCAGAGCATGGAAACAGTGAGAAGTGAGTGTATGTCACAAAGAGTGGTGTGCCGTGTAATGGGCCTAAACCTGACGGCGTTCTTCGGTGATAAAACAACATGTACCCTTTTAATTAAGCCTCTAAAATGGCTTTCATTCTTCAAGGAGATAAAAGTCCGTGAAATCGACCTCGTGCTTGGAATTTAAAGACTGTGGGTCTTATTTACAAGACCCTTGTGCTGCCGGTACGTCACTTTTTCCCATATTAAAAATGAAGCACCGGCAGCGCAATGAGCTTGTAAATGAGCCCTACAAGTGGGTTTTTTGTACCCTCGCATTTGGTGACTTGTTTGTAAACAATGGGGTGGAAGTCCAGCGTTCATCCTCTTAATGCTTTTCATTAACTATTATTTACTGAGGTGCAAGCATTAGTGCTTTGCTGACATGAGGTTGACCAAGTCAGCACCATTTGCACTGGAAGTAGGGGTGCTGGGGGTGCTGCAGCACCCCCAAAAATAACAAAGTTGAGGGGGCGTGGCCGGGCAAGATGGCCGGACGGACGTAGCTCGTCTCGGCTCCCGGTCCGCGCTTTAGTCCTGAGCTCTAACCGGCGCTTAATTAGAGGGAAACGCGCCACAAGAATCACCGCTAGACTTCGGAACGTGGGGGGCATGTAATGCAGCCCTGACAAGCTTCCTATTTTGCCCGGCGACCTGACACGGAGCCTTAACAGGGAAGGCCCGGTGCGCGGCAAAATGGCGCCCGCCACCCTGTGAGAAGCACGGACTCTTAGCACACTGTCCACCGAGTGCCGAGCGGATGCGGTGACCGGCGCTGGCGCTAATGAAGGAGGCTGGAACCTACGGTGCACGGGGGCGCTTCGGCGGAGACACGCTGCCGCTAACGAAGCCGACCTGGGAAGCTCCGACCGACTGGGTTGAGATGCGACGCCCCCCAGGTGTGTGGACGATGTGAAAGGTGACCGGAGCACTCCCAGATCCCTGCCGGCAAAGATAGAGACAGAGGCATCCCCTACCTGCCACCCGAGGGCTGTCGATTTCTCTCGCTACTTGAGCCCCACGCCATGCCTGACCCTAAGATGGCGGCTCCGCACTGACAGCGTTCTGCGAGGGCGGCCTTTTCCCCGCTTCTGCGCCCACACCGCGGCGACATCAAGACACCCTGCCGATTGAGGACTGCTTCCTGGGCTACTTCCTGAAAGATCGCAGGGGCTCCCAGATACTGGGCCCCGTGACCATACCGACTGCAGTGCCCCCTGAGCGGAGACGGAGTGTCCTTGGGCAACTGGGGGAGGTGAGACATGTAGCGGTGAACTGGTCGGCCGCCGAGTGTCCTCCTGGTGCTAGAGGGGCTCCCACACGGGAACTATACGCAGTACCCCACCGAGTATCTTGCCACCCACCGCTTGGGGGTTCACCCTTCTTCTTGGACAGCCTCTACTGGCTTTGCTGATATAACACCCCATACGCAAAGGTGACTGGCACAGAGTGGGATATCTCTCAAGTGATCAGCTTACAGGCCCCGACCGGGATGATGGCGGCATCACCCATCAACTACTGAGCAGGATCTAAGCTAACGCGGGCACCCAGCATCGACACCTAGCCCCCGGCGCGGGGATCTCCACGCCACCTGCCGCCACACTCCCTCAATTCAACCGCCACAGCACGGGGGTCCACCTGGACCGGCCTCTATGCCGCCAAAGAAGTCAACGAGTAAGGCAACAACCAGGGTCTCTGACTTCTTTGCGCCAACGGACAAACGCCTGCCATCTGGAAGAGACGAAGGCGCAGACGACATGGCCCTCACTAAGGACGATCTCCTGGCTACGCTACAGGAATTTAAGACGGAGCTTAGGAACGAACTGGGTCAAGATCTCAGGGCTTCGATCGACCAATTGAAATCTGATCTCACCGGACGACTCGCCTCCCTTCAACAAGATGTGGACTCAGTGGGCACGAGAGTACTGGACCTAGAGGCGCAATCCCAGGATGTCCGTGGACACGCTGCCACCATGCGGGAAGCCATCCGTACCCTTCAGGACCAATTGCATCAGATGCAACTAAAGGCCGAGGATCTCGAAAATAGGGCTCGAAGGGAGAACCTGCGAATCCGGGACCTAGAGGAGGGGGCAGAAGGATCGGATCTGGAGGCCTTTTTGGGGGGGCTGTTCGCTGACATCCTCGGCCCCCAGACCCTCAAGATCAAACTGGAAAGAGCGCACCGAGTCGGAGGTCAGCCGACGGGAGAACGGAAGCGGCCGCGAGACGTGTTGGCTAAATTCCACTCCTACAAAGTTAAGGAAGCAGTCCTGATAGCTGCCAGGAAAAAAGGAACTGTCTCCTTTCAAGATCATTCATGCACCGTTTATCAAGACCTGGCGCCGGCTACTCTGGCTAGGAGGAAATTATTCAGGCCCATTACGTCGAAACTACGTGACGATCACATCCGATACAGATGGACATATCCGTTCGGATTATCCTTCGAATACAACAACAAACAGAGACATATTTCGGAATTGCAGGAAGGATTAGATCTCCTAGGCCTTCCCTCCGACGACCCTGAATCCGCCAATGGCAAGATGCCAGACCCGCCACGGAGTGGCCCTTCAAGGTATCAATGGTCGGCTGGCTTCCGGAGGAGCCGCAAATGAGGACTGACGAACCCAAATCACTCTATTGTTAACTGTCACAGTAGCGGTGCTGCAACCGAACGTTGATCATACCAGGCCACGCTGGTGTCAGGTATACCTCATGCTTACAGGTGTCAGCATTCCCGCCAAATTGCTATTGCTGAGCACACGGATCTCTCCTTTACGTTGTGCTAACTATTTGGCTATTGGCAGCTCTCTCTGGCGGACACTTTCTGCAAACAGGGCCACCTACCGCTTATCACTCAAGGAGGCCTCGCTTCAGAACTCGACAAGATCCATGGATCTGATTTAATGACACTTTGAGGCACGATTGGCTCCTAACTGACACTTGGGCTGAGCTACTCTGGGCTCGTCTTGCCAGGATATACAGACTGCGCCAAAAGTCAGATGCCGTACGAACGATTCAGGACGGGCGCGGACGGGGACCTCGGTCCTTCTGTCCCCCCAACATACACACCGGAGACACTTGATTTCTGGTCAGGACGCGTTCATTGATGTGTCCTCAGCTGTTGTTGGTAATGTTGGTTTTTATTTTATTTTTGTGGGTGGGCAGGGGAGGGACTTGGCGATGGTGGCGGCTTTTTAATTGTGATGTGCAGGCATATGCTCTAATCAGTATCCCTATCTCGCAACCACCCTGTAGGAGAAAAACGCCATACCTGACTGGTTTGGCCGGCCCCCCAGGTATGTTCTGCGGGTCTAGAGGGAGGGGAGGGGAACCCACAACGGTTAAATGGTACTCTCTATAGGCTCATGGAACGTGAAGGGTCTTAATTCCCCCCAAAAGCGGCAAAAGATCTGGAAATACCTTACAGATCATCACCTTGATGTAGTAGCCCTCCAGGAGACCCACTTCTCCAGGGCAGAGGACTCCAGACTTCGCCACCGACACTACCCATTGATTTACCGATCCTCCGCACTTACTAAACACCGGGGGGTCGCCCTTCTCTTTCACGGCTCCACGAAATTCCAGCCTAGGGACGTTTCGACAGACAAGGACGATAGACTAGTTATGGTCAAGGGCACTCTACAGGGGATATTATGCACTTTTATCGCAACATACGCTCCCAACACGGGGCAGTCACACTTTTTGAACACGACCCTGGGGAAAATACGAGACTTTGCAGAAGGGAAGACGATCATTTTGGGCGACTTCAATCTGACCTGGCAAGCAGACATAGATAGCACCCACTCACGTAGAGCAGACCTTAACTCTTTCTCTGCAGACGCTAAACAACAGCTTCAGGGCATGGGTTTTTTAGACGCCTGGCGCACCCTCTACCCCCAGACACGAGATTATACTTTCTACTCCCATGTACATCACACCTACTCCAGACTCGATTATATTTTCATCAGCCAGAACCTGATGGGTGCCTTACGGGAGGCCAAGATCTTTCCCCTCTCTATATCGGATCATTGCATGGTCTCGATCTGTCTGTCCTGGAAGCATATTGCATCCACTACCCCCAAATGGTACTTCCCGGCTTCACTCACCAGGGACAGAGCATTTTGTACTGCACTTCGCGAAACCATCTCAGACTTTTTTATCTTAAATGCACCTGAAGATACTACTGTCTTTAATAATTGGGATGCCTTTAAGGCGGTTTTTAGGGGGAACTGCATTGCTTACAACTCCACCCTGAACAAACAACGGGCCAAGGAGCGGGTAGGTTTGGAAACCGAATTAGAGATAGCTGAAAGGCAACACAAAGCCAACCCCTCTAGGGAATCCCTACGCACTCTCACCGCACTCCGAGGGAAACTTAGAGCTATCTATAATAACAGGACAGAATTTACCCTCCTAAAATTACGTCAAATATCCTATTCCCAGGGTAACAAGATAGGTAAACATTTGGCCAGACAATTAAAGGAGAAACGTGAACGGGAATACATAGGGGGAATTATCAACGAGAAGGGAAAGCTGACTCACACAGATCCTGAGAAAGCTGTTACCTTTGGGGCCTTCTATCGGACGTTGTATACAGGGGACTCAAGAGACACTGACCTACAAGATAGCTACCTACAACCGCTACAACTCCCCCGTGTCTCCCCTGAACAGAATGCCATTTTAACAGAGCCCATCTCCCCTGAAGAGGTGAGCTCCGCCATAAAATCCCTTAAACTCCATAAAGCCCCTGGGCCCGATGGATATACGGCATACTTCTACAAAACGTTTGCCCCGGACATTATACCCCATCTCACACGCCTTTTTAACAAAATGGCCAAGGAAGGCATAGCCCCCCCCTCGATGAGCGAGGCACTAGTCTCGGTCATCCCCAAGCCTGGGAAGAACTCGCAACTTTGCTCCTCATACCGCCCCATCGCTCTCTTAAACCTCGACGCGAAGATCTACTCGGCCATCATAGCTGCTCGGTTGAACGATCTCATGCCGGACCTAATCCACCCTGATCAATCCGGATTCATTAAAGGCCGCCAGGCCCATGACAACACCAGACGCATAGTGCATCTGATAGAGAAGGCTACCAAATGAAAGATTCCAGCGGTGCTTGTGGGTCTGGATGCCGAGAAGGCTTTTGATAGGGTGGATTGGTCCTTTCTTTTTAAAACACTCACGCACTTCGGCTTCGCGGACGGCTTTCTTACTATGCTGCGAGCTAACTATGCACAGCCGAGCTCTAGAGTGCAGGTGAATGGGATAGTTTCTGCCCCCTTCTCCCACACCAGGGGAACGCGTCAGGGTTGCCCGCTCTCCCCTTTATTATTTGCTCTCAGTATTGAACCGCTGGCGATGACCATACGGCAGGCACCGGATATCAAGGGCATCCCCTTTAGTGGTGAGAGCCATAAAATCTCGCCTTTTGCGGACGATGTACTTCTATCCCTTACTGAGCCAGCCAGCTCTCTCCCTACACTTCAGAATGAGTTGGCGAGATTCGAGGCAGTCGCGGGCTTCAAAGTTAATTTAGACAAATCGTACATCCTTAATCTGACCCTCCCAGTGAACGAGGTAGAAGGACTGCGCCAGCATACCCTGCTCCAATGGACGTCGCGCTCTCTCCAATATCTGGGGATTCACTTGACGCCTAGAGTGGAGGAGCTTTATAAAGCTAACTTTCCGCCCGCCCTCAGCAAGCTCCAAGCGGACCTCACCAGATGGAAGCCTCTTTTTATTTCCTGGCTTGGCCGCGTACACGCGGTCAAAATGACCGTTCTTCCTAAGCTCCTATACCTATTCCAGGCTCTACCCATAGAACTTGATAGGGAATTCCTCCCTAAACTTAAATCTCTGATCCTACGCTTCATTTGGCAAGGGGGCCGGGCACGCTTTTCTTACTCGATACTTCGGCGCTTACGAACAGACGGAGGGGTGGGCTTACCAGACTTTGGCCTTTATTATAAAGCTGCACAATTACGGGTGGTGACAGAATGGACTAAACGTGAGTCAGAGAAGCATTGGCTCCATATGGATCGCTCTATTGCGGGTCGGTCTGTCTGGGACCTCATCTGGCGCCCCAAAGGGGACAGACCAAAGAATGCGTACTTAAGCACTCCCACACGCACCACACTGAAAGTATGGGATACCATTTCCACGAATGACCAGTGGACCACTTTCCCTTCGCCCTATACTCCACTGCATTTTAATCCAGATTTCCCACCAGCTCTTCGGGAGGGACCTTTCGATGCCTGGAAGGAGGGTGGATGCTTGGCACTGACGCACCTCTTCCATAACTCTGACATCCTCACCTTTGAGAACTGCAGACGGGACTACGGGCTGGACCCGACTGAACATTTTCACTACCTTCAACTCAAACACTGGGCCACCTCACCCCAGCTTCGTGACGCAGCCACCCGACCTCTCACAAAATTTGAAACATATATACAGAACACCACCTCCATGAAAGGGGTAATTTCCTTCCTCTACAAGTACTTGCTTACCACTATGCACACCCCGTGGCCTAGATATATACACATGTGGGAGGGGCTCCTCCAACGCGACATCTCTGTCAGAGAATGGGAGGGATTATGGTCGGACATTACAAAATTTAATCACTCCGTGGAGCTACGGGAGGCTCATCTTAAAATCATGATGGACTGGTACTTATACCCCTCAAAACTTAGGCGAATCTTCCCCAACACATCGGATCTATGCTGGAGGGGCTGCGGGCTGGTGGGAGACTTTCGCCACATTTGGTGGGACTGCCCTACAATACGTCCCTTTTGGGAAGAAATTCTCGCTCACATTAAAGACATGCTGGGTTACCCCATCCCGACTACTATGGCAGAGACACTGCTAGGTCTTCGCGGCCCCTCTCTGGAACATCAAACTAAATCAGATAAGGCCATTATGTTGACATGCATCGGAGCGACTAAAATAGCGATAGCGGCCGCCTGGAAGAAGAAGGAAGCCCCCGCTATTTCACTTTGGCACTCTCGGCTCTGGAGGCTATTATGCCTCGAGAGACTATCTGACATCTTCCGAGCTGAATACAAAAATTTTGAGTACAAATGGGGCCCACTAGTAACCTTCCTCACCCGGGGACTACCGCAAGCCGTTTGTCCTCCCTCCATTCGAAACATGCATCTTTTTCAATTCTAACAACATACCGGATTGGATCCTGAGTTATCCTGACATTGGGTTGCCGCCACCATCTTATGTGGGTGGGTTTGAGGGTGGGTTTTTTCTTTTTTCTCATTTTGTTTTTGGGGACTTATTTAGTTTGTTCAGGGGTTTTACTCTTTCTCCTCGGGGAACCTTCCCAGTTGGGAGGCGCCGAGCTATAAAACTCGTCGCAAAAGAAAGACGGGTCGAGTGTACTTTTCTTTTAATAGAATGTCTCCGAGCTCGCAAGATACTGCAAACTGTACTTTTCTTTTAGGTACTAGAATGAGGAAAAGCTTGGACTATTCGACTTGTGATACACTGCAACCCGGGCCTTAGTAGGCACTACTATGCTTTGTACTCGAATTTTTCTTTGTTCTCCAGCTTTTCTGCGACATTGTACTGCCATTTATGACGTCAATAAAAAATACGTTTGATAAAAAAAAAAAAAAATAACAAAGTTGAGTTCCGAAGGTAATTGATCAATAAAGATGCCTGTAAATTGTGTTTTTATCCTGTCACATTAGCTGTGCTTTCAAAGATAGAGGTCAAATGTCTTCTGACAAATTTCTGTTTATTCTCATTCTTAAGTGATAGTCTTGGGTGTGTAAAGGGAGCATGAAAGTGTCAATAGGACGTCTTTTTTATTTAACACACAATAACATTTAAATACCTGTAAATGAAGTGTGCAAATATTTCAAAATACATCAGCAGTCATGGAAGAGCACATGGAAGCATATTTTGAATTCTGAAGTGTGATGGAAACAATAATTTAATAGGATGAAAACAAATTGAGACATTTTACTTGGTGATGCACAAATGCTAAATAGTTGCTGAAACCTTTTCCATACATTATCGTTTGTGTGCTATATAGTTTTATCAACAAACTGAATATGCAGATTTAGTGGCCATGGAAAATGGGCTGTTTGTAAACGAGAGTGCACTACTGCATCATGCTTTAGTAATATATTTGTGACAGTGTGCTCGAAAATGCATCACCGGCTACACACTATACGCTAACAACTCTCTTGCTGAATGGGGCATGGTTTATTTGCTACACTTGTTTGCCTGGTGGTTGGAGTTCTTGCAGTTCCTATGATGTCAGTGATGTAACATTGATGGCTGCACCTCCAGTATAAAAATTATTCCATCTTGACTGATCAGCTCTATAGAGTTATAAATTCAGAGTTAAAGAAGCAGCATGGGCATTGGGAGCAGAAGGTGGATCACCAGATAGCTGAATCTGTTTTTGATAGTTCACATAAAATTCTACAGATTTCCTACACTTTGTAACCCACCGTACACATATAGCATAAAATCATGTATTGGTCCAAAGAATTTTTTTTCTTTTATGTGTATTATATTTGTTTTTCTATGTGTTTATTTATTTGTACAGTTTTGTATAAGGCAAACCAGGCACTTAAAGGCATCAGCTTGTTGTATAAAGAAACCTGTACATTCGGTCAGCTTAGATCAAGGTTCTCCAATGAGTAGCTAGTGAGCTACTGGTAGCTCTCTAGTTACCTGTAAGTAGCTCTTCTGTGTGCATCCCTGATTATCAGAGGCATTTGCTTGGTTGAATGAATATATGCATACCAAAATTGAACCATGTGTATTTAAGAAACAAATATGTATATTTTTAGAACTCATAAGCTGATGCTTGGAAAAAATGGTTGGATTCCCAAAATATGTTTACTTGAGTGATACATCAAAAGCGGTTGTGGAGACTCATTACCATGATTATTAACTTGGTGCCAGAGGCATTGCAGTTATGGCCGCTGAGCATATACATTGTTGAGACATTTCAAATTAATAAAGCCTATTTCTTAATAATGCTGCCAACCATGCCTGATGAACAGAGTTGATCATTGCTGGTAATTTGCATGAGGTGGCCATCTTGTCTATTGTGGTCACAGTCACACTAGTAATATTAGTAGCTTCTTATGATTTCCATTGAACAGAAGTAGCTCCTATTACAGAAAAGGTTGGAGATCCCTGGCTCAGATGTACACTAAATACAGCATTACCTCAGTATTCTGACAGTGCATTTGACAAATTAATTTCTTGTAAATTCATGCTTTGGTAGTGATCACTAATGGTTTTGACAATTTCATTCTATCCTGCACTGAATAAAATCTCACAGGAAAGCATCTGAATTAAATAATAATTTTCAATAATGTTCACATTTTTGCATATTGCTCGCACTGTCCAAAATCAGTATTAGCAGATTTAAATCACCTGGCAAAGCTGCCAAACAGTGAAGTGGTTTGATCCTAAGGTATTGTGAAGGGATCCTTTATACAGCAACCCTGTTGGCTTCCCCTGGAGATTGGGACTCCATAGAGGTTCCCTAAAGGTTTTTGGATTGAAGAAGACGGAGCCAGATGTGGGGGAGTAATATGAAACCCAATTGGTTTCCCAAGTATGTTGATTTCCCTTTTTGTTTTTTGTGGGGGATGGTGGGTGGTCCATTATTGGCAACTCAAACAGATGCATATATTGAGAATATATTTGACAATCATTTAGAATGTGAAGGTACAAAACTCTATTAGATGCCTGATGGACTCCATAAGGATATGTCCTCTGTGTGCTGTGGTTGGTAAGCTGCAATGCATAGGTACATCTCTCTCACAAATATTCCACTAGGCTAGGGGAATATTTCAAAAGGCCTAACCCACCAGGGACTATGTGGTACTTAGCCACAAATTATTTATCTCCAGGACAGAGAGTAGCCTGCCACACAATGCAAATATAATTAAATTCCTGAACACACATTATGCAATCAAGCACCTCTGCAACGATTGACCCTATAGGGGCTGCAGTCATAGATACAACAATATACTGCTGGGAAATCAAAACGACTAACTGGGGCATTAATGGGGCCATGGTCAGGAAAATTAGGCAGGGTTAATTCTGCGCTGATAGCCAGCTAGACTTCTATGAGCCTCCAGAAGGACTGGTCCAATTTATGTGGTGGTGAAGCATAATGCAGCACAAATATTTCTCTATGAGACCCTCCTGAGCCACCAAATTCTCCAAAAATCATCTAGAGCCACACACTAGGGAATATAGAATTAAATGTTTGGGCACATACTATTTCACAAATCACTCTGGGAAAGCAAGTCAAATTATCGGCAAACATTGGCAGAATGTGGTGTACTAGATTTATCTATACAGCGATGGATAAAAATTGACAAATCCAGGCATGGAAGTCAATGGAAAAAGTGGGATTCAGAAAGTAACATAGACACAGCTGCCTTAATATTAATAATAATATTAAGCACCACATCCAAATGCAGGGCACATTCTGCAAAGTTAAACAAGAGGATGAAGCAGAATAATGAATTGGTAGATAGGAAAGTCTTCAAAGGCTTGTACAGAGTAAGACGTAGATGCAATGATGTAGACAGTAGCAGAACTCTGAAGATGATGATGGCCAGTCAATTGTGATTCAGACCAGCTGATAAATGATAAGAATATTAGAAGTACAAAGATGTGTGTGCGAGAGAGAGGGACAGCAAAGAGGGGAACAAAAGGCAAGAGTAAGGGCAGTTGTGACAGGCGAAATAAATGTTGATAAAATATTAATATAGACATACAATGCAGGAGGACCAGGAGAAAGAAAGTGACATAGCATAGTAGTTAAAGAAGGGGAAACATGATAAACTATGAGTGTAATAAACGGACAGATCAAAAAATCTTCATGACTGTGATTGAGTTGGGAGAAAGTCTTGCTAACAGGATTCTAATTTTTGTTCCCAAAGAACAAAAGAGAGCATGATAAAATATGGATAATTCTCTGAATTTACAAAAGCTCACTATAAGGCTCTGGCATTCCCCTTTTAATGTGGGGTTTTCTGTATAGTTAAAGTCTTTTACACTGAGAAGGAGATATGCTCTACTGAGGTGTGTGGTGTGGGACTGTGTGTTAACTAAATTTGCAGAAATGTAATTAATTTATATCAGAGAGAGCCACTCCTTTATGGGCAATCCAACCACCTGGCAGGATAGGGTGTCTGTCTAATATAGTTGTGGTTGAAACAACAAGAACATTACTGTGGATCAGGTGGGTCCCAAATTATAGTCTTGGACCTATGGCAACACCCTAAACCATTAGAGAGACTGAAGCTTGGAACCCCTATCACAATCATCCACAAATTAAGCATGGAGAGAGGGTTTGTTGACCAAATGAACATTAGTAATGGGACAAATCCCTGTATGCAACCTGCCAGAATTGATTGACATAACATTGAAATCAAATTGGTGGCAAGTGTGACCAGGTCTATAAAAAATGTGGGCCTTTCCCCCTGCAATTTCTCCCTTAGAAATGTAAGAGGTTCCATCCCTATTGATTCTGGTGTACTGGTATTTCATATCTCAAGTTATTGTGTAGAAATGATTGCAAAGTAATGCAATCACAGGATCTGTCGGGAGGCCTGACACCATGGTTTTCCATTCTCACACCACAATTCCTCTGATTCCAATTACACTACTTATGTTCGTATTGATGAAAAGACTAACAGGATCATTAATAGTTTGAGGTAGAGAGAACAATACCCAAAATCATCAGTGCGCATACCCTGCCATACCTGGCGTTCTACCACTCTATTTAGATTTGGGGCAATTGCTGCATTTTCCCCTGCAAAGACTAAGCTGGCCCTGCTGGAGAACATATTCATCCTGGCAGCCTGTCTTTCACAGGGTCATCAGGGTACTCTGCCCTATTTTTCCTATGTGGGGCCACCATGCAAATCATAGCAGCGTTGGGTATGAAAAATGCACAATGACCCTGACTTGTAGGGAGAATCACGTGTATCTGAACCATAGATTTTTTTTAGTGTTTAAGAAACTATTTCTTGCTTGAGGAACTTGTCTCTTGAAAATAAAAAAATAAAAGAATCTTTGTAGAGTGGGCACAACAAAATAGCATTTTTAGACCTGGCCCTTTTGACTGGTTTATCCCCAAACTTTTTGCCTTTTGCCTCCTATTTTTCTGACCCTGATTTTGTTGGCTATAGGATTCTGGGCACTTTACCACTGCTAACCAGTGTTAGAATGCATATGGTCTCTGTATAAATTGTGGTATGACTGGATATCCATCATTGGCATATTTGATTTACTGGTAAGTCCCTAGTAAAGTGCACAGTGTGTGCCAGGGCCTGTAAATCAAATGCTACTAGTGGGCTTGCAGCACTGGTTGTGCCACCCACATGAGTAGCCCTGTAAACGTGTCTCAAACCTACCACTGTAGTGTCTGCATGCGCAGTTGTAAACTGCCATGTTGTCCTGACAAGTGCACCCACTTGCCAGGTGCAAACCTTCCCTTTCCTTACATGTATGGCACCCCTAAGGAAGGCCCAAGGTACCTCCATGGGCAGGGTGCGCTGTATGTGAAAGGTAGGACATGTACTCGTGTGTGTGACATGTCCTGATAGAGAAATACTGTGTAATTTGTTTTTCACTGGTGAAAGGCTATCTGTCCCATAGGATTATCATTGGAGTTGACTGTAACATTTTTACTTGCAATAGGGACAAGTTAGGAAAATTAAGTTTAGACTCTTTGAACTCAGAATTTATTAACGCACCTTTTGGTAAAGGTGGTTTTTAAATCATGTGTTTGAAAATGCCACTTTTAGAGAGTGGTTAAAGAAACAATGGTCAAGGTGAGGCCCAAATAGGTCCTCGGGTAGCCTAGGCTACTGTTGATCAAATAATGGCTTTCGTCTAGGCAAGAGAGAACAGTATATGCAGGGACACAAGGTTGTGGAAATGATAACACATTTATTAACATCATAAATGGTAAATCATCCACATTATTATCAAAGGATCTAGTCCTGGTGCTCACACATCAAGTGGGGTTGCGTGAAAAGTGCTGGTGACTTAAAAGTTTACATCACATTGACAACGTTATACAAAACTCATGAGAAAGTTTATACACTTTGAGTTTTGGTTGTTAAAGGTCGACGGCGTTTCGATCTCTATTAGTTGAGACCATCATCAGAACGTAAAACATGTGAGCATGTAGAATCTAGAGGAGAAAAGAAGACATTGGTCCCTGGAACGAGAACATATCTAGGCAGGCAGTCATTCGAATCTAGCAGACAGCCGGTTAAATGGTTAATTAAACAATTCGTACGAAAAAATAAAATAAAAAATTTCTACGGGTTGTGAAGGTAATTAAGGTTTACAAGCGATTTACATCTCAAGGCTTGATTGTAATGCACAAGTATGCATGGTTCAAGTGTTCTAGATGAGTCAATGAATCTCATAAAAGATCCCCGTGAACCAATGGTGGGATCGTGAGGGCGCAATACAGAAGTAGGAAACGATCAGTGAGCGCGAACAACAGGGTAGAATTAACCTGTGGCTAGTGGCTGAGCGGACAGGGACTCCACTTACCAAGGGCAGTAATTGAGCAGCCGTGGGGTCTGAAATCAATATTGAGCCAAGTAGAGGGTAATTCCGTTTGGTTGCTAGCTGTAGGAAGTGGGGTACATATCAGAAAAAGAAGAAGGAGCGCGTGATCACTACGGGCGTGCGGGGTGAACGAGTAGCACCACAGAACTTACTTGGCTCAGAAGAGGTGCTGCGAGGTCCGGGTTCCCTCCGGTACCGTGTTGGGGCTGAATCAGGCTCGGATGAGTATACGCGGATAAGTCAGTGTGCTCGTGTGAGTCCAGTGATTCCGTGCCACAGGTTAATTCTACCCTGTTGTTCGCGCTCACTGATCGTTTCCTTATCGCAGATTGTCCCCTGATTCCAGCCCCGTGCTGCAGTTACCACTCCTTGAAGTCCTCAATTAACAGGTTGTACACTCACCCCCGGGCCGCACCACCGCCTCGTATTCTTACGGCACATGCTGTCCCAGCTTCACTCATTCACTACGCACCACTCGGTTCAAGTTCTGTTCCCAGCACGTTCCATTACCGAGACCAACACAGTGTTGGAACCCGAATTACACTTCTGTATTGCGCCCTCACGATCCCACCATTGGTTCACGGGGATCTTTTATGAGATTCATTGACTCATCTAGAACACTTGAACCATGCATACTTGTGCATTACAATCAAGCCTTGAGATGTAAATCGCTTGTAAACCTTAATTACCTTCACAAGCCGTAGACATTTTTTATTTTATTTTTTCGTACGAATTGTTTAATTAACCATTTAACCGGCTGTCTGCTAGATTCGAATGACTGCCTGCCTAGATATGTTCTCGTTCCAGGGACCAATGTCTTCTTTTCTCCTCTAGATTCTACATGCTCACATGTTTTACGTCCTGATGATGGTCTCAACTAATAGAGATCGAAACGCCGTCGACCTTAACAACCAAAACTCAAAGTGTATAAACTTTCTCATGAGTTTTGTATAACGTTGTCAATGTGATGTAAACTTTTAAGTCACCAGCACTTTTCACTTTTCACGAAACCCCACTTGATGTGTGAGCACCAGGACTAGATCCTTTGATAATAATGTGGATGATATACCATTTATGATGTTAATAAATGTGTTATCATTTCCACAACCTTGTGTCCCTGCATATACTGTTCTCTCTTGCCTAGGCGAAAGCCATTATTTGATCAACAGTAGCCTAGGCTACCCGAGGACCTATTTGGGCCTCACCTTGACCATTGTTTCTTTAACCGCTTACATTGCCCCCGGTCGTATTTCTGGGGTACCCTTGTTTTCTAAAACATACTTTTAGAGAGTGGGCATGTTCTTACTTTACCATTCTGTGTGCCTCTGGCTGTTTGTGTATTCAGTGTCTGGTGTGTGAGTGACAGGAGCTGAGATGAGCATTCACTCTAGACAGTCACTCGGGGGGGTTGAGGTGTGCCCCGCCTTGCCTGGGTGACTCATCGCAGGGCTGAATAGACCTGGTCTGCATTTAGAGTGGTGGGAGGAGTTTTGCTTACACCTAAATAGGCTTTGTCTTCTTTTGCACAATGCTGTCTCCACCCCCTGTGGTCATGCTGCACCAGGGAGGACAGGAATTGGTTTGGACTGAGTTCAGAGACTCTTGCCGCAAAGAGAACAAATACATTTTGGGTTATAAGTATTACACCTAAAACCCCAGGACTTTAGATTGCTGATGTATAGGACTGGCTTGCAGTTGCTGCTTCTGTCTGTGGTGGAGGAAAAGGACTGACTCTTTTTGCCCTGCTGGGCGATCCTGCTTGTGAAGAATCGCCAAGGGCTTGTGTGTGCTGGCCTCCTGTTGGAAGTCTCAGGGATAGAAAAGACTTCCTGGAAGGATCCTTGCTGGATCTCAAAGAAACCTGCCTGGAAAGAAAGCTGCAGACTGTGTGAGGAGTGCTGCCTCTGACTTGAGGGTTAGGTTGGCCTGCAGCTGCTGCTCCTGTCTGGAGCACTAGAAGGACTGGACTATCCTTCTTCTTCCCTTTATTGCAAAGTGCATGTGGAGCACTTTGCTTGTCATTTATAAGCTGAGGAACTGATAAAAAGAGAAACTATAGTGCGTGCAGAGTGCTACAGGAGGAAAAGTCCACTCCACTTACTGGCATGGTGCCTGTTTTTATGGCTGGGTATTGGTAGCCAGAGAAGCGCTGCTCTGCGCCCTGAATTAAGAAGGAAGAGCATGTGGAATATGGCCCTGATCCCCCCCCCCACCGTGGCAGCTTGGCCAGGGAGAAGTACAGGTTGTGTCCCGGTGGTGGCCTCAAAGGCAGGCGGAGCTGCACCACACTCGTTGCTATGGCAACGGAGGAGCCAACAGTGACGTCAGCTCCACCTGCCTGCAACCACCGCAGCCGGCCGGAGTCCCGGTTGCTGCACAACCCCCAGGAAAAGCCGAAGGTGATGCGGCCGCCAGAACCAGCCGCCGGCAACATTGAGAGGAGACCGCTATGCCAGGCTCTCTCCGTGTGACAGGGAAGGAACCCAGCCTGCGTTGCACCAGCCTCACTGGGCTGGTGTGTCAGCGCCGGCGTTCACGGGCAGCTGCCTATGGAGTGTTCTGCATCAGGGGGCATCAGGGGGCCTTCCTTGCCAAGGGTGGCAGGGAGAGCCCGGGACGGGCACCGATCGGAACTAGGCTGTATCAGAGGGGAACCTGCCAGGCACTACCGTATGGAGCCTAATAGGAGGACCCGGTGCAGGTATATGCTAAAAAGCCACACAGGGGCTGTTATGCCCTGCACCTGGTACCAACGTACCGTATGACCTGTGAAAAGAGCTCAAGGGCGCTGGCAGATAATTCTGCTGGATGTATGCCCTAATGTTATAAAATATCTGCATAAATGTTCAGTGATGGTGTAGTTTGTTGTGTTTCAGGATGTTCCATGACGTAGGCACCCTAAAAGTATTTACTTCATTGCACCACATGTAATGTCATGACACATGCTTAGTGGCACAGTGAACTAAGGTGCGTCACCTCCTACCAAGTGATTTATGATCTGCATTCTTATGACCAGTGCCTAGTGGCACAGTAATACATGTAATTATGGTCTTAGGGGGCTTTTGTGCCTCTTTGTGACCAGCGCCTAGTGGTGCAGTGATTTCTGTGATGTGGTCTGATGTGTATTTACATGCTTTCTTTATGACAAGCGCCTAGTGGTGCAGTGATTTATGTTATGTGGTCTAAATGTGCTTTACATGCTATGCAGTGATTTATGGTCTAATGTGTATCTGTGTATAAATACAAAGGATATTTTTGATATAACCTTGTGTGCAGTCTGTTTTGTGGTGTGCCTAGTGTGTCACTGGTGTTTGTGTGTGTTGCGCAAATCCTTTACACATTGCCTCTGGGATAAGCCTGACTTCTCTGCCAAGCTACCAAGGGGGTGAGCAGGGGTTATCTTGGGTGTGTAGCTCCCTTACCCTGACTAGAGTGGTGGGTTCTGCTTGGATTAGGTGTACACCCTAGCCAACCAGAAACCACATTTCTAACAGGCATCTACTCAGCAGATCTGTGCCTTCAGCTTCAGTGGAGCTGCTGGATTGGGGATCCCGCTGAGGCACTGATATCACGCCTGCCTGTTAGGGATCTCTGCATTTGTTCACTGCTTCAATAGAGCTTCCACTCTGAAATTCCAGCTGAAAGCTCTGAGATCCCTGCTTTTGCTTTCCCATCATTATTAAAGTCTTCTCCCACAAACCTATGACTTTATATTGACAACTACTATCAGAACATTCTCAAAGGCCACCAATCAATTTAATTTTATGTCAATTGTACAGGATCACCTTTTTATCACTACAACCCTGGCACTCCAACTCTATATTGACAACTCCTGTCAGAACATTAGAACATTCTCAAAGACCACCAATCAATGTAATTTTATGTCAATTGTATTAAATTACCTTTTTATCACTACGACCCTGGCAGTCCAATTACCCAACATAAAAAATTGCATTCCTAAATGCATTGTCGCAAAAATAGCATTTGCGTACTTACAGATGAAAGATTTATCTGCTAAAGTTTCAGCAAACAGAACGCACTGTTCCTTCATTCCGTTAGTTTGATGTATAGGTCCAAGATCCAGCAGTAAGGAATTTTAAATGTCATAGAAAGTAAACAACTTTCTTCACCAGGGGAATAAATACTGAAAAAGTGGTACTGCCTCATATTAATCTTTTATTATTTCAGCACACTGTGTCTCCTAGTCTTATATCAAGCACCTTCGATCTTACGGGGGAGCAAAACATTTAAAGTAAGGTAGAATAAACCTTCTCCATAATTTGAACACTTCATGTCCACATATGTGAGATCACTTGGTGTTAGACCTCTTAGTTCTTCACTACACTCAAAGCAGTTTGAATATATATCAAACAGAGGAGAACCTACCAGAAGGACACTGCTGTCATTTTGGATAGTAGGTTTACCACAGAACGAAGAACTACATCTAACCTTATAACAAGAAAAGTGAGATTGTCATAATGCGTAGCAATGAGAACAATGAAACTTACTCGCAGAATACACAGCCTCAGCGGCAGCCCCCGCCTGATGCAGAAAATTAAAACAATATCTGATTATGACCAAAACTAGCTGCAAATAAATGTGGTGATTGAGACATTATCTTTCAACTGTCCCTCATTTGAAAGATCCTAACATGACCACAAACCAACCACAAAGTGGAGCAGGAAACAACTTTGCTCATGGAACTCTTGTGTTACTCCAACATAATCTAGGCTGGCCTTGTTAAGTTGTATGTCAAAATATTATATAGAGAAGTATCATCTGACATAAATATTGTGTCCTAAATATCATTTACAAAAATATTGTCTGACTGGGTACAGATTTTCTAGTATTGAATTCAACCAGGACATCCAATTAGTTTAGATTGTGGACAACTATGAAGATCGGTCTTTTTAAACTTATCAATGCATATTGAAAGATGCACTGTGCTATTTTTGTGAATAGCAGTTTCCTTTTAATTTTCTACTTTTTTTAAAAACAAGAACCTCAATATCACTTCATATACATATGAATACAAAGAATGTGGGGCATAAAAACTGCCTGGGTTTAGATACTAAGTTGTGCATTTAATTTTTTTTCTGGTAAACTATAGTGAAAAAAAAATCCTCAGCTGGTCCTAGCATGTATCCAACTTTGCTGTTTTTGAAATTTCCCTCACAATGCCGGTTTTACCCTGTAGAGTACTGCACACTGCTGAGACATGAGAGACCTCAAGCAGGTCCACCAAAGATCATTCTTTGGGGAATGACTCCTCTCCTTCCTGCAAGGCTGCAGCAATTTATAATTTATAATTAGGGCTCCCAGTTTTCCATTTCTCCTGATTTTTACAGATAAATACAGACAGAAAACGATTTATTTTCCTGTCTGTATTTATTTTTAAATACGGAAAATAGGTCTTCTTTGGATGTTTTTTTCGACTGTCAATCTTGAGTGCCATGTCAGTAGGTGTACAGATTGAGAGGTAGGGGAGATGAAAAAAGACAATAGATTTCATAATTAAGCTTAATTAAGTGCAGATCTACAGCTATTTATGCTATTCTGCAATACAAGTGTTTTCAGATAATGCTATTACACTGTATACTGCTGAAACCTTTTGGCCATTCAAATGCGAATATGCATTTATCAGTCAAATAAATGTGGAAAAATACCCATTGCAGCTTCATTCATACCGAAAACTGAAAATACAAATGGATAAATACAGAAAAAATTAGCAAAAAATAAATATGGATAAATACAGATGGAAACATGGAAAAATAAATACCATAAAACCGGGAGCCCTATTTATAATGCACTGCATGTTGTCCCATGGGTAAGGTCTACCAACTTCTAACCACAAGGGTCTGAAGACTCTTTTAAAGTTATCCCTTTTCCGCCTCTTGGCTGGATTTTTGTGTTTGTTTGTGCCCATTAAATCAGGGCTATGCAACCTAAAATGGAGGATTCCTAGGACAACTGACAACAACATGTCATATCCTCTTTCCCTCTTCTTGCCACTGATTGAGAAATTAACAATAACTCCTGCGAAGGGAGTTAGCCTACCACAATGTTATGTAGGACCCATTATTTTCTGGTGAGAAACTGCAGGTAACGCACATTATATGGAGCTGGTTATCTCCTGCTTATCATGGACGTGAACTTTGTTAAAACAATAAAGTCCAAGCCTGAATTTTGCACTCTCCTGTAAGCAGACAGCTGCAAAGATGCCCTCACTCCTGACCGCTGTTATCTGACATCTAGTATATAGTCAGATTCCCTTTCACAGTGGACGTTTGGACTAAATGCCATGAAGTAAGAATATATGGTGGAGCTCTGTCCAAGTAACTTGAAACACTACAATGAACTGTAGCTTCATGATCAATTAGAGCTACCGGGACAGAAACTGCAGTCTCGCTGTCTATTAAAGGCTAAAACCAGTTTAGTCTGAAGCTCTTACTGTTGCTTTCTGCCTGCTGGAAAGTTGTGCTGTCCAAAAGGAGAAATCCATCCTGCCCAAAGAGACCAAAGGAACTTGCTGTTACAGAGAGCACAGAAACTCTTAAGGTACATATCATTAGAAGTTGTGAGGGGAATGACAACAAAGAAAATGCACGGGTGAGTTAATCCCCCAGATCAGAACTATGCCTGGCAAGCAAGCTCCCCTGCATAATAAATCATTAATTTGTATTTGAGGAATCCTCATTCTCAGTTCCAGGTAGGCTCTGTCTAGCAAACACACACAAGACTCCTCAGTCAGAGGTACCAGAAGTTGTTCAACAACTCACACTTTGGATACCTTCTGACCCTGTCATACTATGCAGAGGTTCTTCAATTGACCATTCCCTGTGCCAACACCTTGAACTTGTTCGTATAAATTGTGGCTGTCTTATGAGTCAACTACAAATTGTAAATTTGGGTAGGAGCTTTATTTGACCCCACCCCTCTCTGAAGGAGACTTTTGCAGTGTCTGAGAAAATTGACAGTGTGAGGTTATTACCAATTAGTCTAAAGATATTCTATCCCAAAGCTTAGGGAAAACGTAGCCCAGTCCATTTGACAGCACAACTACATTGGCATCTTTTAACAAAACTATAGTTTTTTAAATGTTTGGGCTACTGAAATCCAGATGTTATAGTAGCCCAGAAAAACTCATTTCCCTTAATGATTGGTAGATACTGAGGTATTTGTCCTGGTAGCCTTTAGCGACCTCTGGATCTAATTTTAGGGTACCTGGAGACCCTAATATAGTTCAGATAAATTGATTTTAGTCCAGCTATATATATTTATTTGAGTAAATGAGTACTGCTAATATGTGGCCAGAAACTGCCTTCAAGTGATGCTTTATCGAAATGAATATAGCCCTAATCACAGTCAATTCCCAGCAAGTTGATACCTACATGAAGATAAAGTAGAGGGTATGCCTATGTCTTTGATTGCTGTTGATTATCTTTGATTAACATTGATTTGACTAGAGCCAAATTTTGACGAATTTAGCAAAATACTCCAATAAGTGGGAAAGGTACTGTAAAGAGTTCTAGCAATGGGTCCGTAATAGGTAATATGTGATTCATAGACATCAAGTTCAATTTATGGTTCTGAACTCTTATAGGATAACCTTGGCCCATTACATGCAGGATGTTCTACTAAACTGGATCACAGAACATACTTGAAAGTAGGTGGGTGTCATTTCTGTTACACAGGTGTTATCATGCATAATTTCAGAAATTTTGCGTTATGCTAAATTCCCCAAATTAAGCTATTGCAGCACATTGTGTAATTTGCTGCCGTTTAAAGCAAACATTCAGAGCAAGTGCACAAGAGCAACCCAAAGATCAGAATGTGAGCAGTTCCCATTTGCAGTGTTTTTGTTTTTGACCTTATTTAGTGCAAAATGTGTCCTCATGTCCAAATGGATGTGAGGACACATTTCACACTAAATTATAGCACCAAATGCCATTTTGCATTTGACTAACTTATGTATAATTTTGCATACTTTGACTAGATTGTACATAAATATGCAAACACAAATTGCACAAATTCTGCACACCCCTTCAGAACAAATTCCAAAACTAAGGACGAGTGATTCTGACTGAATGTTATATTTCACAATCTCTGCTCAATCGTTAGGCCTAAAGACTATCAACATTCTTCTAAATTTTATGATGCTTTAATTTTAAGGTAATTATATTAAGCTATTAATTTTCAAGTAAAAACCTTTGCTGGACAGTCATATGCATTTTATGTAGTGTAATGATGTTGTACTGCATCTGATTTTCAGCCTCGATCCCGGCAAGGCGGCGAGGCTGCTGATGAAAACCCAAAGGTTCCAGTCGGGCTCACAAGCCTTGGTGAGCCTTCATTGGCTCCCTGTGCATCAAAGGATTCGTTTTAATATACTTTGTATTACATATAAGGCACTTCTGGGACTAGGTCCTGCCTTCTTAAGAGAAAAACTCAGGTGCTATGTCCCTAACGGGACTCTTAGTTCCTGCTCAGCTAGGAGTCTGGTCGTGCCACACTACAAGCTCTCTTCATGGAGAGGCAGGAGCCTTGTGTTCTGCACAACTCAAAATTGGAATTGTCTTCCCTTAAAGATAAAATCTGCTTCCTCTCTTTTGAGTTTCCGTACGCTTTTAAAAACATGGCTCTTCTCTAAGCCCTGTGTTCATTTCATTCCTTGTACTCTAGCGCCGAGATGCCGCAGGGTAATTGTTTGCACTTATAAAACTCAAAATCAAATCGAAATCCTATTAAAATCCCAGTATCCGGTATCCTGTTCAGCAGAAATGTATGCAGTCTCATATTTGATGCTGCTAAACGATATACTTGGTTTCAGGATACGGCAAAATGCTTCCTCTTGAGCAGCAGTTCCTAACCTTTTGACTTCTGTGTACCCTCACTGAATCACTGCTAAAAGCCAGAGGCCCCCGCCTTAGCATTCTTAGTTAAACCTCGAAACAATACAAAAGTAGGTGTATACCAAATCATCACAGGAGAAGGTATATACGAAATATTTTGTTTAAGTCACAAAATAATATACAAAAAATCTGAAGTTTAATTTTAATGGGAAGGTTGGAGCTTTTCAATATTGGATTTTATTTCTAAAAGACGAAGTGATACACTAGACTCTAGGATTTCACTTTGCCTTTTTTGCTCTTAATGAATGCTTTCTTTTGTCAGCAAATGTCAGCGTTTCATCTGAGGCTACCAATCATTCATGCTAGATTCTGTTAGCTGTCCTTCAAGCTAAGGATACCACCATAATGTCTAGCCTCCAATTTCTGATGTCTTCACATTTACCAATAGATTTAATTTTTTAATTTTTACATTTTACTTTTTTTATGTAAGCATACTTATATATTTTTTATTTTTTAGCAGATTAGGCGTCAGGGACCTCCAGGGTTCCATGGACCACAGGTTTAAGAACTACTGCTTTAGAGAACCCTTGTCAATCCCATTGCAATCAAAAAAATTGACCTCACACACTGTTTTAGCAGACCCCTGAAACTGAGGGTGTAGTCAGTAAAAACACCTTCTTCCAGCATACAAAAGTGCCTCTGTAGTAAAACCTCCAAATGTTTGGTTAAATCTTTTTCCTGGGCCAGGGGGCATATTTTCAGTATTTGTGGATCAGAGAATGCATCATATTCAGATAACACTGCTAGAGTTCCTAAACTTAATAACGACTTGGGTTCCCTCACACGTAAACCATGCAAATAATTGTTCTGCCAATGACACTGCGAAGGTGGCAACCTCATGCAACTGCATCTGAATATTGCAACATTCTAATGCTTATTGCCACAATGTTCAACACAAGCTGAATAATCTCTGGGCGCTCAGCAGTAGTTCTAATTATAAATTAACTCATTGGTAATCATTTTATCAGTTTTACAGTACTGAAAGATTAATTCATCCATGCTAGGATTCCTGTTTAAACCTAAATCTATGTAGCAGGTGTTCAAGTCATTGGCCCATCTCATCTGTCCATAATGGTATAAAGTAGGCAAGTAGCTAATATTTCTCTGTTTCATTACAAAGGTGCCCTCTGCTAGAGTTATTGAATAAAGGTCAAATATGTAGATGAGTTATAAATGAGGGTGCGCAAAATTCACTTAATTTGCTTTTGTGTAATTTCACAAAAAATAGAAAATTACATGAAATTACGTGATATTCAAATCCATCATTTAGAGCTATATTTTAGAATGAAATGAGGATGCAGTTTGCA
The DNA here is from genome assembly GCA_963921515.1 of Calotriton arnoldi. Taxonomy (NCBI): domain Eukaryota; kingdom Metazoa; phylum Chordata; class Amphibia; order Caudata; family Salamandridae; genus Calotriton; species Calotriton arnoldi. The sequence goes on from CAWUFW010002163.1 coordinate 646,182, forward strand.
CTATAAAATATGTACAAAAATACAACTTCTGCGAACAACAACTGCCCATGTTTAGGTTATTTGCGTTCTTCCCACACTCCTGCACTATAATTTTGCCTATGACAGTGGTGTAATTATACGATATGGAGTATCTTGGGAATTTCGTGTTGCTATTGTAATGAGATTTTTTTTTTTAAATCACACGAATTATGGCAGCATAATTTAAATGTAGCCCAGGCCTAACCATACGCTCTTCAGCCCTTAGGGATGGAAAAAAACACAATACTGAAGTGTTAATATGACCTGGAACAATATCAACTCCACAATACCAACACTCATTGTATCACTAAAGAAAATATATATAGTGTTAGAATAGTAAATGAATACATGTCTAAATATACATATCTGTATAACATTATCTTGACGATATCATGGTAGTTGAGAATGTGGAGTCAATATTTGTGCAGGTCGATGTTTTTAGGTCTCGCCTAGGCAGCGCGCATGCTCTGCCCTAGGAGATGACCTTTAGAAATCGGTCTGCTCCTTTTCAAGCACACTCATGCTTGTGCTGGCATCCAACTTGCGGGAGCAAGCAGTGGCGCGCATGCTAATTGAAAACATATGGCTCTCGCGCCACCACTGCTCGCTTCCGCAAGGCGGAGGCCAGCACAAGCACGAGTGCTTCAAACAGCTGCTGCTTGTTCTCCTTAAGTTATGAGTTTTTTCCTCATATTCTTCCGCAGTGCATCTCTTCCTCCTCCTTGCTATATTTACTGTAACACTCCCGTCTCTTGATAGTCTGTTATTGCCTCGATCTCTTTCGTTTTTCCAATCTGCCACTCAGTCACTTGCTTTTTCCTGTGCCCATTTGCAGTCATCTCGCCGTTTCCACATTCTCCGCACTGGCTCCTGTCTAAATATTTTCTTCCCTTCCTCTCCCTTGTCGCATAAATCACGTAAATTGATATCCATTGTCTCACTATCCTTTGCTACTCCAGGTCTCCCCTTTCTCTCGCCTACCCCTGCCGAACATCCCTGTACTCACAGTAACATCTTCTCGTTTCTATATTTCACCCGTTCTCTCTCCCTCTCGTTTCTATATTTCACCCTTTCTCTCTCCCTCTCGTTTCTATATTTCACCCTTTCTCTCCCCCTCTCGTTTCCATATTTCACCCTTTCTCTCCCCCTCTCCGCCTCTTTTCTGTTCTCTTTGCGTATCCACCCCTTTTTTTCTTTTTCCCAAGTAGCTGTGTGTTTCGTTCTCTATTTCTCCTGTCAGTAATTATTAATTTATTGTGCCTGACCTCTTATTTGAGTCACGGTGTAATATGAGTTCAACCCTAATTTGCAAATCCATTGGCGTCACACGGACTGCTCCGTCTCTAGGCCTAATGAAACGAACGCCAAGTCATCGCTTAATCGCAGCTTTACTAGAATAGATAACCAGCGCTGTGCGTCTCTCCTTACTGAACATGTCGTCTCGAGACTCATAACGTTTCTTCGACTTTTACTGCAAGGCGCGGAGGCTACAGTATGCACTCCAATTCTCCAGTGAGCTGATGCTCATATGCCTACAATTAATCCCCTCCAAAGGCTCAACTTGATCCTTTTTTCTCATGACTTGTTTGAGTAGACAGTCAACTATGTGTAATGTTAACTTTATTTAGATGGAACTTTCAGTTTTATGTGAATGTCGGGTAATGGGTTCTGCCTTATACATCTCTTGTAAGGCTTTGAAGTGCATAGATGCTCTTTAATTGTACTCAGATCTTGCATGCAGTCAAGGTTGTACTATGTGTTTGACCACAAACAAGCGGGAAGTCGGCCTCCAACAAATTCATTGAGCACAGCCTTTGCTGCCATGTGTTATTGTGTCATCCAATTAGTAGAGTATCAATCACTTGCATTTGTCAAGGAAATAGTTGACCACTGTACAGATTCAAGTACAGGTTGAGTCTGAATTGATTTGGACCCTCCTTGGGTGCAATAACTAATGGAGACACAATTACTCTAGCTGTTAGTTGTATTAATAAATGACTAGGTATCTTCCAAAGACCAGTTTTATATAGAGATCATCTTGCAGAGCAATCTGTGTTCTCTCATGGACTGTCAATCGTTCACAGGTTTAGGTTACACCAAAATAGTGGATTGGGAGCGAGCAGCGGCACGCGTGCTAATTGAAAACATATGGCCTGCACACCGCTGCTCACTCTCGTGGATGCCAGCACAAGCACGAGTGCTTCACTAGGCTTGTTGTTTTAGTGAACCTCTCGTGGAGTGCAGAACTCTGATGTTGTTGTTTGTGTTTGCAAACTTTACCGCTCCTAAAGAAATGCGAATTATGGAAATTAGTTGGTGAGAGCTGTTTAAAATCATCCTCGGGTAAAACCGATCGCGATGCTGCTTGCGTGTGGCATCACTTGCCTGAATGCTGATGTAAGCCTCTGCCTGCACTCCCGGGCTCATCTCTTCGGCATCTCCGCAATGAGGAAGCACCCGCCGTTGCTCCCCAGGCGTTACTAATAGCTTTTGCCGTGGCGATTGAATCGTCAAGTGTGCGCTTTGCATGTTGGTAGTTGTAGTTCTAAAGTATGGTAAAATACATTGAAAGAGTAAGTAAGCTTAAGCTTGGGAAAAAGAAAAAAAGGGGTGGATACGCAAAGAGAACAGAAAAGAGGCGGAGAGGGGGAGAGAAAGGGTGAAATATGGAAACGAGAGGGAGAGAGAAAGGGTGAAATATAGAAACGAGAGGGAGAGAGAAAGGGTGAAATATAGAAACGAGAGGGAGAGAGAACGGGTGAAATATAGAAACGAGAAGATGTTACTGTGAGTACAGTAAGCTTAAGCTTAAGCTTACTTACTCTTTCAATGTATTTTACCATACTTTAGAACTACAACTAACAACATGCAAAGCGCACACGTGACGATTCAATCGCCACGGCAAAAGCTATTAGTAACGCCTAGGGTGCTTCCTCATTGCGGAGATGCCGAAGAGATGAGTCCGGGAGTGCAGGCAGAGGCTTATATCAGCATTCAGGCAAGTGATGCCACACGCAAGCAGCATCGCGATCGGTTTTACCCGAGGATGATTTTAAACCGCTCTCGCCAATTAATTTCCATAAGTCGCATTTCTTTAGGAGCGGTAAAGTTTGCAAACACAAACAACGACATCAGAGTTCTGCACTCCACAAGAGGTTCACTAAAACAACAAGCATTGGCATAGCCAATAGGTCTCGCCTTTGGGACCTTGTAAGTAAAAAAAAAAAACTGAAGTATAAGACTTCACGTTTACATTTACTTCGTATTTAGGATGCAGTAAATGTAAACGTGAAGTCTTACACTTCAGTTTTTTTTTTTTTACTTATTCATTATTTCGTCCTTTTTAAACTTGGTAACACTGAATGGACATTGGTTGCACCTCATTAGCACCAGTTTAACACCCAAATATAGCAATAAAAAGCAAACAGGTGACCAGTACAGCTTTGCTATAGCTCTTCAATCCCTGGGGGTACAGTACTCAGGATAATGTGATGCTTGGCTAAACACTTATAAGATCCAAAAGGCGAGACATATTGGCTATGCCAATGCTTGTTTGTAGTAGATATTGTGAAATGCAACAGCATTTGGTCCCATGAGAGGCAATCAGGATACTTACAATGTAATTCTGTCTATAGTCTGTGATGAAGTGGTAGTAACAAAACCCTCTAGCCTGTTGAATTGTATTTTTGGATGTTTCTTTTGATCTGTTATTATCACTTGGTGCCTTGTATTCACTTTGCATCCTAGTCTAAAAATTCCCGTGGTTGTTTGGAATCATGGCCTTAAAATGATGCATTCAGTTTGACATATCTGAAATAAGGACTCTGCCTGGGACTATGAAAAGATTAATTAAAGGCATGGCTCATCTCTGGATCTGAAACAAAAGTTATTAATTTAATAAAGGGCTCTCTTTGATTTGATGTGCCTTTGTCTTGGACTGCAATATAAAAAAGGAAAACACCATGCTTTCAACTTAGGCACTTATTAACATGTATACAACAAAGGAGAGGCGAAGCTATTGATGCTGTCTAAGTGCCATCATTAGACCTCGTTTTCTGGGCTTTCTTTCTTTCTTAGGTCGTTTTAAGGTCCCGATTGTGTGAGATCAAAAGTTGTTTTCCCAAAGCTGGATCAATTTAACGAGGACATCAAATAGGAGTATGCGATCTCATTATCAACAAACGAGGAACGCTTCCTGACACTGGTTCTCTTGAGCTATTCTGTGCAATTTGAAAGAGAGGCTACATATTGAACTGAGAAAAGAAACTACATCAGTTATTGTCACACTTAGACATTGAAATGTTTCCTGATAGGATAGAGAAGTGGGTGCTGTTGTTACAGAACTTCTTTTGAAAAACAACCATAGGAAGGCTGTGGTATTTAAAAAAAAATTCTATATATATAATGTTGTGAATTAACGTATGAAAGTGCAAGAATACACTCATTACACAAAACCACTCATATAGAACTATAAGAATAACCATCTGGACTCAAGACCACCATACCATTCTTTTATTACCACTGTGTGATTGGGAGACTGCACGATCTTGGGCTGTAAGGGTTGAACTTGGCCTCTGCCCACAAGGTGCGCAAAATACTTCCAATGCTTCCTCAGTCGGTGAGGAGGCTGGTAACTCAGGCCCTGATCCTCTCTCGCATCTCTCTTGCAACGACTCCGGCAACTCACTGTACTTGGGCGCTCCCATGGCAGTCACCCGGAAATTACAAGTAGTGCAAAACACGTGGCACATATTCTTCTGGATATTCCCAGACATGAGCCAGCAAGAAATGGTCTGAAATCTCTGCCCTGGTTACCGGTTATCCAGAATATTGAATTTAAGTCTGAGTGTACTTCGCATAGAGCTGTACACGCGCGTGGCCCTGCATTCTTCGTCACTTGGTGGTCACCCCTTATAGTACTAACAGGTCACTCACATCTTCTAATCTGTATTTGGCCACGGTTTCTTCGGTTAAAAGAGACAGAAGTGGAGGATGTTCTTTTAGTTTCAATGTAGCAAAGCTTTGGAACTCTCTCACTTGGCCTTACTATCCATGGACTATGACCTAGGCTTATGGAAAGCCCTTAAGACCTGTCTCTTTAAGTACTAGTGCATGAATGCTTTCTCTGTTTCGATTGACAGTTCCTTTCCTCGATCAGCGCTGGGATCCCTGCGGGCCACCATGTGCTTTATAAATCCTGTTTCATCACCATCTTCATCATCATTTGGTATGCCCTTACAGAAAGTGTGATTATGCAAACAATATTTAAAAAGTAGTATGAGTTTCTTTGGATCTTCAGCAACTTTAAGCCGAACTGCTTGTTTGTTAACGTTACCATTTTAATTTGGGCCATAATCCACAAAATGTTATGCAATGAACTGCTGCACTCTGGAGTAAATATTGGTAAAAAAAATTCTAGAAGCAAAATAACAAAAAATCAAGTTTGGCTACTTTCTTTGGTTGTTTTAGGAAAGTCGTGAGCTTCAATATCAGTTCTCAACAATATGTACAACTGTATTACTTTTTAATTTTTTTTTTTATTGTTTTACAGTTTTCAAGCACCAATTCGACAATTCCAGTATAAACAACTTGTGCTGTGGAGACATTAGCAGCAAATAGTTCTGATATAAGCGTATGGTCTGATAGCACTTCCAACCTTGGACATTGAGCCGAGTTGATGTTTTCCTCAAATGATGCAGCTCTCTCTATGGCATTGTCTATTTCTCAATCAACATTTTCTAGGGCATTATGTTGGCAAACATACACAGCCACATTCTTTTTGAGCAAACCCAGCTTTTATGTTTCCTACACTAAATCAAAACAATACCCATTCAAGGTGGTTTCTGTTCTCCAATAATTGCTCAAAAGGTGACCATGTGAGTTTATGGAGGTGGAGAGACAAATGGGTCAGAAAGTTCCTGACTCATTGCTACCCATTCTGACAAATGCTAGAGTTGCAGGGCTTTTTCGTCTTAATTCCATCTATATCTCCTCTCTGTATATTTCACTCTTCCAGGTTCTTTTTCATTCCGTTTTTCTCACTCTGCCTCAATATATCTCTTCCTATCTTCATTTTCTGCCTCTTTCGCTTGCTCTGAATCAGAGCCTCATCATGAAAAATAAATCTTGGTCTTTGTCCCCAGAAATGAGTGCTGGTGCCAACCATCTGCAACGACCTAAACAAATTACGCACTGAGGGGCATATGTACCAGGAAATTATGAAGCTGCTGCAAATTTTGCAGCACCACACTACCCGATTTCCAAGACAAAGGGATGGACCGTATTTATAACAATACAATGCACCACTGTGTTTTCCCTAGCACTGGTGCTAAAAATAGCTGCCTAGCGCCAACTGCATAATGCAGCACACATAGAAAAGCAAAAACAAGGAGAAATAAAAGTATTTCTCCTCGTTGCACCATTCAAACGCCTGCTATTGCATGGCGTTAGTTTTTGGCGCTGCCTCAGATTTACACCTCCTTGCAAATCTGGGGCAGCATTAAAAAGCAATGGGTGTTGTGGTGGAACGCCCACTGCGACACCCATTGCACCCCTCTTTTATGCAGATACCTGCGTGAAAGGGTTCCATATTTACAAAGCTGCGTTAAGCCACAAAAAGTGGCTTAACACCAATTTGTAAATATTGTGCAGGGCATTGTGCCACTGGAACGTCAAAAAAAGTGATGTTCCGGTGGCGCAATCCCCTTGTAAATATGCCTCTGAGTTTGTGACACCATTGAAGGTGAGGCACACATATGTTTTGTCTCTGTAGCCTCAGCGTGAGGGCGGAGCTGGTTAAGTGAATAAATGAATGTCCGTTGCATGAATATACACAGCCTTTGCATGATGCTGGATTTCATTGGTCCACACCCCAGCAAATCTGTGAAGTTGCTTGTTTGATTTTGAATCCAGTGTTGCATACAGTGATCTGTGTTAGTGATTCAATGCAGATCCTTGCTGCTTTGTGTCCTGATCCTCTGGATGAGAAGCACTAACCGGGTCTCGTGATATTGGGACTGTTCCAATCACAGCTCCTTTGGTGATCAGAGCTAATGCCTCCCCAAGGACTGAATGAAAACTGTGAGTGAGTGCGTTTTCTTCCACTGGGCAAACTGCACAATGAATCTGCTCTTCTGCACCATTTCTCCCAAGCGCTTAATGTCAGATGTTTCAAAGTTGATATTATCATAAACAATGATTGTTACCATTTAACGCTTCCCTTCACAATAAAAGTCAAAGCCGGGCGCGAGCCTCGTGCTAAAGCGCCTCCCAGGTCTTTACACACTTCCCAGCTTGTCTCCGTCCACAGCGCCCGTGTGCGCCAGCAGACAATATTTCCAGGCATCTTCTGATACTTTACATAGTCTGCCCAATGTGACTGTGCTGCAAAGGTCAACGAGAGCCATCCTCGTAGCTCGGTAATTTTTCCCTTCAAATAATTATGAGGTCTTTCATCACCGTAATTAGGGCGAGGGAGCTCTACCTTCCGCAGGGCGAAGGCTTACCTCCCTTAACTTAATCATTTTCGATGACCTGTCTGCTTGTGGGCATCATTTGTTTCCCCTTATCTCCTACTAGAACTGTTCCTGCTGGCTGCTGCAATCAAGATTAATTAGCTCCCTCAGTCCATGCAGAGATGTGTTTTTTTTTTAACACTGTGGTAGGTTGAGGTTTGAGTTCGTGCGCCACTGGAGCCTGAAGTGCCCCCCCCCCCCGGGTGGCGCCGCTACAGACGCCTCCTGAATGGCTCTTCTGCAAGGAGTTGTTTCTTTCATGACTGAATTCATGTCGCGACCGCTGAGCGCGAAGCAGCAGCAGCACGTTTGCAGTCTGCCTTGTGCTAAATGTGCCATCACTGCAGCTGCATAGAGGGTTTCCGGTGTGGGTTTCCCATTTGGTATTGGTGGAACGAAATGCTATACAGTGGCAACTTCATGTTAATGTTTTCGGTGCATAATTTTGGGGGCAAAATGAATCCCTACCAAAGGGTCTCAAATGTACTTTACAAATAGTCGAAGCACATGCATTAGAACAAGCACAGACACAATTCAGCAGTAAAACGTTCCACTAATAAGCAAAGGCTACATGGAAAAGAAAGGTCCTACACCAGAACCAAACAAATGAACGTGTTGATGAGCACCTTAAATACAGAGGACGTCACCCCTAACCCTCCTTGCTACGCTTCAAAGGCCTTGTGGTTGATGTAATGTCGGTCGTGCCTACCCTCAGAGGACCAGAGTCTTGTGTACTCAGCCCTCTGATGAACCAGACACCGTGGGGGAGATTTTCAAAAGATCCATGCAATGCAGCGCAGCCCCCTGCGAAGCTGTGCTGCCTTGCACGACAGGGAGGGAGCAGTAGCGTGCCATATCTTCAGAGATGTGGCTCTCACCTCCCCTTTCCCGTGTGCCGGCACTGATTTCAGCAGCCGTGCGCAAGGCACACACCTTAGCGCCAAAGCGAGTCTAGCATAGGTTTTCTACAGGAAGGGTACCCTTACTGTACGAACTACTATGCCTAGACACAATGCAAAGCTTTTCCCATTTTGTATGTATACTGCACTGTGCAACATGCATGCAAAGTTGGAAAAACACGGAGAAATGAAAGCATTTCTCCTGTTAGCGCCTCCTTCGAAGGGGCGTTAACTTTTGGTGCAAAACCATGTCTACAAATCTTTGTAAATATGGTTTTGTGTCAAAAGGCATGGGTGATTGCATGGCAACACCTCCTTGAAGATAAATAGGAGTTGACATCTAACCTGACAGATTTTAAACACTGAATTATTGTCCTGAAGAAGGTGGTGATCCACCTTTACACCGAAACGCACGCGTCAACAGTTGTTCTTTTCATTGTACACATTGTACTTTTTTAAATGATGAATGTATGTTTTTAAATATAAATGGTTTTATTTATTTTGCATAAACATTTGATAACATAAACTATACAACTATTTGAATAAAAGATAATTGAAAATACATTCCTTCGAGTATTCATTTTTATGTTTGAATTTTCATTATAGATGTTTTTTTGCACATGACTGTAATATTTAGCAACCTGGGAAAAAATTGCTTTGGTTTATGTGATTTCTGTGTATGGCCTTGACTAATGAAATGAATAGGATCTAGATGTCCTTTTTTAGAACAAAAGGAAAAGGGAATTCTGTTTGTGTTTTAACCTATGTAACGCCCCGTCTGCACTAATTAACGCTACTATTAATTTGTGCTACTTTGAGGGTGCTCTCCAGCGCAAAAACAGTTTTGCACTGGAAAGCAAATAGCAAAAAAAACATTTTGCCCTGGTTAGCGTCACTTTTGTGGCACTAACCCAGCTCAAAATGTTGATAAATCTCCCCCTGTGACTCTAACAACAGAGCCAACAATACACCTTCAGGTCAATCTTCGCTGAGCAGGGGGATTGACAAGAAAGCAAGAAAGATTGAGCAGGACTGGGGTTTTCTGCTTGAAGTTAATTTTCTGCACACCCAGGCAGCAACATTCTGCACTATATTACGCCATCTAGCCATATAAGAGAGTACCACAGTTAATTTACTATTGTGTGAACAAGTGGAAACATTTTATTTTCAAGATGGTACAAGTTGTTTTCCCAGGGTAAGGATTGCTTTTAGACAACGGAGTGCAACTATCAGAAATATGCCTTGCCAAATGGAACAAGCTACCATCGGCCTTCAACTAACAAACTACCAATAGTGGTGTCCCACCTTATTTAGAGGAAACGTGAGTGGCATTTCTTTTGGCTCCATCTGGTCGAAATGTTGCCTTAGCCTTGGGAAATATGACTGGCCTGGTCTCCTATGGAAATGTGTCCCTGGAGAAATAATGGAGGAGCGAAGGGTAGTTACCATCTCCCCATCGCAAGAATATGGCAGACACCTAGAACCCTGAAAGCAGTTTCTGGAGATTTTAGCTTTGCCTCTTATCCTGTGGGGAATGCTGAGCTGGCATGAGGTGCTCCCGAGTACCTTTGGTGCTAGGGACCCAGACAGCAGGAGGGAGTGCTGCGGGGCGGGGGGAGGGGCAGGATGGGGGGTAGTAAACTCCGGCAATGTAATTCGTTTTATTTATTTATTTATGTCCTTAACTCCGTTCGGCCGTATGCCGGAGTTTACTACCCCCCACCCTGCCCCTCCCCCGCCCCGCCCCACCGCCCCACAGCACTCCCTCCAGGAGCCGCGACTGGTGCATAGATAAGACAGGTATGGTCCCCTGCCTATTGAAATAGAATGTTGTCCTAGGGCTAGGCAATTTGCTGATTCTTTTTAACTGTTTTCTCAGACACTGCTACACTGAAAAAGTATACAGGTCTCCATGTACACCAACATCATCCAGCTGGGCCTGAGTTTGGAGGACTATTCACATATCTCTCAAACATTTGTAGCAGCTTTAAGGGCGAGCCTCACAATTTTAGGGGGAAATTGCTCTTTTTATCAATAGTATACTTTATTCCATCTATTTAAAACACACTGAATTAGTATTTTTTGTGTGCATGTCATTTTGACCAAAGTAGTGTTTTTTAAACATGGTCTCTGTACTGCTTAATTCTTCTCCCAACTATGATACCACGACCAACCTTCCGAGTTGCCCCAGGAAAATTGTGTGTAAATGTTGGGATTGGTGTTACTGATTCCAGACATCACTACCCCATTTACCAGTCAATACAAGTTTGAAGCCTGGAATGGGGAATAACAAACGGGTCTCAGGATTACTGGGCCCTTAGCTGCATGTTTTGTCTGAATTCCAATCCTTTCTTCCACTCACATTTTCCTCCTTTTTCAAGGAGGAGGAAAATGTGAGTGGAGAAGAAAGTCATTTTTCCAGGTGCGATTCCCATCATGGTAAACCTTTAATTGTGTGGTGTGGTAAGTCCACAGGAAACCTAAAGAATCATCACTTGACACAACCTAGACTCAGAGAGAGTGCCTATGTGTGCTTTTCAAAAACAACAACATCACATGTTAAAGTTGTGTGTATTACACATCGTGCATTCTTTTGGGTAGCACCACATTGTAGGATGAAAAGCTGACACACTATTGTCAGCCTAGAAAATCGCATTTCTCGTCTACAAGAGGAAGCTATTTATCTTATCCAACAGCCGGTGCTTAATTTGTGAAAGTAAAAGTGCTGGTGCCTGAAATTCTGCTCAGAAGCCAGAACAAGGTAGGTTGTCTTTAGTCCACTAGAAGACACTCCCTGCCCTTTATCTCACTCTTGCAGGTTCCTGCTTTCTCCCTTTGTGATGGTTTTACTGTCTTTCTCTTTCTCCATTTTTCGATCTGTGTGTTTATCTCTCTTGCACTCGGAAAATACCTGGTGCTGGAAAATAAGTGCCAGTCCCCAAAAATAAGTGCAGGTGGTCCCCACTGGCAACCACATGCTTAAATTAAGCACTGGTAATAGCACGGGCATAGATTTATCTGTTGCGAAACATGCAAGACTATATGGCTTTTAGAAGAATGCTGAAAGCAAGTCTCTTTGCTAAAAAATTTGCCATTTGCCATTTACCATTTAATTTGTTTTCACTTTTTGCTCCTAGCGCCATGACACCATTAGGTGAATGTGCGCTTAACAAAAATATATTGACATATCCAGTGCACCAGGTAGTACCCTTCAATTAGCTATAAAACAAAAGCTTTAAGCCTTGCCCAAAATAGGCTTTATGGCTTGCAGAAGCATTTTCAAATAAATATTGCGTTTGGGGATCAGGCAATTGAGAGCTTTGACAAAAGTCTGTGCATTTACAAGCATGGATGGCAGCCTAAATTGTTTCTGGGCACAGAAATGTCTCCCTCAAACTTTGCATGTTAGCTAGCATGTTGTAATCAGAAGGGGTGTTTTTAAGATTACCTGATAGCAAGGCTGGATTTGGTTTACCATGAGGATATTGTCATGTTGTCCAACGTATATCTTAGAGAGTAAGATCAGTACTAAATTTTCAAGGTATGTACATAAGATCATTTTAATTCAATGAATCTAATTTGAACTTACATATTCAGTATTCATCAGAAAAAAGTTACTAAGGCAAAAGCCTTTTAGGGGCCGTATTATGGAAGTGCGCTGAGGGTACAACGGGCATGTGCGCTCGGTTTGCGCGTCCCTGGGGCACTTTGGTATTTTAGAAGGGCCCGCAGATGCTTGTGCATCCCATGCTGTAATACCGATCGAGCTGGTGGACATAAAGTACAAGCGCTATCTTCAGAGGGCTTTCCCTCATTTGCATGGGGGCTTGTTCCCATGCAAATGAGGGAATCCCTTTGCCTCTGCACCCGCGCAGCAATAAAGATGTGGGTCCAGATGGCAAGAAGCTGTCAGAAGGCACACCAACAGTGCACCACCCAAAAAGTGGTGCACTTGCAGTGTATCCCATGATGGCAGCCCTATGGACCCCCCCAAGCATCCCCTTGCAGACGGATACAGTCTCTCACTGCACCCGCTTGCAAGGGCATCTCTAATCCCCCTTAAAAGTACAGGCAGGTTGCCACCTGCACAGATGCTCCGTTTTCCCTTTCCCCTCTCTTATTCATTCTTGCCTTAGAACCCTTTTTAGAAAAAATTAGACGCTCTCCACACTATATGGGTTTCCATTTCAATAAAACGAATATTAAATTTACTGCATATGCTGATGATATTTTATTATATATTTCTAATCCGTCTACCTCCTTACCGGCTTTCTTCTCCTTACTACAAGAATACTCTATTGTCTCCGGCTATAAATTGAACATAGATAAATCGGAAATCTTGCCCTTAAATAAGTTCTGCCTCCCTTCTATGTTTCAGGGTACCGGCTTTGAATGGAACTCCAAACATATCAAATGTCTAGGCATTTTTTATGCCAATACTATTCGGGAAATTATTAAAATTAACCTTGTTGACATACTTAAAAAATTATCCGCTTTGATTGATGGTTGGTCGCCTCTTTTTCTCTCTTGGTGGGGTCGATTAGCTACAAATAAAATGATGCTCCTTCCAATTATTAATTTTTATCTTTCTATGCTTCCTGTTTCTCTTCCTAGCTCTTTCTTTAGTACCATTAATAGTTCCTTATCCAAATTTCTCTGGAATAATCGCAAGCCTAGGATTTCACTTGCCCGTCTTCAATTGTCCAAGGATTTGGGCGGTGTACATTTTCCCAATCTTAAACGCTATCACTCCGCTTTTACTTTGAAACAGCTATGGCCTTTCTTATCCGACTCCACTGACTCTACTTTAACAGCATGGAGCTCATTGGAACAAGCCCAATACTCTCCTTTCTCCTTTATTTCAGCTACTCGCCTCTCTCAACCTCCGAAGCGTTTCTCTTCTCCTATTTTTGTTCACTCCAAAGCACTTGCTACTTCTTTGCTTAACACCCAACTTTCTTCTACAGAGGTTGCCTCACGTACTCCAATTTGGTATAATAAACATTTAAAGATTCATAATAGAGCCTTATTTTGGAAAGAGTGGATTGACAAAGGCATTATCACACCTGCACAGCTCATGAAGGATGGGTCCTTTATGGACTTTTCGGAGATTCAAAAATCCTATTGTATCTCGTCTTCACACGCTCCACATTACCCCATGTTGAAGGACTCTCTCACTCGTCTTCCCCTCCAGATGACCCCTAACGTCACTTTCGATCAAATCCCCTTACCTCCTATTGATTTCTCTATTCAATTTAAAGCTGCTGCTATATATAAATTATTATCTCATCCCACTAGGGTAAGAATTAAATCTAGTCTGGAGCTCATATGGGAAAAAGACTTGGCCCTAGATCTCTCCTTTCAAACATGGGACTCCCTTTGGTCAAAAATTCATACCTCCTCACGCTCTGCCAGCACAACACAGACTTTATATTATTTTTATAACAGACTTTTTTCACTCCTGCCGATTTGTATAGATTTAAACTACTTAACTCCCCAAAGTGTTGGTCCTGTCCCCACGAATATAGTGATTTTTTACACATGTTTTTCCACTGTCCTTTTGTCAACTCTTTTTGGTCTCGTATTTGGTTGAAATTGAATTAAATTTTATCTACAAATGTCCCCTTCGATATCAAACATGTTTTTTAGGCAGCTGTTCGTCTGTTTGGACTACTCATGGTAATGTGGGTAAATTTATCGATTTGTTTATAGCCATTTCTTTTCAGATTATAACTACCAATTGGAAGGATACTGCAAAAATTTCGTTTCAAGCCTGGTGGAATTTACTCTGTCACCATCATAGACTGGACCGAGCTTATGCCACTTCCACAGCTTTGTTGATCAAAAAAGACTTGCTGTGGTTACCACTAACTTCTTTTCTTTCCAGGTTGAATACTTGATTTTGTTTATACAAAAAATACTCATTTCATGTTCAACGTATTTTATATTTTGAATCTTCTCTATCTTCTGTCTTATTCTTTATCTCTTTGCATACTCCTTTTAATGGATTTACACACCCATCTCTGTCCCCCTTCTCCCCCTCTTCTTCCTCTTTCTCTCCTCTCTCTTTCTCTTCTCTTTTTCTCTCTCTTCTTCTTTTAAAAATCATTAAAATGCATTGAACCTCTTTTTTAATATTACAATGGTTTCTCTCTGTTCTCGCCGTCAAGCTATACAGCTTAGGATCTTTTTTTATATTAGCAACTTTTCCTTCTGAGAGGTTTTATGTCAGATTTGTTAAGAGTCTAAGTCAAATTGAATAAAGTATTATCAACAAAGCATCAATATGAATCGCATTAAAAATGTAAATAAATGAAAGCGAGTCCATGAGAAGAGAGCAACAACACTCCAGACCGTGAAAGAAGCATAAAGTTAGATTCCCTATTCCTTCAATAGATCTAGTGCTTTGGTAGCTCACACAGGTCCAGAGAGAAAGACCAATGAAAACATTTCAGGAAATCCACATATGATGCAAATACATACAATAAGTATCAAACTGATTCATGTACATAGTGCATAGTTGTCATGAAAATATGGAATATAATAATCCATATTTGTGAAGCGCAAACATATCACCCCTTAAGGGTTCAAGGCGCTGGGGGGCGTCAGGGAGATAAAGTGAGCTATTTAATGCCCAGAGTCACATGGTGCTGAGCCGAGCTGCCGCCGGCGATCGAACTGTGAGGACCACAGTCTGGAGTCAGCCTCTCTGGCCACTGCGCCTCACATCTCCACCTCCATGGAATGGTCCAGCTCTCATGGACCTATGTTGGACACCATGATCTACAGGTGACCTATTACTTCTTAAATATCCATTAAGATTGTGTTCCAGTAATGAAAAAGATTTTGGGCGTTTCAGTTATGGTCACATCTAGGTTAAAGAACTTTGTTAATTGTACGGAAACTAGTATGTAGAGCTTGTTGCTCAAGTTGGCATTGGGATGAAAGGTGAGACATATATTAACGCTCTGAAAAGAGAAATTGTTCTTTGCCCCATGAATCAAGAAAGCCAGGCCATGTTGAGGAGAAAACAGGCCCCCTGGGTATTGGATGAGAAATATCCCGCATTTTATAAGTATCCATTGAGGTATCAAAATCAGACTAAACAATATTTAGCTCATAAATTGACATCGTTTTCAGGCGTAAATAGGACAGAACATGCCTCAAAAACCTTTTTCAAGGCTCATTGTTAATGTTTCCACTGTGCAATAATCACAGATACCACTTCAGTAGCACCCTGTTAGATTTGGGGGTCTCTAGTTGGCAATGGTTTGCACCTTTGTCCAAATAGGGACCCTTGCGTCTAGTCAGGGTAAGGGGCTACACTCCTAAAATAACCCCTGCTCACCCCCTTGGTAGCTTGGCACGAGCAGGCAGGCTTATTTCAGAGGCAGTGTGTAAAGTATTTGTGAACACATACAGTAATACAGTGAAAACACTACAAATGGTTTACCTTGATATAAAGAGGACCCACCAATATCAAATTGACTGTTTAAATGAATATTAAAATCCCCACACAATACTAAAGGGCCTGGCCATAAAGCAAGTTCAACACTTAAAAAATTAAGCACTTCAGGGTCATCTAAATTGGTCCCATACATAGAGCACAGGGTCAAAACTAGATTATTCATTTTCATTTCAGCAATTACCCACCGACCCAAATTATCTGCTTTAACCCGTTTATATGAGCATAAGCCATGCCTGGCTAGGATTGCGACCCCCTTAATATTTATACTCTGCCGAGTACAATAAAGCAGCTCAAGGCCAACTTCCCCCAGCCACCGACGATTGTTCCACTGTACATGAGTCTCTTGAAGACAGAGGATATCTACATGCATATATCACAGTTGTTTTGCCAGCACTGCCCGCTTTCTTCTATCGTTGAGCCCACAAATATTAAGTGAGCAAATGCGTAAACTACCCATCCTTACTAAACTTAAAAAGTTCAAAAACCCCAGCTACACACGGAACATACAGAGCTCCCAGCTTTTGCCCTTTCGAAACCATAATTTCTTATTCCCTAGACCAAATCCAGCTAGTAATTATCCCAAAAATATGTTGGAGAAAACAAAACACATTACCCCACCTCTCTCCCCTAAACCCCCACCCCTCTCCCTCACCTTCCCTCCCCCCCAAATACCCACCTTATGAGGCATAAGGGCCATGGGCCCTCAGTGATGAAGAGCAAGCTACACCCCCTCCCGCTCCCCCGAACACAAAGCCCCCCCCCAAAAGCCATAAAAGTTCCTAGGATCATCCTTCCCAATACATCCCTGTATCATTAGCCCTGGCCAGCCACCTTACTCCCCTGCAAAGTAGAGAGAAATTCTTTTGCAAGTATTTCAGACGTAAAAAATTTGATCAACCCATTAACTATCACTTTTAACTTTGCGGGATTGAGCAGGTACACTTGAACTCCTTTTTCTTGAAAACAAGGGATTAACTGACGGAGTTGCCATCTTTTTTCTACAGTCCCATGACAGTAATCGGGTCTTACGAAAAAGTCACAGCCTTTGCCTTTCCGCTTCCTATCTGGTCTAGCCAGATCATAAAGAGCTTCCCGGGCTAAAAAATTATGAAGGCAGATCAAGTTAGCCCGTGGTTTGTTACCGGACTGGTTGTTTCTCTTGAGTTGTTTAAAGGGAAAGCAATGAGCCCTCTGTAGTTCTTGTTTCCAGTCCCATTGCTTCAGATCCAGGAATGCTTCACTAAACAGTTCAACAACAAATTGGTAAATATCCGTCCCTTCTGCTCCTTCCGGTATGCCCAAAATTCGGAGATTGTTTCTCCTTGCCTGATTCTCTAAATCCATCAATTTCCATGTTATATCCATTTTTTGAGCATCCATAGATTGAATACTGTTTTTTTGTGCCGCTAGTTCATCCTCTACCGCAGATATTCTTGACTCCGCTTCTCCCATTCTAACGGCAAAATCAGAACATGTTTTAGCGACCCGTCGGATCGCATTCTGAACTTTTCGATATCCTCCTTGAATTCGCGCGCTCTCCGCCCGGGTCTCCTCTCTGTGAGCTAAAATATTCTGGTAAATTGTGGTCAGCGTAATATCATCAGTTTTTCTAAACTTTGACTTTGACTCTGGCTTTGATTTTGTGCTCCACCTAATTCACCGTTGCCACTCAGTTTGGGGGAATAGGAATAGTCCCAAACCATTGACCCCCCTTGAGTGGGGGCTTTACCCCTGCCGATAGAATCCCATTTTTTTTTTGCGGAAAGTTGTTATTTCTTGGGAAATTCGCATTCCCTCTTCTCCAAATATTTCTTCCAATTCTTGTCCAGAATCGCTTAGCTCAAGGTAAAAAAAGCAGAGTTTTTAAAGCGCTTCAAGGATTGGTATTAGAGCATGGGCTGGTTGATTGCTGGCATAAACTGAACCCATCTGAGCCGGGGTTTACTTACTTTTCTGCCCCACATAATAAGTCTGTACGGCTAGATAATTTTTTTTATCACCATAATTAGCTGATATTAGTAGCATGGAGATTTTTCCACGTGTGATTTCTGATCATAATCCGCTGATAATAGAATTCCCAACGCAGGGGATTAGGAAGGCTCAGAAGTCCTGGACTTTCGAAAGGAAACTTTTGCTCGATGAGCATTACTGCTCTCATATGGCTAGATGGATAAGGGAGTTTTTCGCCATTAATCGGAATTCAACATCTATTTGCATGGTTTGGGATGCATTTAAGGCAGCTGCTCGAGGGGAAACCCTGAGCTTCTCTATTGCACGCCAAAAATTAATATATGAAGAAATCGATAATTGGGTAAAGCAATTAAGGAAAGAAGAATGCGAATTAATAAGTAATATTCGGGGGGGGGTGTAGGTATTGAGGACACCCTGCAGAAAATTGCCATTTGTAAATCTAAAATGAATCGGCATTTCAGTACAGAAGTTGCAATTAAATATACACAGCAGAGGGCGGAGGTATATGAGCTGGGTGAAAACACTGGTAGAGTGTTGGCGAAAAGAATTCAGCAACGAGAAGTTGCCAATCGAATCTCTAAAATACAAGATGTGGATGGAAAAATCAATGACACACCGGCCGGAATCCTAAAAGTTTTTCAAAACTTTTATAGGCGACTATATAGTCAGGATCCTTTGGATACCGCTGAGATAAGGACTGACTCCCGGGAGAATTCTTAGGGGAGCTAGAAACGGTAAAGATAACTCAGGATCAAAACATCGCATTAGAAACTCAATTTACGTGGGATGAGAATCGAGCTGGCTTTAACTTCCTTGGCGGCAGGAAAAGCAATGGGTCCTGACGGTATCCCGCTGGAGTTTTACAAGACCTTCCGGCAGGAGCTTAAGCACGATATTACAATCCTATTGGAACACGCACGTAATGACCATCAAATTCCAGAGTCTTGGTGTAAGACCACTATTATCATCTTTAAGAAAAAGATCAAGCCTGAATTAAACCCTGCATCTTATAGACCTATTACATTGATCAATGCCGATAGCAAAATTTATTCGAAATTGTTGGCAGTTAGGTTACGAAAAATAATCACCCCTCTGGTCTCTCTACATCAACATGGATTTATTCCAGGAAGGGATACCTCGGACCATGTCCGACGAGTTATAACCTTTCTTGATTGGGCACAGGCCACGGGGTCACCGCTGGGAGTTCTCCTTTTGGATGCCGAAAAAGCATTCGATAGGGTCTCCTGGCGGTTCCTCTGGTCTGTTTTGCAGTGGAAAGGGGTCGGCATGGGTTTTATACAAGCAGTTAAGGTAATGTACTTACATCCTGAGGCGAAGATTCGGGTTACTGGTCAGGAATCAGAATCATTTTCTATCAATAGAGGTACAAGACAGGGGTGTCCTTGTTCGCCCCTGCTATTTGCTTTGTATATTGATCCCTTTTTAAAGAAACTAGAGAGCAATATACATATTAAGCCAATTAAAATCGTAGAAACAGAGTATAGAGCACTGGCCTATGCCGATGATATTGTGGTCTTGACGAGCGATATAATATCAGCTTTCCCAGCTGTTAAGGTTTTAGCAGGTCAGTTTGGAGCTTTTTCTGGTTATAAGTTAAACATTGAGAAGACCCAAATTTTATGTTCTGGTATGACCTAACCTCATGATTTTCCAGTTGTTACGGAAGCTACTTATTTGGGTATCACAATTACTATGCAGATTGATAGAATTCCCGATTTAAACATTAATCCAATAATTGACTCCACCAACAAGCAACTTGAGAGGTTGGATCATTTACATTTATCTTTGATTGGGAGGAGTAACGTGTTAAAAATGCTGATTTTACCCAAGTTTTTGTATATATTTAGGACAATACCTCTCGAGTTTTCATCCTCTCACTTTACAAAGATTGGAAGGGTATGCTCAAGGTTTCTATGGGGCTATCGGAGGTCAAGAAGAGCAGCCAAATGGCTGATTCTTCCAAAATATAAAGGAGGTCTAGCTATCCCTAATTTTTTATTTTATTATTGGGCTGCAATGCTCCAACATATGGCTATCTTATTTGTTGGCTCTAAAGCCGATATACCATTGGCAAATCGCCCATCTATCTATGAACTAGGGCTGGGGAATCAAGTTAACTGCTGTTTTGTGTCGATTTTCGAACCCAGTTATTATAAAAAGACACGATTTAAAATTGTGAGAGCCGCATTTAAGGTGTGGAAACAAATTCAGCGTAAATTTACGATCCCGAACCTTAATGCTTACTCCCCATTGGAGACTACACTATCATTACCACCAATTTTTCGGGATCAGATCACATCTCAATGGGGGACAAAGGGTATTCAAGTAATGGGGGATCTCTTTTGTAATGGACAGATCATATCCTATGCTATCCTGCAAGAACAGTATGGGTTGAAAAGAGGGGACTTTTTAAAATATTTACAAATCCAGAGCTTTCTGGGGAGAGAAAACTATAGATCTGCTTACGATTTTGATAAAATACCCCTGGTAGAATTACTGCAAAAAAAAGTCGGTTAGGTAAGATATATGCTATTTTTCTTAACTCATGTCCAGATGATTTGACAGTACAGTCGGAAAAGTGGGCTAGGAAGGTGGGGGGATTGAGACTGAGATTGATATTGAACACTCTTTGTTATTAGCAAACCAGATCCTGATTACGGGGAACCTAAAGAGTCAACATTTTATGACAATTTTTGATTTATATTATACTCCTGCGAGGATTGCTAAATGGGGGGTACAAGGGGAGTAAAGTGTAGTAGATGTAATTTATATGCAGCAGATACGGTACATATGTTCTACTCATGCCCAAAATTAACAGATTTTATTTATGGTATTGAAAGATTTCTTTCTCTGATCCTAGGGTTTCCAGTTTCAATTACTTCTACCCTCTTTATTTTTGGGGTAGGTAATGGTAGTACAAATAATTGGTCAAGCGCAGTGTCGGAGTTCGTGTTTATCGCTATGGCCATCGCCCGCCTATGCATAACTTCCCAATGGATTAATATTGATCCTCCGACCTTCACAAATTGGCGGGCACGCTTATTTGCAGCATATAATATTGAGTCTTCAATTTATAAATTAAAAGGGCGAAAGAAAAAAAAGAGGGGGCAATGTTTATGGGCACCAATTTCGGATGTTTTGGATGAATAATTGGGCTGTGTACGGTTATAATTTGATCGCTTGATTTCATGGTGCTCTTTTTATGTAAAACAATAAAAAAAAAAAAGAAAACACTACAAATGGACACTACACAAGTTTAGAAAAATAAGTAATCTTTACTAGACTTAACACAAGGTCAAACGGCAAAAAATCCACAATACTGTAATAAAAAATGAGTCTTTAAAATGGTAGAAATAGCTTAGTTCAATGCAGATGGTAAATGCGATACTTTACTCTCAAAGTACCTTGGATGCGTCACGCAATACAAACCAAAAGGGTCGCAGGGAAGGTGATGCGTCGCTTCCTTACACTCAGGGGAGTGGATGCGTCGGTTCCTTACTGCTGCGCAGGGGAGTTGAGGCTCGCTTCCTTACTGTGTGGGGAGTTGATGCGTCGGTTTCTTACTGTGATCCGCTGTGATGCGTCAAGATGCCGCCTCGATGCGATGACGATCCGGTGCGATGCGACAAAATGGCGTCTTGGTTACGGTGCGACAACGTAGATGCAATGCGTGCACGCCCGACGGCCGTGCGGCGACTCGGTGAACTTCTGAGCCGCGACAGGCCCTGCGACACGCTTCTCCGGTGATGCAACGGCGACCTATGCGGCGGCGGCACGCTTCTCCGGTGATGCACCGCACCTCGGCGATGATGCGACGGCAACTGCGACGAGACGCTTCTCCGGTGATGCGCCGCGCCTCGTCAATGATGCGACGGCAACTGCTGCGGCGGCGACACGCTTCCAGCTCCCAGCGACACACAGGCTTCAAAAGGGCCCAACACAACAGCAGGCACCTCTTTGCAGGCAGAATTCCCAGCAAGGGAATTCAGGGGAACTGGTTGGTGAAGTCTTGTATCCCTGAGACTTCAGGCAGGAGGCAAGCTCAGTCTTCAAGCCCTTGGAGGTCTTCTTCAAGATGATGAAAGTACACACAAAGTTCCTTTCTCCTTTCTTTGGCAATTAAGTAACCACTGCAGGCCAACCCCAACAGCACACAGCACAGGGGCAGTCTCCTCCTTCAGTTTCCTGGTTCTTCTCCTCAGCAAAGGATCGTCTTGATTCCCAGAAGTGATCGAAAGTCTGGGGGTCTGGGCCCCAATATTTATACTCAAAAAGTCTTTGTTCTCTGAAGGCAGAGAGTGTCTGTGCCTGACCAAAACCAGTTCTGTGCAGCTTCCTGGCAGGAGGTGGAAACAGCATTGTTTGAGAGCAGACCTGGCCCAGGTAGCTGAAAGGAAATCTCCTCCCCCTACTCTCTATTCTATGAGGTGTCAGGGGAGTGAAAGGAAGTCTCTTCCCCCCTACTCTCTATTCTATGTGGGTCCTATTCAGCCCAGCCCTGAGCCATCGGACTGCTGGAGCCACGACCCTCTCCAGTCCCCTGTCACTCACAAAACAGACAGTGAATACACAACCTTAGCAGAGGCACACTGGAAGGTTAGGCAAGAAAATACCTACTTTCTAAAAGTAGTATTTTCAAACACAGAATGTAAAAATCACCCACACTAAAAGATGTATTTTAACATTCTGAGTTCAGGCATACCAAACTCGAATTTCTACCTTGTTCCCTGGGTCAGTTAGAATTATAAGGTGCTATAATCAAACTGCCCATTCTGGCCTATGTGAGCAGGTAGCCTTGCAATAGTGAAAAACGAAATTGGCTGTAATTCACTATCAGCACATGCCACACACACCAGGGCATGTCCTACCTTTTAAATACAATGCACCCTGCCCTAGGGCCTACCTTAGGGGTGACTAACATGTAGCAAAGGGAAGGTTTGGGGACTGGCAAGTGGGTGCACTTGCCAAGTTGACATGGCAGTCCCAGACTGCACACAGGCTCTGCAATGGCAGGCCTGAGCCATAGTTTACAAGCTGCTTCTGTGGGTGGCACCAGCAGCATTTGATTTACAGGCTCTGGGCACACTCGGTGCACTGTACTAGGGTCTGACAAGTAAATCAAATAACCCAATCATGGAATCACTAATCCATAACAACAATTTATAAAGAGAGCATATGCACTTTAGCACTGATCAGCAGTGGTAAAGTGCCCAGAGTCATAAAACCAACAAAAACAGGTCAGAAACAATCCAGGAGGAAGGCAAAAAGTTCAGGGATGACCCTGCAAAAAGGGCCAAGTCCAACACACCCCATGCTATAGCCAAAGCAGGGTCAGTCTTGACACAGATCTGATTGCCAGCACCCCTGAATTTGATGGGTTTGTTTAGATATGGCTAGATTAGCTCTGGCTCGTTTAAACAATGGACGGATCATATTTCTAATATGTCTTCACTCACGCTTTCATTCATTTGTGGAGAATGTCCTTCTCCTAAAAGACAGTGTCTTTAAGAAGCACATCATTGCATTTGCAATCTCGTGAAACTGTTTCATGGTGCTTGGCTAGAGTTTAAAAACGAAATGTAATGGGAATTGGTACCATACCAATGTGGGTTGAAGCAAGCATTTCATAAATATGTTTGTCAACTGCAGACATCTGAATTCAAATGGGCTATAGCTAGCATTTAGTCCTTCTGAAGTTATTAAAAAGAATTTCTCTGGGCAATGGAAAAATACCACTCTACCTGTAAGATCTTGGTGGAGCAATGATACAATTTTGTGCAGTTTCCGCTTTTACTGGTTATTTCTTTTTGCATTTTCAGAGATTAACAGGTCTGTGCAGATACGCCCTACCTCTCTTTTAGACAATGTATATGCAAACTTTCATTTATTTACTGTTAAAATGGATGTCTGTAGTGTACCACTAATTTCTACACAGTCCACACGCTATAAATAATTTAAGTAAAAACAAATACATGAACAAAGATAGAGTGACTTGGATGATTGCAGCTTGCTTCACCTTTACCTGCCACTCAAGTCCATAACAATCATTCACTGACCTGGAACTATGCTGAGTAACCAGCAGCCACAGTCATACTATTGGGACATACCTGTTAGAGCTGGTATCATCGGTGTGGTTTCCCCTAACTTTTTTGCCTTCAGACATCTTTTATTTACTCACTTTGTTTTTGCTCCGTTTAGGACTATGCACTTTACCACTGCTAAGCAGTGCCAAAGTGCTTGTGCGCTCTGCTCAAAACATGGGAACATTGGCTTATACTCAATTGGCATATTTACTTTACTTACAAGCCCCTGGTAAAGTGCACTACATGTGCCCAGGGCCTGTAAATCAGTAGCGGCCCGTGGTGGGAGTGCTGCCGGGCATTTGGCGATGAAGCGCGCGCAACGAAATTCGTTTTATTTATTTATATGTCTATTTACCTCTATACGGCCGTATTCTGTACTTTACTACCCCCCACCCTGCCCCTCCCCCACCCCACATCACCGCCCAGCAGCACTCCCACCACGGGCGGCTACTGCTGTAAATTATATGTTTCTAGTGGGCCTCCAGCACTGATTGTGCCACCCACTTAAGCAGCCCTTTAAATATGTCCTAGGTTTGCCATTACAGAGCCTGTGTGTGCAGTTTTAACTTGCTATGTTGACATGACAAAATAAACCTTTTGCAGTTCCAAACATTCATTTTTAATACATTGGAGTTCGCCCTAAGCTAGGCCCCAGAGAGCCCCAAGGGTAGGGTACAGTGTATTTAAAAAGTTGTACATGTACCTTTAAGTTTTTCATGTCCTGGTAGTGAAAAACTCTTAGGGGGATATTCCCAAGAACGTGCGATAATCATCGCCAAAAAAGGCTAACGCACGTTTTCATATCGCCGTCTATCGCGGGAAAATAACTCCGTCTTAACGTTGTATTCTCAACACAGCAGTAACATGCGATAGTTTCCCGATAATGCGTCAAATGTCTGCGATACAACTACCGCGACGGCGATAAAAAAGGAAACCCGAACGTGAAAAAAGTTGCGATGGGCCCAACGGCGATAGAAAAATCGGCGACAAGCAGCGGCAGGCTTGCAATTCCCACATCAGGCGGGAAAAATCACCATAAAAGCTGCAAAAAAAATAGAAATAAATTTTAAAAAACATAGCACTGCGAAGCACAATGGAGGGAGCTGGAGCAAGTACAGAGGACAACCCGAACCCCACAAGCCCCACGGAGGACCAGCCTGGGACCTCGGACCGGGAAAGGGCAAGGAGAAGAAGAAGAGGAAGACGCGGTTCAGTCCGCAGGAAAACAGGATCCCGATAACGGAGGTGACACTCCCACCATCCAATTGCCATTGGTGAAATTGACAGTACTAAATGTTGCACATACACTTGTCAGAGCGATGTGCCAATGCAGAGGAGTGACATACACAGGGAATGTGTCTAGGTAGGAATGAATGTACTTGCACATGCTGTGCCTGTGGTCATTTTGACCTGTCCCATGATTGCTAAGGACAGTCCCTATGTGACGTGCTTATGTGAAGAAATTGTGAATGATAGTGTCCCTTCGGGCTATTCCAGCTGCTGCTGCACTTGGGTGTGGTCCACCTGCCTCATCTTCATCATCCTCGTCTGGTGCATCTGGCACTTGGATCCATGGGGCATTGGTGCGTACACGTATGTTGTGCAACACACAACATGCAATGATCATCTTGCACACTATTTGCGGACTGTACAGGAGTCTTCCACCTGTGATGTCCAGGCACCTGAAACGTGACTTCAACACGTCACATGAGCGCTCCACAATGCCCCTGGTGCGTATGTGGGCCGCATTGTACTGCCTCTGGGCCTGGGTGTTCGGGGCTCGGAGGGGTGTCATCATCCACGGGCAGAGTGCATATCCTTGATCACCTGTGACAGGGGAGAGAGATGTGTCAATCGGTGGTTCGGCATTCTGTGTTGGCAGGCTTATTAGTATATTGGTGTGTGAGGTGTGGGACTTTGGGATACATGTCTGACATGTCTTGCATGTGGCAAATGAGCGGCATCCATGTGTAGTACGTTGCCTCACAGCTGCTCCTCACTCCCCCGAGCCTATTTACTTGTGTGCGCTGCGCGGTTGCATCACTTGCACTCCTAGGACACACCATTGTCATGACTGTCTGCGCATGTCTACAAGCCTGACAACAACACTGTGATATTGGCCATTGAAGGTGGTCGGCCACGTGTGTGTAGGCCTATGGTCAGGATATGGCGGAAACAGAGACACACGAAGTAGTTGCCTTGGTGGCCATCCTGGAAGTGAACCACGCCCTGAGCCCTGGGCTATTGATTCCCACTCCTACGCTGGCCCAGCCCACTCTGCTTACGCTTACAGGGGACGACGACATAGCTACATGTCCAGGGTCTCCCCACTGCCTGAGGTAACATGGTTGCGCCCACTGTCTACGACACTACAAACACCAGCAGTATATGTCCACATGGACATGTCTGTGCTCTGCATACTTGAGTCTGTCCAGCACATCCCCGCAACACTTGGCATTGTGTACATTCTGATTCATGGGTCACTTGCCTCCCTCGCACATACTTGGTTCCCACCTCTCACCACATCCTGCTATTGTGTGGCAGAGGTGCCATGACGTGGATGGCTTGTCTACATGTCTGGCCCCTGTTACCACAGTTCCATGTGTTGTCGTGTCTGGTAGGTGGGCATGTTGTTTGGCATATCGTATGTGATGTTGTAACGTGTGCATTCCCACAGTTGCGAGTTGCATGATTGTGGAGTTGAGGTGTGTGGTGTGTTCCGTTGGTACTTACCAATGAGCTGTGCATTTCCGTAGGTGCCATCCTCGAAGCGCTGGTTGATGATGGACTGTCGGAAGATGTAAGAATCATGCACACTGCCTGGGTAGTTGGCGACGATGTTGGTGAAGAGTCCCCGGTGGTCCACTATTGCCTGCACATTGATGGAATGTGTGTGCTTCCTGTTGCGGTAATTGTGTGGAGTGTCAGCAGGGGGCACAAGTAGGACATGTGTGCAGTCAATTGCCCCCAACACGTGCGGGAAGCAAGCTATTGCGTAGAAGCCTTGCTTGGTCTCCAGCTGTTCCTGCGCAGTGTGGGGGAAGTGAAGGTACTGGGGTACCAAGCTGATGATGGCATCCAAGACAGGTGTGAGGAACTTTGATAGGGCTGGCTGTGAGACTCCTCCGACTCTGGCAGTGGTTGGTTGGAAGGTACCAGAGGCCAACAGGTGCAGCACAGCCAGCAGCTTTGTCTGCGGAGGGATGTTGGTTCTCCGCTGTGTTGGTACCGTCAGCCTGTGGGCAATGTGGGTCAGGATGCGGAGGATGGTCGTCCTTTTGAGCCTGTAGTGGGCAATGACTTCCTCTGGCGTTAAGTCTCCGAGGCTGGTGCGTTTTCGGAAGGACCGCTGTCTCATTCTGCGCTGCCTCGGTGGTACTCCGGGGGGTGGTCCTGGGGGGGTGGGGGATCTGGGGGTGGCGGTGGGTGTTGTGGGCCTCTTGGGGCTCTGAGCTGCATGAACAGTAGCTCCATGACATGTGTTGGTCTGCTGATGTGGCTCTGGGCTGGGTTCCCTTTTATACTGCAGTTTGTCGTCCTGCTTAACACCAGTAGAAGGCAGGTGTTAAATCCCTGCTGCTAACGTGCCTTATCGCCTGTTTTTGGATCGCATCACAGATCTGGCTGGTCGTTGTGAATATCGCGAAGTGGAGTTTTCGTGAGTTTTTGCACGGGAACGCCTACTCTGCATATCATTAGCGTTAGTTGTCTCTCTCATCCGTGGCAATGTTTTTTGCGGCAGCTATCGCTGGTATACTGGCGATGTGGGGAGTTTGCACCAGCTTGTGAATGGGGCGATAATTCTTTCACCACTTTTGCTGCGCTAAAGTGCCGTTAACTCGGCGATGAGTCCTTGAGAATATGTCCCTTACATTCCTGTTTCACTACTGGAAAGGCCTATCTCTCCCAAGTCAACATTGGAGTTGCCTTATTACATTTCTACGTGTAACTACCAAATGAGTAGAGATAACTGGTTCATGTTTGGTGTCTTTGAAACCACAATTTTAATCATAAATTATGGTGAAGTAAGATTTTATATTACTGTTCTGAAAATGCCACTTTTAGAAAGTTGACAGTTTCTTGCCCTAGCCAACTGGTGCCTGAAGCCTGTCTCTGTCACATGACTTGGAGTAGTTGGGAGTTGGACTTTGTGTATTCCTCCTAGACAGCCACACACAATGGGAGCCTGGGTGTGACTGGATGGCCATCACTGGCTTGATGGGCGAGAGTATCTGGACCCAGTGTCACATACATCTGAATAGGCTGTGTCCTGTCTCCACACAAAGGGCTGCATACCAGCTGTAGTTAGTCTGTAGACAAGGCAGGAAAGGCAGGGCATTTGTGCATTTCAAAGGCATGCCTCTAGAAGCTTCTCCCCACTTCAAAGGCACAACTGTGTATAAAAGAAGGACCTCAGACACCTCCATTTCAGTACATTTCTGGAACTGTGGATACTCTGCTGGACAGTTGCTCTGAAGGAATTGCTGCGGTGCTGTGCTGACCTGCTGCCTGCTGCTCTCTTGCCTGGGTGAGAAGGGCTGGACAGGTATTGATTAAACCTAGAACCCAGAGTGACTCAAAGGGAGAGTTGGCTGGCCTGCTGCTTCGAAGCCTAAGGGACATAACATGCTTCCAACAACATTGCATCCGCAACTGGACTCTGCCACCTGTAAGTCTACCCTGTCAAATGGACCCTTGTAAGTGGGCTTAGGTTGCTTCGCCAACCTCTATGGATTGAGTGGAACCATCGCATCACCTCTGCTGCTCAGTGCAACCCTGAGCAGAATTGACTCATCTCTCCTGCTGCGTGGAATGGACCCGTTGCAAAGACCTGCATCACAACTGCAGCCCACATCCCCTTCAGAACCACCACTGCATGACGCATCCTTGGTGCAGGCCCTTGCTTTTTTCATCGACGGCAGCCTCAACGATGCTCGGCTCCACATCGCAGCTTCACAGCTCTTTGGAACCGATGCATTGCCCTGACTGCTCACTGCATCCCCGAAGCCAGACTTCACATCACATGTCCTGCCAAAGGGATCCTCGCCATCAACACAACAGGACCTCTCACCACAGCCTCGCCGGATCTTGGAACTGACACATTGCCTCGGCTACGTGACACCTTTTAGACTCAGATCCACCAACACTCGGCAAACCAGGTTTAAGTTACTCTGTTTAGCAGGTCTAACTGGGTCCCTGTAGCCCGCCTGCGCTCAATCACGGTCGGCCTGAACTTGTGACTTTGTCTTGGTCCAGCATGACCAGATATTAGCAGTTGGCACTTTTTGCCTTTTGGTGCTATTGCTCTAAAAACCTTAAAATTCAATACCTCTGGTTTTCCAAATTAGATTTTTTTTCATTTGATTTATTCTTAAATTAAGCTCTATTTTTCTAACCTGGTTTGGGAATTTTTTTGTGTGGTGTTTTCACTGTTTTACTGTTTGAAGTTTTGCACAAATAATTTGCACATTGCCCCTAAGTTAAGCCTGACTGCTCTGTTCCAAGCTACTAAGGGGATGATCACAGGTTAATTTGGGGTTTACTTGTACCTTCCCTGACTATGATTGTGGTTGCTGCTTGACCGGGGCTCACATCCCAGTCAACCAGTAACCAAATTTCTAACAATACCTCGTCTCTAGGTGGCAAGGCAGAACTGGCCATACTGGGCATCTAGCATTTCCCTGGGAGGCTGCAAGGGTGGGGGGGCCGGTTCGGTACTGTGGGCCCATTTTGCAGCAGTTCTGCAATATCTGCCCCCAGCAACAAAATCAGTGGCCCAGCATAATCCTCTCAGCTCTCATGTTCGTTTCCAGATTCCTGAGGCCAGCTAGACTTCACAGGTGCACACAACTACTTTTCTTTTACTTTTTTTAAAAACCAAAGGTACAAAATGAACACAGGGTGATCACCACTTGTTTGGAGGGGCCTCAGTCTGTAGTAGTGCACAAAAGCGCTACCAATGACAGTCTTCTTATAATTATTTTATCCTGCCCCCACATTCTCTGCCCTCTCATCCCTTCCTCACCTCGCCGGCACATGGCCTCTCCTTGGACCTCTTGGTGGTGCTCAGCACAGAGTCAGTGCACTCCTGCAGACAGACAGCCAGGCCGAGGCCAGCAGCCAAGCCGGGCCAGCCACCACCAGCCACTAGAATCAGCCACTGACAGGTGCCTACCAGTGGCAAGTGCTGACTGGGTGCATGTGCAACAAGCTTCAGTTTTAAATTTGCGCTGATGGTGCTGAATGCCATAGGCCCTCTTGGCTGCGAACAACAATAAAAGTGTCAAGATATCTCTCGTGATAATTTTCCTGCTGGAGAGAAATTGGAATTTTCTCTAGAGGCAATTCTGACTCCTCATAAAGTAGTTCATAGAGTTAACATGCCTGATGCAAAGAACATGTACTCTTCAGACTATGGAACTGTATTTTATGTGCATAGCTCAGTGGGTTACTACTCTTGTCACAGAAATCCTTTTGCTACTGTGCAGTTCATAGGTTACTATTGTAATATAGCACAGTGAGCAGTGAACTGCCATCAAAGAGCTGCATGAAAGGCTATTTTTGGTTCCCAGTCCTCCCCTTTGTTGCTTCTGTTATTGTGCCTTGAAGGGAATACTGTGTGCATCAACCATTTCTCCTTGCTTCCCCACAGGCTGCTTGGCCTTAGTGCTGCTACATAGAGGTGCACTTCCAGCCTAGCTCATCATGGGCCACGGGAACCCCACCAATTCCCCCTTGTTATGTTATGTTATTTGAGCTTATATAGCGCACGGTTACCCAAGGGTGTCCTGGCGCTGAGCATACCTGCTGGTCGTCAGTGATAGAGATTTTACTGTGAGAAAAGCCAAGTTTTCAGCCCCCTTCTAAAGGAAAGGAGATCTGCTGAGTTCCTCAAATAGGGTGGAAGCTCATTCCATGCCTTAGAGGCACAGGTGATGAAACTTCTGCCCCCCCAGCTGGCCTTTTTAATCGGAGGAACTAGGACTTGTTTCGCCCCTGTAGACCGAAGGTTCCTTGCGGGGACATACCATTTGAATTTTTGCCTCAGATGGTTGGGGCCAATTCCATTGAGGGCTTTAAAGGCCGTGCAGAGCGCTTTAAAGCGTACCCTTAGCTTCACAGGGAGCCAGTGTAACTGTTTTAGCTCCTTCTTTACAGAGACGAATTTGGGAGTACCTGTTAGCATTCTGGCTGCAGCATTCTGTGCAATTTGAAGCCTGTTAACATGCTGTTTTTAGGCATTTAAATATAGACTGTTACAGTAGTCAATCCGTGCCATAATAAGGGCCGTGATCACTGTCCTGAGACTGCTCTCCGGAAGAAAGAACTTTATTTTCCTAATGATTCTCAGGATTAAAAACATGTCGAGACCACCGAGCTTATGTGATCGCCAAAAGAGAGCTTATTGTCCATAATCACCCCCAGGTTTTTACTTTCCTGGTGGGAGAAGGGCAGAGGCCCAGCTCTGCTGGCCACCAATCTGGCGTCCACAGGTTAGGATTGTTTCCAAACAAAATAACCTCTGTTTTGCCTGAATTTAATTTCAGGCAGTTGGACGACATCCATCCTGAGATGGCCCTCATGCAATCATGAAAGCGAGCTCCTGTTTCCTTCTCTTCCCCATCTCTAATTGACAACACTATTTGCGTGTCGTCTGCGTAGGAGGTGGTTTGGAAGCCGTAGGATTTAATTAGGCCCGCCAAAGAGATCACATACACATTGAAAAGTGTCGGGCTTATCGATGAGCCCTGTGGCACCCCACACGGGAGTGAGAAAGGCTTTGACCTATGATTGTCCAGGTCCACTGTTTGCGTTCTTCCAGAGAGGAAGGACTGTAGAAGGTTCCAAGCGGCACCGTGTACTCCTACTTCAGACAACCTTGCAGTGGTTAGGCTCCCTCGCCTGGCACCGTACGGGGACTGATCTAGAAATATTTGCCAGGGCTGCTTCGGGTTCCCAGTCTGGCCCTGCTAGGTGGATCTCTTCATTGTCTTCCCTTTGCCAGCCACATTTAATTAAAGGTGTTCTACATTGAGCATAAATATCACTGTGACTACACTCATCCTACCAGACCAAGCGTGCAGCTCCATTGCTCCTCAGAGTTGCTAACTTGGATACCCAAAGCCCATATGGTTTGAAAACACTTGGGGTGGGCGGCACTGTCTCCCCAAATCAATCTTGTGCTATGGAATGTATTCCCGCTACCCAGCAGCCATTGCAACTTTAATCTTACATTAAAAACACTGTTAAAAGGCAACATTATTCTAATGTTGATTGTTATTTGTTCATCTGTGTCAATGCTTACTAACAGCAATCACCAAGAGACTCTCACATTTGTGATGCAGACTATATAAATATTCATGTTCAATGAAATCAATGAAGCCTAAAAATACCTGGGACAATCTAATTTTCTGTATTGCACTATATAAATCTTCAAGAGGGAGGAATGGAAATGTACATTAAATTTGTTGTTTATCCCTGACCACCAAAATTCTGTATATTCATAGCGCAGTAAATAGAGGTGTTATTATTGTCCCTTAGTTAATATACATACATATTTTGTATTTATAAACATAAACATTCACTGTTGCAAAAGAGCACAAGTGCCTTATTTTGTAAGAAACATCACCGATTGAAAATACCACCAATGGGAAATCACAGTGGAAAATCACTTAGTGCTGAGATTACCTACCTATCAGACATTAAATTCGTTAGTACTTAAATTATGATCTACAGTTATGTTTTACAGCAATAGGACTGGTGGGTAATATATATTCTGGGCCGGGTCCATTCTTGGGGCCTGCGTTTGACCTCATGGTCACAGGTTGAAATCCCGGCAGGTCCACTCAGCCTTTCATCCAGCTGAGGTTGATAAAATGAGTACCATTGATTTGGGTAACAATAAACATCTGTTATTCAGGGCCTTGAGACCCTCCCCTGGGTGATAAATTCGCTTTATAATTACACATGTTATGTTGTATGAAGTTGTGCGAAACCTCAAGTTTAGGTAGTTGCTGAGTGCATTAATGACCTCACATTTCAAGGTTTCTTCTTAAAATTGGGGAATTTCATCTGGAATTTGTGCTTTCCACATAAAAGTCTCCACCTCTTGGAATTTAATTTACACTGCATACATCCCCAGGAAATTTTCAGCATGTTTTCAGCATGTTTGAAATTTACTTGGATAACACTACAGGGGGTAGGCCATTAATACACACCTCATTAATCCAATCCATGCACAAAGAGGGGATTGCACAGAGATAGGAATTTAATGTCCCACTCTTAATCTGGGTCATAGAGGTAATTGCCTCCCTGGTGGAAAATGAAAACTGAATAATACAAACATTCTTGCAATTTCCAGCAGCTGAACAAATCACTCCAGGAATTTAAACGCTGCCTTTTTTTCAGTACATATCATGCAGGTTCCACCATGTTAGAGAACAGTTTTGTGCTCTAAATCCAACTAATAGTGTGAGTGCAATTAATACCTGGGGTAATTCATTTATCTCCTGTGGGAATGTTACTCTCGTTGGTAACCCATTGGGTTGGACTTTGTTGCCACGCTGTATTTTGTCATGTTGTGAAAGTCCCTAAGTCAGTGCTTCTCAACCTTTGAACTTCTGGGGACCCCATTGAATCATTACTGGAATCCGGGGGCCCTTTACTGAGTCATTACTGGAAGCCGGTGGCCCTGGCCTAAGCATTGTCAATTATTTGAACCACAAAACAATACACAAAAAATTGCAGAAAAAAAGCATTCATCAAACAAATGCACAAATGATAATACATTTTATTTAATTGGCAAACATATAGAAATTAAAAATGTTTAACTTTAATAGAAAGGTTGGATCTTTTATAAATTGAATTTAGGCCACTCATCGTCCATACTGTATTCTGTTTGATGCACTTGCACTGCTCCCACAAATCAATTCTAGGATACAACTTACATTTTTAGCCTCCAATTTCAAATTCCATCACATTTACAGTACGTTTAAAAATTTTCAATTGTACATTTAGCTTCTTTATTTATATGCACTTTATTAATCTGTTAATATTATAACATTTTCTAAGTAGCTGGGGACCCCCTGAGGAGGCTTGGCAGACCCCCACGGGTCCCCAGACCACAGGTTGGGAACCACTGCTCTAAGTTACAACCTGTGGCAATTGCCATTCACTTCAAGAGGTACTCCTACCAAACTTTGTCTATTAAGGCTAGCGTTAAACAATTCTACATTTAGGGCACTGCAAGGAGATCTGTTCTGTACTATTCTGTTTTCTTCCTCTATGGAGCCAATTTGTAGAACATGAAAGACAGCTCTACTGTTCAAGGTATACGTACACCATATGAATAACGTTATGGGGATTATAGCACCATTTGTTACCAGATTATAGCACCATCCATTACTTAAACATAGCTCTATTGTTACAAACATGAATATGAGTTATGTTTATGTTTGAGTATAAACAACTCCTAATGCTGACTCCTCATCAATGAGCATTTACCCACCTGTCCCACACTGTGAGATTACACACCATAGCCACTACAGGAACATTTGTTTTTAAAGAGGGTTAGACAGCTGAGAGGGAAAGTGTGGATAGGGTCAAAATTAAACAGACCCTAAGGCAAGCCTGTCTATGCATCTGGGTAGTAGTCTCTATGGCTGTGCAACCCAATGGGGCTTCACGTGAAGAGGTCTGCCAGAGCTGCATGTAAACAAAAGTGGGGCAGTCAAGGAGGGGAAGATAAACATATAATGATACATAGAAATAGAGAGTGAAGGCACAGTAAGAAACATGGGTCAGGAGAACATAACTGGACGGTCTCTGGGGCAGTGTGAGCAGCAATGACCTTTCTGCAGACCTAGAATGCCCTCATGTCATCTCATGTTATGCTGTGCCATTCTTTGTTATGTTGTGTTACATGTTCTCTGATGTTTGGAGTTACACACCTAGGCAGAGAGACCTAGGAGAAGGTAAAAGATCTACTCTGGTCACTTATGAACAATGCCAAAACACTTCCCATACAGGACACCCAACAGTTTTAACAGGGCCCAGTCAGGCTATTTTGCCATTCTGGCATTTCTCTGTTTAGAGGTTAGGTGGCTGCTTTCAGAGAAGGATATGCTGCCATCACCCAGCTCTTCCTACACAGTAGCATTCTAGTTGAACCCTCCAACCGCGTGGGGATTGGTTGAAAATTATTGTCAAGGCTGATATTGGTTTCCAGAAATTACTCTTACAACCAAGTACTCCCTGCGGTGTAGAACGCTACCTGTCCACTAATGCACTTGAGTACCTCAACAAAGGGTATGAAGCATTTTAGAAGTGCAACTACAATACTTTCTTTATGTAACAAATGTGCACAATGTTAAGATCTCTTCTGGCCACCATCTATTTATGGGTTAAATTATATGCTAAGGCACCAATGTTTTAAAGTTGCTGTGCAAGAATAGGAAGGGCAGTGAACTTCAATACATGGGTAGTATTCACAGAGTATGCTGTGTTATACTGCTCTTATATAACCATGTAAAGTGAAGGAGATCTTCTATTTCCAACACAAGAGCATGCGTTATATTGTATGTTAAAGGGTCTTTTTCAGAGCTATTTGTGTAACTTTCAAGGTAACTCAATTGTACAACTGACTAACCTGAATTACCTTTAGAACCTGCCAAATAGGTCCACACCATGAATATGACTTGCATGTTGAGTCATGTTATATGTCATTAATAATAGCACTTCTTTAACTTGAAAAATAGAACTGCTATTTATTACTTAAGACTGAATAGTTGGGGGCAGAGCTTGACACCCAGGCAATATAGCGGCCCCATAGCTGAGCTCCCGCTGGAGGGCGGCGACCAGGCCCCCTCCTGCCACCATTAAGGGAACAGTGTGTCTCTCTTACTGAGGGCTGCCCCTGCCTGTTGGGAGCCGCAAACATGCTGCGGCAAGGGTCTGCAGCTCTTGTAGCTGGCTTCTTCCCACAGGCTTGTCATCTACGTGGAGGACTCACCATACAGCACCTGCTCATCCTGGTCTCTGTCTTGTGGCAGAGGGACGTGGGGCCATCCCAGGACATACGGGGCCCTGCCGTGCTCACACCGTTCGCAGTGCGCCTTCCGTTCACATGCCGTAGCACAGTCGGTAGGGAGCTGTGGGTGACCGAGACACGACGTGAGGCCACTTTTTCGTGGCACAGACTGTGGCACCCAATACCAAAACCAATAGCACCAATCACAGCAACAACACCTCCTCATGGCTGGCCTCCCAACTACAAGGGGCGAGGACAGTGCAGGAGCACCCCCCCCCCTCTGTGAGAGAGGCCTGCATTCAATCTGGCCCCAGGTGAGGGGGTAGGGAGACGGTGAACAGGAAGTGGGGGCCAGCACAATCCCCTACCATGACGGCCTGGACTTCTTCAAGCTCCCTGGCCCCCCTTCAGCTGGTGTGCTACTCATCGGCCATTGCTGCTTGCCCTAGACTTCTCCATGGGGGCCTGGTTCTTCGCTCCTACACTGCTTTGGGGAGCGGCTGGTTGTGCGAATCTGTTGGCCTCGAGATATGGAGGGGACTGCTGCTGCTGTCAAAATCTGGGGCCTGGCTGGAGTCCGTCTCCCAGGCTATTGACCCTGCCCACCCCCTCAAAGACGCCTGGGGTCAATACCTTGCTGGTTTCACGTGGGTGCCCCACTCCTCCAAGCCTGCACCCCTTTGTGTACTTAGACCTGGTCATCTGCTGGGGCCTCTCATATTCTCACCACAGGGTCCTGGACTTTGATCATCCCTGCTCACCTTGGCCCCCTCTCACCAGGTCGGAGTCCACTAGGCAGCTTCTGCTTATGGAGGCGATGACTGTGAAGCAACCTAAGCCTGGGAAAGACACAGATTCCTCATCAGACTCCTCCCTGGATGTCATCCTGAGGGAACTCGGAACTCTCAAGACCACACTCTCGGAGATGGCCGACAACATCTCCAAAACATTGGCGGACACATAGAGTATGCAGCAGGACATTGCCTCTTTCAGTGCCAGGTTGTCCATGGCTAAATCCTACCTGGACCAGATCGTTGAAAAAATAACAGTCTCTATGGACTGGAACAGGATCACTGGCACGTCAAGAAGAAGATTGTGGTGCTGGAAGACTGGTCCCGCAGGGACAACATTCGGATATTAGGGCTGCCGGAAAAATGGGAAGGA
Source organism: Calotriton arnoldi (assembly GCA_963921515.1). Classification (NCBI taxonomy): domain Eukaryota; kingdom Metazoa; phylum Chordata; class Amphibia; order Caudata; family Salamandridae; genus Calotriton; species Calotriton arnoldi. Next base: position 683,348 of record CAWUFW010002163.1, read on the forward strand.
GACGACATTAGGGGTTTATTAGCCCGCTTTCTGTCAGCTGTCACCAGCTTGTCCTTTAGCCCCCTCTTGGAGTTTCAGAGAATCCACAGGTTACGGCAGCGTAGACCACCACTCAATGAGGGCCCGAGGCAGATCATTGCTTGTTTCCTGAGACTCCAACAGACCAGGCAAGTGTTACTAGCGGCAATAAGGAATGGCTCCTTTCTACATGACGGACATAAGATTTTCCTGTCCCAAGAAATTTCCCCAGAAACACAGGCCAGCCACAAACAGTTTCTCCAGCTTCGCCCTCAACTTCACCGACTGGGCATTTGCTAAGGCTTCCTTCACCCGGTGATAATGCTGATCACCCACAACAACAAAAAGAGGGAGTTCCACGATCTTGGTCAACTGAACAGGTATCTGGATGCGGCCTCACTGACTGAAATGGACCTGGGTCTCATCGCGGGTCTTGCCGACACTCCACCCTTAGCCCAGAGTGGTTGGCCAGCTGGGGGCACCCTTAGACAAACACTAGAGGCTGGAGGAAGCCACTACACAGTGGTCGGGTAACCCTAAGCCCCACCTTACCCACGAGGAGCTACATTTGAAGGACAAGTCCTGGTCCACTTTGAAAGCAATTGCCCCTGCAGAAGATACACCTCGTCCTTGAACTCATGCTGGGACAGGTCAATGTGAAGCACACCACACCATCCTGAACTGACTGCCACATACACACGTCACCCACTGGTTTGTCCCCCTTATTGCTGCCCGTGCAGTAGGTACTGAGATACGGAGGCACCCCACTCACACCATACCCTCCATGCTCAGGGGATCCCAGTTGCTGCATCTCAGCACCCCAGCACACACCTCCAGCCCAACCAAAGGCAGCTTCCCTTCCTTCGATGGCGAGTCACTGGACTCCTGCCGGTGGTGCCCTCTTCCTCTTCCCCTTCCACTTTTCTTCAGTCCCTAGGTGTCCTTCCCCCCGGCTTTCTCTGCAGATACCTTCTGTAGGGGTCTATGGGCCCATCCCATCCCTGACAGTGATATCATTGAATGTGAACGGTCTCACCCATTACGCAAAACAACAGAAGAGGTTTATTTATACTCGGTCCCTGAAGCCTGACATAGCTCTCTTGCAGGAGACCAATATCTCAGATGGAAAGAGCCAAAAGGGACTGGGTAAGACAGGAATACCATGCATGTAAAGCTGAACCAGGAGTAGGTTGAGGCTCATTCTAACAAATTTTATTGTAAGGGCGTTTTTGCCACATTGCAAGCATTTACAAGCGACAACCTTTAGGGTCTGGCTGTTCCACATGGCCACTTTATTCTCATTAAGGTCTCCATACATGATCGAGTTCTCCTTACCAGTACCATATATGCCCCAATTAATTCCAATAAACCCACCTATGCTGCTTTAGCCAGGATCCTTCAACTACACCACAAAGCAAAATTTCTCTTGGGGGGTGATTGGAACATGGTCCCTGATCTCTACATGGATAAATCCGACCTGCCCCAGCATCACGCCACTACAGACAGGGATCTTCTCTGCAATCTGGTGTCAGACTTCTCTCTGACGAACACCTGGAGACTGCCCCCCCCCACAGTGAGGGACTATACCTGTACCTCTGGGGTGCATGGCACCAGGTCTAGAAATGACTTCTTTCCCCCCAGCACAGCATTGGTAGGCCAGAATAATGATGTGATCCAGCTCTGGCTCGATCTGGGCACACTTCGCTCACCTCCACCCAACTGGTGCCTAGACCTCTGGCACTACAAGGCTCCTATGGACAGGTAATGGTTGCGCTCCTACGTACGCACCTTTCTAGACCTCAAAGACGGGCCGATAGACTCACCCGGCACCCTATGGGCAGCCAGAAAAGCCAAAGTCCAGGGGTATTTAATGCATGACACCTCCCAAAAGAAACGTGAGGCCTGGCGCAAACCTCAATTGAAACATGAGGCCTCGTGCAAGCAGATCCAACTTGAGTCCACCCTTGCCTCCCTCACTGCCCAATACTCCCGGACCCACTCGCAGTCTATGCTGTGGGCCCTGCTGCGGGCCAAACATGAACATGATACACTGTATATCTCTAACGTAGAAACAGCTCTGTTCTGTCTTAAGCAGCGCCATTACAAGTGTGGAGAAAAGACAGGCCGTCTTCAGGTGCTGCAGCTGCAACAGCAGGGCTCCTCATGTGTCTTTTTGACCTTTTTCTCACCCCCAGACATCTTAGAGTCGTTTAGGACTTACTTTGAGGCCCTTTGCTCCTCGGACATCACATATACTCCCAACAACATTGCCGCCTTTCTAACTCCAAGGTGACCCTGTGCCAGAGACTGGATTTAGATGCTGACATCACCCCAAAAGAAATCATTAAGGCGATCGATGGTTTGCCCTATGGCAAGGCCCCGGGGTTGGATGGTTATCTGTCTGAATTCTATAAGATACGCAACGAAATGCTAGCTCACTTGCTCCGTAAGGTGTACTCAAAGGGCGCATCCCCACACAGCATCCTTGCTGAAACTAACAGGGCCTCCATTGTCCTTCTACCTCAACTGGGCAAAGATCCGGTGACTTTTCCAGCTCCCGCTCAATCTCATTGCTGAATGTTAACACATAAATACTAGTTAAAGTGTTGGCTAAAAGACCCATCTCTGTAATTCCTTCCTTAATACACAAGGACCAGGTTGGGCTTGTTCCCCATCGCACATCGGCATCCCACCTCCATACTCAGTTGCACATCCTCTGAAAATGTTTGCTTGAGGAGGATGAAAAGCTTGAGGTACATCTTGATGCCGAGAAGGCTTTTGACCTGGTTGAATAGGACTACCTTCTTCAAGTCCTGCAGCGATGTGGGTTGCGCTTGGTGTTTCTGTACTGGATCCAGAGGCTGTACTATCACCTTATGGCCATAGTTACCTGCAACAGCCATGCCTCTACCCCCTTTGAGGTCGGCAGGGGTACTAGACAGGGTTGCCCCTTGCCCTTTCTTCTCTTCATTCTGGCCCTGGAACCCCTGACGATTGCCATATGCACTTCCCCCAACATTCTGTTGTATTCCGCTTTAGGTGTGCGTATATAGGTTTTCCTGAATCATGTCCTTATATAGGCACAATTCGCATTGCCCTTATATAGGCATAGAATCCCAGTCCTTATTTAGGCATTAACTGTGCACTCCAAATACAGGCATGGTCACCGACATCCGTCCACCCTACGTCATCCGTCCACCCTACGTCACGAGTTCTTAGAAACCAGACCCTTAAGCTTCGGGAGTTCCCCTAGCACAGGACTATTGATTTCTCCAAGAACTCGTCTATTATGTATGAACCGTTATACCTTAAGGGTTCATTCCTGACGTCTTCCTCTGTCCGACTTCACTTCAATGCTAACATTCCAAGACACCTACCAGGTATAAATATACCTTCCCTTGCCCAAGCAAGTTAGAGGAGACCTCGACTTCAGAGGAGCCCGTATCCCAGCCTGACGCACTGAGAAGACGCTGTCATTCCTGCACGCAGAAGAATCCAGCTTCCAGTGTTCTGACTCCCTTTGCGGGGTGTTAGGGTTCCAGATCCGGCAGGAGATTCCCACCTCTCTCATTCTCAACATATGGAGCTGACTAGAACCTAGAGGGACTCTTGGCATACCATACTAGGCATACTAGACTTAACATACTCTTAGTATACCAAACTAGAGAAAACTCCACCTACTTCTACCTTTCCCTACACCTAGACTAGGTTAGGTACATTGGGGTAGAACTAGCTTAGAGACGCATCTTATGAGTACTCGCATTTTAACTCGTTATTTATGTACGTGAATATATGCTAAAAGATAATGCTAGTGCAGTATTATTTATTTCTACTGCTTATGCTGTACATTATTTATCTTGCATACTGTCTTGTGATCGTAACAGCACATATCTCTTACACGAGAAACAAGACTGTTCAATAAAACCCTTTTATTGAAACGCCCGTCTTTCCTTTCTGTGTAACTCTGTAGAAACTAAGCATGCACGATTGACTGAGTGAAACTGTTATCTATTGTTTCCACGATTCTGAGACATGTTCCGCTTCTAAAGGGAAACAAAGTTGTCATGTTTTTCGGTTGCCAGAAACTACTCCCTTCTTGTTCTCAAGGAGTTTCTAGTGGCCTCTGAGCTAGCTAGCACAAGTAATTAAGTTTAATATACTCGACAGGGACATACCGACCTTAGTCCTATGTCAAGCCTATAGGTTATATTATTCCAATGCGCAGAGCCTATTAGGGAAATAGGAACTACACTACATGGCGCCCAGCGTGGGGCATTAACTGTGCACTCCAAATACAGGCATGGTCACTGACATCCGTCCACCCTAACGTCACAACGAGTTCTTAGAAACCAGACCCTTAAGCTTCGGGAGTTCACCTAGCACTGGACTATTGATTTCTCCAAGAACTCATCTATTATGTATGAACTGTTATACCTTAAGGGTTCATTCCTGACGTCTTCCTCTGTCCGACTTCACGTCAATGCTAACATTCCAAGACACCTACCAGGTATAAATATACCTTCCCTTGCCCAAGCAAGTTAGAGGAGACCTCAACTTCAGAGGAGCCCGTATCCCGGCCTGACGCACTGAGAAGACGCTGTCATTCCTGCACGCAGAAGAATCCAGCTTCCAGTGTTCTGACTCCATTCGCGGGGTGTTAGAGTTCCAGATCCGGCAGGAGATTCCCACCTCTCTCATTCTCAAGGTATGGAGCTGACTAGAACCTAGAGGGACTCTTGGCATACCATACTAGGCATACTAGACTTAACATACTCTTAGTATACCAAACTAGAGAATACTCCACCTACTTCTACCTTTCCCTACACCTAGACTAGGTTAGGTACATTGGGGTAGAACTAGCTTAGAGACGCATCTTATGAGTTCTCGCATTTTTAGCTCATGTTATTTATGTACGTGAATATATGCTAAAAGATAATGCTAGCGCAGTATTATTTATTTCTACTGCTTACGCTGTACATTATTTATCTTGCATACCTCTGACTATCATTGCATGCCTGCCTTTTAAATGGTCCTCCTCCTCCATGAGATACGTCGGAATAGAAGTCACCCAGGGTCTCCTTTACATGGTGGAATGCAACCAAGAATCCATACACATGAGCAAAAGGGCTGGAATGGCCCGCTGGTCCCAGCTTAACCTCTCCTTTTGGGGGAACACAAAAATTCTTAAAATGAATGTGATGCTCAGATTGAACTACGTGTTTACCATTTTCCCACTCCACATCCCTGCCGGCTTGATAGAAGCTCTTGAGAAAACCCTGAAAACATTTCTTTGGGGAGGTCGAAAGCCATTACTGAAACTGGAGAAGGTCTATGCTGCCACTGACCAGGGTGGTATGTGTCTGCCAAACATCCATTGCTATTGGTGGGCACCCTAGTCGGTGCCCCTTAAATACATCATACACACCACTCTAGACACACCCAGTTGGGTGCAGCTGGAATCCTCCCTCCTGGGTCATATTAAGAGTTTTAAAATGCTGCACAATTGAGACGCGTCCAGACTGGTTGCCTCCCATCCTGTTCTGGCCACCATGGTCTATGCATGTCTGAAGGCACACCTGCTGCGGAGGATCTGCCCCACTTTTTATGCACAGGCCCCTATGTGGTGTAATGCCTCTTTGTTGTTCGAGGATCAGAGCCCAACTGACCAACATTCAAATCCAAGGGTATCCACCAACTCTCAAACCTAGTCATGGACGGGGCCTACAAATCCTTTGCAGAGGCTCAGTTGCAGTACGGCATACATGTGAGACACTTCTGGGACTACCAACGCTTGCACCACTGTGTTTGCTGCATCTTGGGCTCCCCCCCACTGGACCTGCCCTCTTTACCACTGTTGACTACCTAGGGAAGTGTGGCACCTATTAAGGGACGGTATCCAGGCTGTATCATATATTGGTGGACCAACTATACTCTATTCTGTTGTCTCACTCTCTGCAGGATTAGTGGTCAGACAGGCTGCAGGCTAACTGGGGGGATATATTAGCCAACCATGATAACCATGATAAGTACCTCAGGGAGACCTACTTCATATTCAGTTATTTCAAGGTACTGCATCACTGGCATTGGTCACCTCTTGGACTTCGTAGGTATTCCCTTCTCCTGTCTGCAACGTGCTGGAGGTGCAGCTTTCTGGAGGAGGACATTGTTCATTTACTCTTAGATTGCACCGCTCTTTCAACCTACTGGTCCTCTGTTACCACAGCAATTAGACAGACAGTGCCTCTCAGTGGGGCATTGAAAGTACAGGCAGCCCTTCTCAATGAATTTGCCTGATGTTCAGCCATCATGAACCAATAGACCAGGTGGCTGGACATGGCCCTGCCCACTTCAAAGATCTACAGCCTGAAATTTTGGAGCACACTCACGTGTCTGACACCAGAGGGCTGGCTGCCAGAATTGATGAAAGTGGCTCTTTTTGAAAGGATCATTTCTAGACTCATTGGCCATTATGAAAGATTTTTGCACACATGGAAAGCCTTTCTCCGAGACTCTTGATCCACACCCTTTTCAAGGCCTGGCCTTCTCTTCTCTTCTATACCTTCCATATCCTCACGTTCCCTAGTCGTCTGATGACCCTCTGCCCGGCTCCTTTACCCAGCCCAATCTCCTCTGCCTCTGGTTTCCCGCTTCCTAGTGTATCCATGGAGAGGACCCCGCACAGGACTGATACTTAGAATGCCCAGCAGGTTCATACGGGCCCCTTGCTGTACCGCCCGAGTGATAGGTTGTCCTGCTGAAGGTTACTTGGCCTTTCCTCTTGCTGTTTGCTGCGCCCCCTTCTAGATGCCCCAACAGCCATTCCAGTGCTTGCCTTCCCTTCCCCCACTTCCCCTTCCCCGGCCCGCTACCCCTGTCCCTGCTGACCACTCCCCCATTCTGGCTGTCCAAGGGCTGCTCGGGTCCTTTATCCTTTTCTTCCTGACTCTGACAGACCGCCCCGTTGATTGTGCAGGTCTCTCCTACTGGGCTCCCCCACGCCACAGTCCCTTGGCTCCTCAGGTGGTTTGTAATGACGTTCTGTTATACTTTTGCTTATGGTCACGCTTCATGTTCTTCTACATATAATTACTCGGTGCTCTCAGCCTGTATGATTCAAGTTTCTTTCAATAAAGAAAGGTAAAAAATAACATTTTAAAAAAACTGAAGGGTTGGTGTGGCTCAAGAGGATAGCCCTGGCTTTATAAACTAATTTAGCTTGTTTGTAATTTTCATTTTGCATGCATAATCTTGTGTCAATCCAGATTATTGGGCTACATGTAAAACGCATCATTTCCTGTTTTCCTTATGCCGACAGTGCGGCTTTTCCTAGTGGGAGATTTTGTTTGACCAGAAATGTTTCACAACAATGGGCACTGACAAGGTAAAGGTATGAAAGATAATTTATTCTTTCAACCAAATGGGAAAATTGGGGTCTCACAATGAAAAGTATCTTGCAAGCCTAAGTCTTCATTTAGAAGTATCTTCTCTCATATACCACATACTGCATAAAACTCATATTTTATTAGAATAACACTCGCTCTTTAGGAAATTTAGCGCGCAACTTTTCCTAACTTTAGCCATAAATCATAACGATCTGTGTAACTTCAGGTTCAACTCTGCAAGCTGAGGCATAGCTTTTGAATTGGGCCTTCCGCTTAACGTGAGAGAGAGCTCTGCTATCTATGACAAAAGGCCAAACAATCTGTGTGAAAGGGCATCATTCTTTTTGAAGGAGTGACAAAGAAGGATCAGTGTTACCTGAGGGAAAGCCTTTTTGTAATCCTATTAGAGCTACAGGGATGGAAAAATTGATCTTATCTTTATGTCATAATGGTCTGTGATCCATGCTGACTAATCCGTTAACTAAAATCCCAAAATGGCCCAATCGGATCGGAAACCATTTTTTGTAACCGCTTGAGTCTCTGCGCTAAGCCACCATTAGGCTTGCATCCTGCTTCGAAAATGGCGTGCCTACTAATAAGCACACAAGGTGACACACGGTGACAAATCATTATCGCAGTGCCCATGTCAATTAGCAACAAATAACTGGGCGTCCCGCGGATTGGCTGATTACCATTAGCAATCATCTGCAATGATCACCTGCTGCCATCCAGGCATGGGCGGGGCCAACTCAGGACTCCTATTATATGAAAGATGGGCAGTTCCACTTGGAACGACTTTTCAACAGAATGCAGAGCACAAGCACGTTCTGAGTGGCAGTTTTTTTGGAGCAATCTATATGAGAGTGACAACAAATTTTAAATAATGTCTAACAGAAGCCAGGTCCGGGAAAAATCAATAGATCCACCTGATCCGGCATTGATTAGTCGCCTCTGGTATGAGGATTCTCTCTAACCCTTTGATTTATTTCAGGTTACAGTGTAAGACAGAAACCACAAGGATCGATCCTCCGCCCGCCTCCTCGTCTTCACTCTGACCCAGAGAAGCTCCTGCGACGACATCGCCTTTCCTTTATATGTTGATTCTATTTTGTGATTTTTTTCAGTCAGGTCGTCATAACCTGCTGCCACCTAATAAATGAAGTACTTATCCAACCCTTTTTTTGTGTCTAAACAAATGTAGAGAATTAGTCCTGAACGCTGTTTATCTATCCCTCTAAACTTTTTTCAACTCTTGTTTGTCTTTGAAGTGTCTGTGCAAAATAGCCATGTATTTACATGTGTTACTGTGTGCTTGGTTTGTGTGACTGTGTTCATCTGTGTGCGTGGATGTGTGTTCCGTGTAAATATATGGGTGCATCAGTTTCCATCTGTGTGTGTTTGTCTGTGTGTGTCATGGTGCATCTAAAATTTGTCTGTATGTATATGCATGTGCATATTAATGTATCCGTGTGCATCTGTGTGTGTGTGTGTGTTGGTTCACCTCTGTATGTATATGTGTGTGTATACATGCAGGTGTGTGTGCACGCATGTTTGTGTATGTGTGTATCTGTATCTATTTCATTTTTTGATGTGCTATGTTTTTAGAAAACCAGGCTAGTGAGAGTCTTAAAATGTGTATTATTTTTTTTAACTCATCTTAATAGTATCGATTGAGACAGAGAACACTTCCTGGCTGCACCGTGGGTAGCCTTCAATAAAGGAATTTGGTGTATATATATAGCAAACATATACCAAAAGCAGATCTGCATCCAATGTCACAAGACTACAGGTTGCCACATGTTCGTCAGCTCAGTAAAAAAAAAACCTGGCAGGTGGAGAAGGTGGGAACGCAGGATGGGCCTTAAGAATGGCAGGCAAGCACTCCTCGGTGTAGCAAATATTTACCTCGAGATCAGCAGAGGGAGGAGCATGCCTGCTAGATTGGAGGACGGCCTATGCACACGACACAAATCTGTGACCCACTCTGCAATACAGCAAGCATAAATGGAAGTGGGTGGGATGTGCGACTGGAGAAGAGGATAAGTGGATTTCTACTGCACAAATGTTTACTCCCTATTCTAAGCTATATCCCTACCTGCCACCTTTCACAGTATTGCTCTCAATGTCTAGAATGCACTGATCCTAAGGGAATTCTCATTCCATTTTAAACAATGGGATCCTCTAGATAATAATCAACCTCTTTGAGATGTTTCACTGCCCACCCACTGGTTTTCCAATTCATTCCAACAAGAAGAAGCTCAGCCAATACGGGTATTCTCGTAACCAGTTTTGCCGAACTAAGCTTCACAAAACCCTATATGGAGATTCTATTTGTGCCCAAGCATCACAGATCACAGAGGAAAAAAGTGACAGCAGAGTGTTTGACCCACTAACCTTTCTCCCACATTGCCCCAGTTCAGGAAGGAGCTCAAGACCTGGCTTTTTGGGTGACCCCAGCACTCAACGGAGCCGCTCCCCTTTCCCCCCTTCCCCCCCCAGCGCCTTGAGACCCTCACGGGTGAGTAGTGGCGCTTTACCTACCCTGATTAATATGGCAAACAGCAGTATTACCCAACAGTTCAGTTATACAAATGTGCGAAGGCACCCTACACTAAAAGACTATACTCGCTGGTAGTGTATGTGCCAATCAAGTAAAAATGTCATTACATGAAGGCAGGGCTTTGTATGGGATGAACAATGTGATGGTGGTCTCCAAAAAAGGTGTGGCTATGTAAGTAAGGGCGCGGATTAATCATGTAAACAACATTTCTGTGATTCCCATAGTGTGCCACCTGACAGGTATTTTGGTGCTTCGCTGAGCTTTCAGTTATTACATCTAGATATATAATGCAACTGACATACACCTAAAGCTAGCCAGGACTATTGGCTTTGTCAGTGGTTGTTAGCTGTTTAAAATAAATGAGTAACAACAATGATTTTGTTGTAAATGATTAATACGGAAAAAGTATCAATTGCGAAATTGTGAGACTGTGGATTAAACATTACAGAGGCCTTTACTAAGGGGTAGTGGACTTCTGCGTCTTAGTCACTCCAGTTATGCTCACTCTATGGTAGACATGTATACCTTTCTCTCCAGATCTCCTCATTCTGCACATCTTACACCTCCTCTCTTTCTCCTTCAGCACCCTCTTTTCACTCTCCCCTGAAAGCACTTCCTTGCATCTCCTTCACTCCACCACCTCCCAAACAAGCAACACACCAATTCACCTGTAAGCACTCCATTTTCTTTTACTTTCACCCTGGCAATATTTAAATAACTGTGTATCTCATTCACTCATATTTGCACTGAATCACAACTGCAGTTGATATACGTGACCATTGCTCTGTGCCTTCTGCGGAGAGGCCAAGGATTGGTTGACCATCCATTCTGACTACCTCTTTGACCCACTGACGGACACCGCAAAGAATTTCACAGTGCCTTCTACCACAGCTCCTGAGCTCTCAATCGTGGCAAATTATAAGCACCTGAAGCGAGTGAGTTCAAAGTAAGACACTATACAAGAGTAATATGTTACATGGAAAATAAATACAGAAACAGAACATCCTGCAAGTAGCTAACACTGTTAGGGATTTCAAGATGAATTCCAACATGTGAAAAATAAACAGGTACTAAACCACTGACATGGTTTACTTTATATTGTTTTTTACATTCATTGTTCAGAAATTGACCAGTGTTTTCAGCCAGTAAAGTTAAGTACATGAATATAGTGCCCGATAGAGACCTATTTCAATGTCTGTTGTCAATTGCTAAATTGTCTAATATCCCGAGGGATCCGGCCCACGTAAAGCCCTGCCTGCTGTTCAAATTCCTCCCCTACTATACATAGGCAACAATTCTCACATCCAACACCCTGCAGAGACAGCCAGTCGACCAACGGATTCATTCCTTGACTCCTCCAAGTCCCAATTCGTGGCCAGTGGTGTCAAGTGCGGCATGATTATGGCCCTTTAAACTGTGGAACCTGATTCTACCTCCTATCCCATCCCATCCTTCCGGTACTTATTAACAATAAACCTGGCATCTTCTTGGTCTGATGTCACACTTCTGGTCATAAACACACCCTCAGCAGAGGTAGAACCACGCAATTATTTAATCATGTATTTATTTTATTAAGTTTATTTATAGTATATGCAGTGTGTGCAGGTTTAAGAAGTACAGACGTGCTTATCACGTGTTGGAGTACAGGTGGAAAAAGATCATTATAAATGTAACTTACAACCGAGGACCATAATGGAAAGGAGGGATTTGAGTGTGGGAGTCATTTTCAAATAAGCTGAAGTGGTGGAGGGTGCATTTTTTGTTTGAAATATGAAAATTCTGTGAAACTGTTTGAGGTATACTTTACCGGAGTATCGTGTGATTTTAATGTGAGAGGGCATACCTCACATTCAAATACTGCCAGAACACTGCCTGAAGAAGAGGTTGCAGTTTGGACATCCCCTAGACATTTTCCATGTGAACCATTCTCCCGCGCGCGAAAATTCCTCAGATTTGCATTATGCAATATTTCAGGAAATTTTGCGAATTTCACAAATTTGAGAATTTCGCTATATTTAATGGGCGTGATTGCATTTTTTACAGAGCCTATTACTGATGAGGGAATACAAGAGGACACAACATAACAAGGCTCATTTGGAGATTACTAATTGGGCAGCATGTGGTTTAAAAGCCCCAGAAGCAAAATAAATGAATTTAGATGAGTTATGCTACAGCTTTAGCAGACTCCAGGAATCCGACCCAAACAAGGTGTGAGGAATGCGCTTCTCGATAAAAAGAAATCTCCTGCCTGTGAGAAGGACCGAATATTGCACAGATTCCATTGCCCTGCTTAACCTGGAACAACAATGCGGAGTCGGTAGTTACAGTGTGCAGCGGGAGATAAAAGACTAGCTTACAGGGGGTCTCCCTGCTCAGCCAGTACTGAAAATGCAGGCTCGCCTTCGGTGCAATCCGATTAGCGGCCTCACCTCCACTACAAGGGAGTCAATTTCACCAAGTTGCAGTTTTGTAAATACATATTATTATAGATTTTTCTTATTTCTTTGCCTCCTTCCACCGTCGCTGCTAGCAACGCTGAGATATAAAGCCGTGTTGCTCAGTCCGTTTTCCACTCTAAATCATGGAGTTTTGATGCAGAAGAGAAGAACGCTCCCTTTACTTAAAACCGAAAACAGTCTAAAAGCTGCACAGAACATGGGTTTTGTGGACAATTTTCCATCACTTTGCTTAATTATTGCTGCAAAATTATGGAAATGAACAAATAAGACAGCAGAATAGTAGTTACTACATGCATGACTGACTGCACTCTCGTTCATACTATATTTGACCGGCATCAAAATATGAGTGCACATTTATTGGTTAAATAAATGTGGACATATATGCAAGTTACTGCTCCATTTATTCACAAAACACAAAATAAGTATGGATAAATACAGATAAAATAGCCAAAACCTAAATATGGACAAATACAGACAGAAATGTTAAAAAAATAAACACCATAAAACGAGAAGCCATATTCATACATAAGCCACACAGATTTAACTATCATAGGCCTTTTTACAAGGTAGTCGGTAAAATGGGGTGGAACTACCATGTCCAGTACAGCCACTCTAACTAATGACAAGTATGAGGCTTGGAATGGGGAACAACGAGTGGCACTCATTGCTGTTTATCACCGTGTCCCCCAAATTGTGCACACTTTTCCACTCCTACATGTCACTTAGAATTTGTGACTAGAAAGGCAAGTGATAATACCAGATGAGGTAATATTTACAGTGGTACTATTGCTCAGTAATATTAAACCCAGTAATATCAGTAGCGGCTCGTGGAGGGAGTGTTGCGGGGCGGTGGGGCGGGGCGGGGCAGGAGCGGGGGGGTAGTAAACTACGGCATACGGCCGAACAGAGGTAAGTAAACAAATAAATAAATAAAACGAATTTCATTGCGCGCACTGCATTGCCAAACACACAAAAGTCTTTGATAGCTCAGCCGAAGTGGGGTCTTTCTCAGTCGTCTTAATATCTTTGAGCTTTACTGAAGCATCGCCTCGGAGAGCCGGTGTGATCTCTTATGTTGCAAAGGGACACTTCATGTTGAAAGAGTCTGAAAGGAAACACACCTGGCACTTTAGAAATCATGCAAACAAATAAACATAAGAGCAAGTGTGTGTGTGTGTGTGTGTGCGCGCGCGTGTGTGCTTGAAGGAGAGAGGGAGAAATAACGAGAGAGGGAGATATGGGGAAAGGGTGGGCGAGAAAACCAAAGGATAACATGTGTGGGAGGGCGGAGAAGATGGCAAAAAAGTGGAAGGAAATGTGAGTGCATTAAATTGAGGAGGGACAGCGCGAGATATATAGAAAATTGAGCAACAAAGGAGACAAGAGACAGGGGCTTGAGTAAAAGGGAATGAAACAGATGAGTGACCGAGAAGAGAGTGAATGAAAGAGTTAAAGAGAAAGAAGAGTTATAAAAAAAATAGCACAGCAAGGTATTACGTGTGAGTGATTGCATATGCGAGGGAGAAAGAGGTGGCACAGACAGTCAGAGAGAGAGGAGAAAAGAATTGAAAATATCTATGAAAAAAGGAGATAGCAGTGAGAAACAGATCCTGAGAGATTGAGAGATGAAAGAGAGAAAGGACTAGAGAAGAAAGGAAGTAAGAGACCGACAGAACGAGTACTAGAATGCAAGAGACAGAGAGTGCACATGAATGTGAGAGGGATAGACAGGTAGGTAGAGGTTGATATAAGAAAGAGGTTAATACAGAGCGAGGCTAATACAGAGCGAGGCTGACAAAGAGAGAGTGGAGTTGGAAATAAAGAGAACAAGTGGTACATAGCAGGCACGGCCCGTGGTAGGAGTGCCGGTCGGGCGGTGACGTGGGGCGGGGGAGGGGCAGGGCGGGGGGTAGTAAACTACGGCACTCACAACGAAATTCGTTTTATTTATTTAAATGTTCACTTACCTGTATTCGGCCTTAATCCGTAGTTTACTACCCCCCACCCTGCCCCTCCCCCGCCCCACGTCACCGCCCGACCGGCACTCCTACCACTGGCCGCGCCTGGTACATAGACTGGGATAGAAAGATACTGAGAAGTAAGTGATATAAGAAAAACGTGATTGACAGCTCCTCCAATATTAGCAGCTCACAAGCAATATGTAACATCGTTTGTTAATTCTACTCCTCCATGCGCAAGTTTCATCTAGAAATATTTTGAGAAACAACAGGAGCATGACGGCTACAGGGAGTTCTCAGTTGAGATGCTTCCAGTGATAGATGTAGTATGTTTTAAATTCTGCGAACTCCGCCGTTGGAGCGGAGTTTAACCCCCACCCCTAGTTTTAAGGCCCTCGCTATGAGTGGCCCCTTATTTTCCAATCCTTGAGCAAACAGCTGCCTACACAGGGAGCAGAATTACCAAGCTCTGGAGTCCTTGTCGCAGCCACAGAGTTTTTCTCCCACACAATTTGGCTTGTCAAACCTTTTGTAATTTACTAGAGGAAAATGAACTATAAATACAGCTACCTGAGGATAATGGTGCTGAAAACACCAACAATCCGCTTATAATTCTCCATCTTGTCATGGCAAAATTCTGATAAGTGCTATTTCCTCTTCCCAATAAATTCCAGACCCTGGGGTATCGGATTTTACAGGGGATCAGTCCCCAAACCGGGGCACCTGTAATCATCCTCTTTAAGAAATGGAAACATGTCTATCACACTATGAAGCATCAGGAAGGATTAAGACATGTGATCCACATGTTCCCTTTTCATAAAGTCTGGACAAAGAGTAGAATGAAAATGCTTCAAAATAGGTAACACCCATTTGGACATCCATATAGAACTCTACAGACCTCATTTGTCATGTGAGGTTTCGCAGAAAGGATTGTGGGAAAGCTGGAGTTTCCAACTAAAAATGCCATTCGATGTCATTGAATAAATACACAAACATACATCACTGGAAGGTATGCCCACGCATCAAGGAGGAAATCAAGCACAACCGAAAGACTATATGCAACTTACCTGTAGCAGAAACAAATTGCTGGAAAGGTTGGGCAGTTCAGCTTTAAATAGATTATTAACAAGAAGCGCGATGCAAGAACGAAGGGAAGAAATGTCAATGTGCCGAGTTTTGGAGGAAGTACTCCATATTAGTAGGTGCAAAGTTAACGTTTATTGCTCCAATGTAGAAAATGACAGAAAATATTGCAGTGTATCAGTATTACTAGCATCCATTGTAAAAGCATTCTATATATATATATATATATATATATATATATATATATATCGAGGAAATCCAAATCCCGGTCGGGAAGGAAGCGGCACACCCGTTTCAGCCAAGGAAGTTTATTGAAGCAATAACAACGCGTTTCAGCCGCACAGGCCTTTTTCGAGCACATACATACATGCATACCTATATATATATATATATATATATATATATATATATATATATATATATATATATATATTATCTACTGGCGGTCGCCAGTAGATAGTTATAGTTAAAACCTATTATCCATAGGAAATCCGCGACATTCTATTTGAAATAACGTTGGCGCCGGTTGACGAATCTTCGCGAAAGTTTCCAACTTGTTGGGGCGCTCCGGTCCGCTCCTATCCTGAAAGTCTCGGGGTGATACGTCAAGCGGGGCCGAGAAAAAGGGGGTCCCAAAACGCGTTTTCCCCATTCATTTTTCCATAGGAACCTTTAGTCGCAGCTACAGCCCGAACTGCTGAACGGAATTACACCAAATTTGGCAAAGAGGTAGCCCTTGGTTCAGTGTCGTGCCTTTTGCTTAAATGGTGTAAATCCGTTCAGTAGTTCCTGAGAAAATCAAAAGTAAAGTCACATATATATCTGGGCGGAGCCTAACCACACATGTCATCGTGAGATCTGATTGGCTGTCAGCACTTCATCCTGGAATTGCTGGCAGCCATCTTGGGACCAATATAAACGATAGTACCTCATTGAAATGCATTGTAGTGAATAGAAGATTTTGAGGGTCACCAAAAGGAGAACTATAAAGGGTGATAACAGGCTTTAGTTACATTAGAATTTATTTGTTGATGGTACCATACTAATTTTAGGAATTGTGGTGTATTCTAAGGTGATTTTACCATGTGAAAAACCTTCTCCTGGGATATCATGAATCATGTTTGAGAGAACACTATTTTCTCATGCTTATCCCATGGAGGTTTGGAAGGTGCTCCAGAAGCTAAAATGAGAGCATATTTTCTGTAAATTCACATTATCTTTCTCACTCATGTGAGAATGAAGTCTGACATTCTCAGTAAAACATGTACATCCAACAAGGGCAGAGACTGTCAGTTGATTCCTTTGTGTTCTACTGCAGCTTCCCAGAGTGTTCTAAAGAACAACTAGAGTGCTAATAGCCTTACTTATGACAAAAGTATGGCACACCTGAAGCCATCTTGATTGGAATAAACTGGTAACACTTAAACAATTTAATTTAAAAAGGAACAAAATGATGGGGTTCATTTTGTCATAGAAATTATGGTTAGTGCTGTAGAAAGAAAAATTAGGACATGTTTCAAGTGTGATCTCAAATATCTTCCTGTTATATTTCAACAGGAGCAGCCTGCCAGTTGATGCCTTTGTGTTCTACTGCAGCTTCCCAGAGTGTTCTAAAGAACAACTAGAGTGCTAACAGCCTTACTTATGACAAAAGTATGGCACACCTGAAGCCATCTTGATTGGAATAAACTGGTAACACTTAAAACATTTAATTTAAAAAGGAACAAAATGAGGGGGTTCATTTTGTCATAGAAATTATGGTTAGTGCTGTAGAAAGAAAAATTAGGACATATTTCAAGTGTGATCTCAAATATCTTCCTGTTATATTTCAACAGGAGCAGCCTGCCAGTTGATGCCTTTGTGTTCTACAGCAGCTTCCCAGAGTGTTCTAAAGAACAACTAGAGCGCTAACAGCCTTACTTATGACAAAAGTATGGCACACCTGAAGCCATCTTGATTGGAATAAACCGGTAACACTTAAAACATTTAATTTAAAAAGGAACAAAATGAGGGGTTCTTTTTGAAATAGAAATTATGGTTAGTGCTGCAGAAAGAAAAATTAGGGCATGTTTTAAGTGAGATCTCATATCCTCTTCTATTTCATTAGAAAATTCTGACATGCAGACTGAAACAATCACTTTCAATACCAGCAGCAGACTACCAGTTAACTCCCTGGTGAGCAGTAGCTTTACTCCAGTGATCTAATGAGCAACTAGAGTGCTAACATTCTGAATTTATGGCAGATGTGAGACACATCTGAATGCCTTCTTGATGGAATCAAAGTAAAAAACTGAAAGCATTTCCTACTGAGAAGACTGCAGTAAATGAAGAAATTAGGAAACTTCATAACAAAGAAGTCTTCCAAGATGGCCACCAGTGAAAAAAGAGCCCAAATGTAGCACAAATATTACCCAGATGTAGCCCACATATAGCCCAATGACAAATGTGTGCAAAACACTTTTTATTTTTAGTTTTTTGCAGTTTTATGTAGTGCAGACTGGTCAGGTATTGGAGCATTGCATCTTAAAACATGACCACCCTACACTACAAAAACACCACTGCACTACCTTAAACCCTAAAACACTACCCCCAGCACGACCCCCTACACTACACAAGCACCACTGCACTATCCTAAACCCTAAAACACTACCCCCAAGACGACCCCTACACTGCCCAAACACCACTGCACTGCCCTAAACCCTGAAACACCACCCCCTGCACCACCCCCTACACTGCCCGAACACCACTGCACTGCCCTAAACCCTGAAACACTACCCCCAGCAAGACCCCCTACACTGCCCGAACACCACTGCACTGCCCTAAACCCTGAAACATCACCCCCAGCAAGACCCCCTACACTGCCCGAACACCACTGCCCTAAACCCTGAAACATCACCCCCAGCAAGACCCCTACACTGCCCGAACACCACTGCACTGCCCTAAACCCTGAAACACCAGCCCCAGCACGACCCCCTACACTGCCCGAACACCACTGCACTACCCTGAAACACCACCCCCTGCACGAACCCCTACACTGCCCGAACACCACTGTACTGCCCTAAACCCTGAAACCCCACCCCCAGCATGACCCCCTACACTGCCAGAACAGCACTGCACTGCCCTAAACCCTGAAACACCACCCCCTGCACGACATCCTACACTGCCCGAACACTACTGCACTGCCCTAAACCCTGAAACACCACCCCCAGCACGACCCCCTACACTGCACGAACACCACCGCACCGCCCTAAACCCTGAAACACTACCCCCAGCAAGACCCCCTACACTGCCCAAACACCACTGCACTGCCCTAAACCCTGAAACACCACCCCCAGCACGACCCCCTACACTGCCCGAACACCACTGCTCTGCCCAAAACCCTGAAACACCAGCCCCAGCACGACCCCCTACACTGCCCGAACACCACTGCACTGCCCTAAACCCTGAAACACCAGCCCCAGCACGACCCCCTACACTGCCCGAACACCACTGCACTGCCCTAAACCCTGAAACACCACCCCCAGCACGACCCCCTACACTGCCCGAACACCACTGCACTGCCCTAAACCCTGAAACACCAGCCCCAGCACAACCCCGTACACTGCCCGCACACCACTGCACTGCCCTAAACCCTGAAACACCAGCCCCAGCACAACCCCGTACACTGCCCGAACACCACTGCACTGCCCTAAACCCTGAAACACCAGCCCCAGCATGACCGCCTACACTGCCCGAAAACTACTGCACTGCCCTAAACCCTGAAACACCACCCCCAGCAAGACTACCTACACTGGCCGAACACCACTGCACTGCCCTAAACCCTGAAACACCACCCCAGCACGACCCCCTAAACTGCACGAACACCACTGCACTAAACCCTGAAACACCACCCCCTGCACGACCCCCTACACTGCCGGAACACCACTGCACTGCCCTAAACCCTGAAACACCACCCCCAGCACGACCCCCTACACTGCCCTAACACCACTGCACTGCCATAAACCCTGAAACATCACCCCCAGCACAACCCCCTACACTGCCCGAACACCACTGCACTGCCCTAAACCCTGAAACACCACCCCCAGCACGACCACCTACACTGCCCGAACACCATTGCACTGCCCTAAACCCTGAAACACCAGCCCCAGCAAGACCCCCTACACTGCCCGAACACCACTGCATTGCCCTAGACTCTGAAACACCAGCCCCAGCAAGACCCCCTACACTGCCCGAACACCACTGCACTGCCCTAAACCCTGAAACACCAGCCCCAGCACGACCCCCTACACTGCCCGAACACCACTGCACTGCCCTAAACCCTGAAACACCAGCCCCAGCACCACCCCCTACAATGCCCGAACACCACTGTACTGCCCTAAATCCTGAAACACCACCCCTGCACCGCCCCTACACTGCCCGAACACCACTGCACTGCCCTAAACCCTGAAACACTACCCCCTGCACGACCCCCTACACTGCCCGAACACCACTGCACTGCCCTAAACCCTGAAACACCACTCCCTGCACCACCCCCTACACTGCCCGAACACCACTGCACTGCCCTAAACCCTGAAACACCACCCCTGCACCGCCTCCTACACTGCCCGAACACCACTGCACTGCCCTAAACCCTGAAACACCACCCCCAGCATGACCCCCTTTACTGCTCGAACACCACTGCACTGCCCTAAACCCTGAAACACCACCCCCAGCATGACCCCTACACTGCCCGAACACCACTGCCCTAAACCCTGAAACACCACCCCTGCACGACCCCCTACACTGCCCGAACACCACTGCACTGCCCTAAACCCTGAAACACCACCCCCTGCACGACCCCTACACTGCCCGAACACCACTGCACTGCCCTAAACCCTGAAACACCACCCCCAAGACGACCCCCTACACTGCCCGAACACCACTGCACTGCCCTAAACCCTAAAACACCACCCCCAGCACGACCCCCTACACTGCCCGAACACCACTGCACTGCCCTAAACCCTAGAACACTACCCCCAGCATGACCCCCTACACTACCCGAACACCACTGCACTACCCTAAACCCTAAAATACTCCCCCAGCACGACCCCCTACACTACCCGAACACGACTGCACTGCCCTAAACCCTAAAACACTCCCCCAGCACGACCCCCTACACTGCCCAAACACTACTGCACTGCCCTAAACCCTGAAACACCACCCCTCAGCACGACACCCTACACTGCCCGAACACCACTGCACTGCCCTAAACCCTGAAACACCACCCCAGCACGACCCCCTATACTGCCCGAACACCACTGCACTAAACCCTGAAACACCACCCCCTGCACGACCCCCTACACTGCTCGAACACCACTGCACTGCCCCAAACCCTGAAACACCACCCCCAGCATGACCCCCTACACTGCCCGAACACCACTGCCCTAAACCCTGAAACACCACCCCTGCACGACCCCCTACACTGCCCGAACACCACTGCACTGCCCTAAACCCTGAAACACCACCCCCTGCACGACCCCCTACACTGCCCGAACACCACTGCACTGCCCTAAACCCTGAAACACCACCCCCAGCACGACCCCCTACACTGTCCGAACACCACTGCACTGCCCTAAATCCTAAAACACCACCCCCAGCACGACCCCTACACTGCCCGAACACCACTGCACTGCCCTAAACCCTAGAACACTACCCCCAGCATGACCCCCTACACTACCCGAACACCACTGCACTACCCTAAACCCTAAAATACTCCCCCAGCACGACCCCCTACACTACCCGAACACGACTGCACTGCCCTAAACCCTAAAACACTCCCCCAGCACGACCCCCTACACTACCCGAACACCACTGCACTGCCCTAAACCCTAAAACACTCCCCCAGCACGACCCCCTACACTACCTAAACACCACTGCACTGCCCTAAACCCTAAAACACTACCCCCGCATGACCCCCTACACTACCCAAATACCAATGCACTACCCTAATCCCTAAAACACTACCCCCGCACAACCCCTACACTACCCAAAGACCACTGCACTACCCTAAACCCTAAAACACGACCTCCTACACTACACAAACACCACTGCACTACCCTAAACCCTAAAAAACTACCCCAGCACGAACCCCTACACTACCCAAACACCACTGCACTACCCTAAACCATAAAACACTACCCCCAGCAGTACCCCCTACGCTACCCAAACACCACTGCACTACCCTAAACCCTAAAACACTACCCCCAGCATACCCCCTACACTACCCAAACACCATTGCACTACCCTAAACCCTAAAACACTACCCCCAGCAGTATCCCCTACACTACCCAAACACCACTGCACTACCCTAAACCCTAAAACCCTAAAACACTAACCCCCAGCACGACCCCTACACTACCCAAACACCACTTTACTACCCTAAACCCTAAAACACTCCCCCAGCACGACTCCCTACACTACCCAAACACCACTGCACTACCCTAAACCCTAAATCTACCCCCAGCATGACCCCCTACACTACACAAACACCACTGCACTACCCTAAACCCTAAAACACTACCCCCAGCACGACCCTCTTCACTACCTAAACACAACTGCACAATTTGTTACAGGCGTTGCAACGCAGGCCTGTGGTGCTTACTGGAAGTACCTGGTGGGCTAGTTGGGCCCCAGGGACTCTCAGGATTCAAGGTGACCTAATCCCCCAACTTAAAACGCGCCACGGGGCGCGTTTGCACAGTGGTGAAGGGAGGGGGCGGGGCCTCAGGTGACATGTGCGCAAACACGCCCTGTGGTGCGTTTAAGTTGGGGAGTTAATTCCCTTTGAATCCTGGGGGCCAACTAGCCCACCAGGTACCTTCAGTAAGCACAACAGAGTTGCGTTGCAGAGAGGTGAAAAAAGGTGCGTGGCCTCGGAACGCCTCTCTGCAACTCAGCTCTGTGGTCCTAACTGTAGGTCCCTGGGGGGCTAGTTGGGCCCCAGGGACCCTCAGGATTCAAGGGGACTTAATCCCGCAACTTAAAACGCACCACGGGGCGCGTTTGCACACATGTCACCTCAGGCCCCCCCCTCCCTTCACCACTGTGCAAACGCGCACTGGCTCTGGTTAGTCAGAGTCAGTTACCACCAGTACCCGTCTGAAAAAGTTGTGGGCACAGGATGATTTTGCAACAAGGCCTCTTTCTGCTCCTCTGTTGGTTCTTTCTGCACATCTTTTGCTTCTTTCTGTGCGTTTTTTCTTCTTTCTTCACATGTCCTACCTCTGTTGGCATAGTTAGAAACTAGCATTTAAAAAACCTTTGAAATTCACTGAAAAAACCATAGGTTTCAGGCACGTTATAGTTAGAAATTAGCATTTAAAAAACCTTTGAAATTCACTGAAAAAACCATAGGTTTCAGGCACGTTATAGTTAGAAATTAGCATTTAAAAAACCTTTGAAATTCACTGAAAAAACCATAGGTTTCAGACACGTTATAGTTAGAAATTAGCATTTAAAAAACCTTTGAAATTCACTGAAAAAACCATAGGTTTTAGGGACAGTTATAGTTAGTTGGACATTGCACTCGTACAAAACCCGTGAAATTCCCCTGTTATAGTTAGTTCAGCTAACTATAACTCGCGCCTCGCAATGCACTGCTGATGACGTCACATATTACATCACTCATGACATGGTCAGTGACATCACTGATGACATCACTGATGACATCTCAAATGACATCACTGATGACATCATCCATGTGATAATTTCATGCATCTTCTCACACCCTAATATAACTTTTGATACACCCACTCTAAATTACAGACTGCCATTCTCAAAACCATAGACACTCCAACACCAAAAACTACATACCCACTCACTGATTCTTAGGTCTACACACACATCCACTCACTCACCTGTACAGTCACTCATACTTACAGTCATTCAGTACAGGACTATCATATGCACTCATACACCTATATAAACACTCACACACCGCCACTCATCCATAGAGGTACTCACACACCTAGTCAGTCATGCAAAAAATTAATCACACACCCATTTACTCACCTATACAGTTATACACACAACAGCTCACTTACTCATACAAATACTAGCACATTCTTACGCTCTTATACAATAACTGATACAAGCACACAATCATCCATACAGCCACTCTCACAATAACACACTCTCACTTATAGCCATTTAAATACTCTAACACACATATATACTGCCTTTTACATATGTAGTTACTCGCACATGTACCACTGAGATATACATTCACTCACTAACACACCCATACACACACTCACCCACCCAAGCAGTCCATCACAGATGCACTCTTGAAATCATGCACCCAGTGAATCACACACTCACACATCTATGTATAGAGTCACACACACCCCACCCACACAAACACTCAGGCAGCCATACAGATACTCAGAGAACCAATCAATAACCCATATAGACACTCATGTAGCTATTCGCAAATCCATGCATCCACTTACACACCAACAAACAGACGGATACAGACATTCACACAGTTTAGTCACTAACCCATGCATTCAGTAAGATACGTTTAATCACTCACTTGTAGAGTCAGTCACTCACGTACTAAATCATCCATTCAGACACTTATACACCCACTCATTCTTCAATACGCCTTTCCCTATATATATTAAACATATTTAAACTTTACAGAAACACAGTCACTGGATGATGTCATCAGTGATGTCATTTGAGATGTCATCAGTGATGTCACTGACCATGTCATGAGTGATGTAATATGTGACGTCATCAGCAGTGCATTGCGGGGGCGCGAGTTATAGTTAGCTGAACTAACTATAACAGGGGAATTTCACGGGTTTTGTACGAGTGCAATGTCCAACTAACTATAACTGTCTCTAAAACCTATGGTTTTTTCAGTGAATATATATATATATACACACACACATATATATATATATATATACACACACACATATATATATATATTCACTGAAAAAACCATAGGTTTCAGATATGTTATAGTTAGAAATTAGCATTTAAAAAACCTTTGAAATTCACTGAAAAAACCATAGGTTTTAGGGACAGTTATAGTGACTTGGACATTGCACTCGTACAAAACCCGTGAAATTCCCCCGTTATAGTTAGTTCAGCTAACTATAACTCGCGCCCCCGCAATGCACTGCTGATGACGTCACATATTACATCACTCATGACATGGTCAGTGACATCACTGATGACATCACTGATGACATCTCAAATGACATCACTGATGACATCATCCAGTGACTGTGTGTTTCTGTAAAGTTTAAATATTTTTAATATATATAGGAAAAGACGTATTGAAGAATGAGTGGGTGTGTAAGTGTCTGTATGGATGATTTAGTAGGTGCGTGACTGACTCTATAAGTGAGTGATTTAACGTATCTTACTGAATGCATGGGTTAGTGACTAAACTGGGTGAATGTCTGTATCCGTCTGTCTGTTGCTGTGTAAGTGGCTGCATGTGTTTGTGAATAGCTACATGAGTGTCTATATGAGTTATTGAATGGTTGTCTGAGTATCTGTATGGGTGCCTGAGTGTTTGTGTGGGAGGGGTGTGTGCGACTCTGTGCATAGATGTGTGAGTGGGTGATTCACTGGGTGGATGGTTTCAAGAGTGCATCTGTGATAGACTGTATGGGTGGGTAAGTGTGTGTAAGAGTGTGTTAGTGAGTGAATGTATGTCCCAGTGGTACATGTGTGAGTAACTACATATGTGAAAGGCAGTATATATGTGTGTTGGAGTATATAAATAGCTATGAGCAGAGTGAGTGATTGTGATAGTGGCTGTATGGATGAGTGTGTGCTTGTATCAGTGATTGTATAAGAGCGTAAGAATGTGCTAGTATTTGTATGAGTAAGTGAGCTGGTGTGTGTATAACTGTAGAGGTGAGTAAATGGCAGTGTGTTTAATTATTTGCATGACTGACTAGGTGTGTGAGTACCTCTATGGATGAGTGGCGGTGTTTGAGTGTCTATATAGGAGTATGAGTGCATATGATAGTCCTGTACTGAGTGACCGTAAGTATGAGTGACTGTACGGGTGAGTGAGTGGATGTGTGCGTAGACCTATGAATCAGTGAGTGGGTATGTAGTTATTGGTGTTGGAGTGTCTATGGTTTTGCGAATGGCAGTCTGTAATTTAGAGTGGGTGTATCAAAGGTTATATTAGGGTGTGAGGAGGTGCATCAGATTATCACATGGATGATGTCATCAGTGATGTCATTTGAGATGTCATCAGTGATGTCATCAGTGATGTCACTGACCATGTCATGAGTGATGTAATATGTGACGTCATCAGCAGTGCATTGCGGGCGCGAGTTATAGTTAGCTGAACTAACTATAACGGGGGAATTTCACGGGTTTTGTACGAGTGCAATGTCCAAGTCACTATAACTGTCCCTAAAACCTATGGTTTTTTCAGTGAATATATATATATATATATATATATATATATATATATATATATATATATATATATATATATAGATATATATATATATATATATACACATATATCAATCAATCAATCATGTCACTTATAAAGCGCACTACATACCCGCGAGGGTCTCAAGGCGCTGGGGGAAGAGGGGGGTGGTGCTGCTACTGATCGAAGAGCCAGGTCTTGAGGAGTCTTCTGAAGGCCAGTAGGTCTTGGGTCTGTCGGAGGTTGGTGGGGAGGGTGTTCCAGGTCTTGGCGGCGAGGTGGGAGAAGGATCTGCCGCCGGCGGTCGTTTTCCGGATGCGGGGGACTATGGCGAGGGCGAGGCTGGTCGAGCGGAGCTGGTAGGGTGGGGGTGTAGAAGCTGAGTCGTCTGTTGAGGTAGGCTGGTCCGGAGTTGTGGAGTGCTTTGTGTGCGTGGGTGAGGAGCTTGAAGGTTATCCTCTTGTTGACAGGGAGCCAGTGCAGGTCTCTCAGGTGGGGTGTGATGTGGCTGCGTCGGGGGATGTCGAGGATAAGACGTGCAGAGGCGTTCTGGATGCGTTGCAGCCGTCTCAGGAGCTTAGCCGTCGTTCCTGCGTAGAGGGCGTTTCCGTAGTCCAGCCTGCTGGTGACGAGGGCCTGGGTGACTTATATAGATAGATATATATATATAGAGAGAGAGATTGATTTTGGGGACTGTTTGGTGGGGCCATGGTCTCCTCGGTCACAACCGGAGTCTATCTGAGAATGAAAGTTTGCCAGCAATAAATCGCTTGATCCTGAGCCACTGCTTTTTCATAAAAAACACCAAAATGATTTGCCCGCTCCCGCTTTGTTAGGGGTTAGGAATCAGGGCTCACATTACATATAGGGTGAATTGCCCCTGTTTGTGAAGTTGCAATGGGTGTGCCAGGCTCAGACTGGCACAGTGCGCCCTATGACAGTTAATGTGTTGTCTCCAATGAAACTGCAACCCGCACCAGACCTGGGGGCAGTGAATTAGTGAAAGGCAAACTATCTGTTTGAAGTAGCCGGTCCACTTTCACTGTCCAGGCAGCATTGTGGGTGGACAGTCAAAATATCGATTTTTAAATATCGAAGCACAGTTATATCGAGTTTTAAATATCGTAGGGACAAAATATCGAAGTCAAGAATATCTACAACCAGAATATCGAAGTTAAGGTAAGAAATATCGATGTTGCAAATATTGATGTTAGTAATATCGATAGTTAAATTATCGATGTTAATAATATCGATATTTATATGAGTGTTATGTATTTTAGTATGTATTTAATATGTATGTGTTCTATATTTTTTGTTAAGTATTGTACTGTTTTTTTAAATATATGTATACATTTTTTAGAAATTAGTAATTTTTTTAAAAGTAAATTTTGCGTTTTAGTACCGTAGCGGGTTGTGGGATTATAGGGGAATAGGGTGGGAAGTAATTTAATTATAGTAAATTAAATAATAATTTTTAGGAATTATTAATTGATTTTAATTAAATTTTGTGTTTTATTTCTGTAGCGGGTTGTGGGTTTATAGGGGAATAGGGTGGGAAGTAATTTAATTTTAATTAAGTAATTATTAATTTTTAATTATTGTTATTAATAATTAATTTATTGTTAATTAGTTATTAATTGGTCATTATTATTAATTGATAATTATTTTATTTGCATTAATTTATTATTGGAGTGGGTTGTGTGTTTTTAGGGGAATAGTGTGGTAAGTAATGTATTTGTAATTAAGGGGGTCATTACGATGGCGGGCGGAAGCACAACCGCCGTGCTGGCGGATGCAAAAACCACCAGTTACCGCCGGCACGCAGCAGTCCACACGCCCGCCCAATTACGATGCGAAAAGTAGGCCAAACACCGCCGGCAAGCCAACAACACCGTCCGCCATCAAAGTGCGCCCGTACACGTAGCGGCGCAGCCCAACTGACACACACCGTCCGACGAAAACACGTCCCGCCCGGCGTATAAATTACGATGCCGCAAACAAACGGCTCCCACGGCCAAGAGATACCGTACGACAAACCGAAGCGGTAACACGGACGCCGAGCACGGACAACGAAGAAGCGGCTCCCCGAGCATGAATCCAGCACTGCAGGCCCTCCCCATGCTCTTGCTGATGCACCACCAAGGACGCAACGTACCGCGGAGACGCAGGTAGGCACACACACAACAAGTGCACGCAAACAGCGCACACAGTGCAAGGGCGGAAAAAGCGGACAACCCCCCAGCGCGTGTACACTACACATCCACCATTGCATCCACATATGACACACAGGCCAAATCGTAACATCGCGTAACACATGTGTACACACCACCTGGGACTAGGAACCAACGACCCCGTCACGGCCCCAAAGCGGCGATGACGCCGCCACACATGCGCACAACGCAGAGGCCAACCGCAGCGCCATGCATGCGTCGCACACAGACACAGGGACACAACCAAGCAGCACACACATCAGCCCCACCCCGAACGCACATGACACGTGACAGGCCTGCCACAGACATGTCCCCAACGCCCAATTCACGGACAACACCCAACGCCACACAACCGACGCACACATGTCAGTGAAGTCATGCAACAGCAGGACACACCCCAGTGTAACAAACATGGCGAAGCACACAGCGGCGGCAACACCAACTAGGAGAAGCAGGGCCCCTTCGGGAAGAGGAACGCCAGTACCACACTGAAACACCCATACCACCCTGCACATATGAACAAGACATATAAAACGGAACACCAAAGAGCCCGGGGACCGACAACAGGTGGCCCAAGAATAACATTCACACACAAGGCCCAACGCAGAGCGGAAAGGCAGCCTGCCGCCCACACAAGGGAGAGCAGACAGCACTGAATGACCTTCCATTCCAACTCCGAAACCACAGCCCTACGAAAGAAGCCGGTGAATACAGCCATTGTCCAAGAAAAGACCAACACAGGCATGCCGAGGAGACCGACCACAGGGCAGATAGCGCATATCACAGAAGCACACAACGGACGGGGAAGAAAGAAGAAAACACTCCCCCATGTCGGCCACATGCAAGTTAATTGGAAGGAGTCACACATCACTGACCTTGAACTGTCTGAGAAGCATGTGGGATGAGGGCCCGTGTCCTCCAAACAAGCCAACAGAACACAAGTCCTGTCTCCCTACGACTACACAGAGCTCACAGCAACCTCGGAGCGTGCACATTGCAGACTGCACACACAGCCGGAGCACGCCACCACAACGCACCGCTGCGAAATGGCAACCGCAACACACCTACCCAACTACGCCGGACAGCTCAAGCTGTACAAAACCAACCTGATACATATATTGCGATGCGATCTCCTGTCCCTGCTGAACGTAAGTTACCGACTGACTTACCGCATCACATTGTTCAGCTGCGTCATGCCCGTCTTCTACTGTCGGAGGTGTCCCTACCAGCATCCCGTGGAGATATGCCTCTCCAACCCGGCATGTCTAAAGGCGGACCTGCTACCACTACTCCTCCCTCTGGACGCACACGACAGGGCCTGCTCTGCCTATGGGGGCATGGCGTATGTGGCCAACATCGCACCCGCACTGAAATGGGACCACTGTGCCTCCACACGACGGATCATCGAGAACAGCTACATCGAATGTCACCCAGCATGCCCCATCATGGTCCTCCAAGGGACAACTTACGAACAACACCTTGACAGCCACCATCCGCTACATTGGCTGGCAAACATGTACACCACCAATGACATGGAAGCCCTGCTGGACGGCATCGCATACCTGACAACCTGTAAATTCGTCGGACCACAACGCAGGTTCCCCGATTGACCTATGATGTCCAACCCCGCACCCATGCTTAGCTTCCGCATGGACTGGCCAGTCACCACCACAACAGCCATACCAAACGAACGGCAACTGTTACCACACCATCAACGACATCGCCATGACATCGGATATGACCGGGACATGCACACTGTTCCCCATCACATCCAGGAACACCGCATGCATCGTGGGAGGCAGTGGCATGGGGTCTGTGTATCGCACCCACATGGACGGAACTGCACGAACAACCAGGACACGACATGGATCCAGCGCCCATGGACACACACACCGCTCAGTGGACATGAATAGGTCGCCTGGAGTCTGTGGGTGCTGCACCCCTCCCACCCCCGCCCCGGGAATCCCATACCAGGACCTTTGCATGGACGACAAGTGCATACAACAACAACACGACCCCAGTGACTGTGACATGTCCAGTAACCACCACATTGCAACAACAAGTGGCACGCCGCTGCATGCACGCAAGCACATGCCCTGATGTCATCTCACATGCACGCGTGCATGAGGAACAACCGCAGCAAACCTGTCACATGGAACTGAGATGGACTGTGCCCATGATGCCAAGCGGTCTGGTAGGCTACATGTATACCGTCTGTGTCAAAGTCCGCAGCTCCGCAGCTATACGTAAATGTACATTAGCACAGCCTTGGCCAAGCAGATGTAACTCTGAAGCCCACATCCCACATGCAACAGCCAATCACATGTAACCCCACACCCTATCCCATTTGCAATCATGCTCAGTATATCCTCAACATGTATTCCGCTGCCAGTAGTGTCCACTATACTGCATCACAGAGGACAGAAGACTCAATATAATGTTTGAAACCAAAACTGTCTCCGCTGACTCATTTCACAAGTACGAATGAGAGAGGATGAGAGTATGTGAAGTACACGGCAGTCGTGACATGACCATGTAGTCCACTGGTATTGGATGTCAACGCAAATGAGTAGCACAACTGTGGAAGACACACATGTGTCGTGTGAAGTCGTATGGACGCAGTGCTCAGGTGGGTGGGTGTGACGGGTAGATTCGCACATGCCAAGTTGGAGCACGCCGTGTCAGGAGGGGTCATGAACAGTACACCACCGCTTCCCTGGGCATTGTGAGAGGACACCTGTCGGGGGAGTGAACACGTGTGTGCACAGCAGCCGGGCACACGTACAAAGCGGTACCAGGCGCACCTCAGCCCACCCTCTGTGGACAAGCTGGATCCTGTTGTGCGCCCGCCATGCCCCTTGACAAGGCACACACAGCCCCAGTCGACCAGGTGTAACCCCAACATAGTCAATCCGCACAGGCGATACAGGGCACGGGATGGCAGTGGAGCATGGTGTGTGAGAGGTCTCCTCGCGCTCCTCCTGGTCATATCACGCAGGCAATAGAACCTCAACGTCTAGCATGGCACAAGTCAAATGGAAGTGTAGGGGGACGCACCACAGCACGAGCAGCACTGACGTCACGGGAGGTGGCTCGCACCATCCCATCCATTGCCCATTATACCAACCACGCCACATGCCATTGCGACTAAGTGCAAGCGCGTGTGCCACCACCCCCGAGCCCTCCCCAGAGAGGCCAAAGAGTGAATGTGTGGGCCATCAGTCACAGACGGACGCGGCATGGCCGCAAGGGCAGCCACAGCCACTGGGTGTCGCAGGTGGCGGATCCGGAAGGCGAAGACTGTGATGCATAGTCCATGCAGGCCGGGTCTCCATTTGGGGCACCACGCAGGTGGACGGCGTCCCGCAACACATCATACCCTGAGACAGCCCACTCGTGCAACTGGACCCACACATACACTCCTTGCCCTCTCTGGTGCGAGCTTGGGGCTGCCTGTGCAAGCGCTAGCCTCGCAGGTGCACATGCATATTGGGGGAGCGAGGGGAGGACATGAGGGCTGGGGCGAAGATGACTGTATCACTGTCAGTGAGTACAAGGGATGACCCAGATGTGGAAAGGAAGAGACGTGTCCCGTGTGTACTGCAACTAGTCGCCAATCCAACTACCCCCCATGTCCGGAATGTAAGCCCGCACCTAGGCCCGCCCATCCGCCACATCGAATATACCACCAGCACGACAACCTTCCCATTCGAAACACTGACTGGGGGTGGCGACCAGTGAACAATCATGTGTAGCCTACCCACGCGTCCATGTGGGCCCTCCATGATCCATGTCACCTGCGGCAAAGTCATGACATGCGCAATGAGGGAAGTGAGGAGAGCTGTCCGCCCCACGCACAGAAGGTGCATCAGCTCCACAGACCCAGCAGCGAGTCCAGCAGGGGTCACATGTGCAGGGGCAGCTGTGCCTGGTGTGAAGGCACATGCATATAGACAGCACATCGACCAATGTGTAGTCTGCCCACATCTACAGTCCATCATCATGCGGACATAGGAATTGAACACAGGGCAACACATCTGAGTGGGTGCACCCACCGTGACCAACAATGC
The DNA here is from genome assembly GCA_963921515.1 of Calotriton arnoldi. Classification (NCBI taxonomy): domain Eukaryota; kingdom Metazoa; phylum Chordata; class Amphibia; order Caudata; family Salamandridae; genus Calotriton; species Calotriton arnoldi. The sequence continues at coordinate 715,544 of CAWUFW010002163.1, forward strand.
GCAATCATCGACGTACCCGCCCTGTGCATGGCCCCCACCCAACGGAGGCACATCCAGTGCCACCATCCCACACACACAAGCCTTCCACGGAACATGCTGTGTCCAATGCTCAGTACAGAGTCAGCGCCCATCTGATGGATCCTGAACAGGAGACACATGCACACACATGCCAGCTCCCACTATGTATGTCTGCCACCTGGCACGTGCAATGTAACCTCTCACCTGTGACGTGTGACTGCAAGCACACAGCCGTCTTGGCATGGGGCTGTCAATGTGGACACCTGTCAATGTTTCGGGAGGTGTGATCCGTACAGTGCTGTACATAGGGTGCAGTGCTGACACCTACTACTGTCTCATATCCCCTCGTGCCACAGGTCCCACTTGTTTTGGCCGCTCAGCCTGTGCCCACATCGTCGTCGTCGTGTGCCATACTCATCCAGCCTCGGAAGCAGTTCCATGCTCAGCAGACATTCATGTTGCCGTGGCGTTGCCGCTTGACGAATATGCAGTCAGTCCCCATCAGCACGCCCCGCAAGTCATTGGGGCCTAGATCCCCATGTGCATGCACATGGCAGTGGTTTGTATCACTAGCCATTGCCATTGTTGGGAGACCTGTGTAAGTGTATTGTGGCCGTGCCGTCCCAGCTTGACAGCTGGGCTGTGGCTCATGTGCTTGCTCAGTCATGTCAGTGATGTGTATGCGAAATTGCCATGTGTTGTGTTGCTTTGACATGTGTCCACTGCCATTTTCCCTAGGCGGAGACCGAACATTGACCGCCCATACCAATTGCTGGCGGACATGGACGATACAGAGGTCATTAGGAAGTTTCGGCTGGACAGGCCAACCCTGCATCGACTGTGTGCCATGTTGGAACCCCATCTCCGTCCCCGCAGGGTGTATCCGACAGCTGTCACCCCCACGGCTAAGGTGATGGCCGCCATGCATTTCTTCGCCACTGGGTCATTCCAGCACACAGTGGGCAGTGGAGGAGGGATGTCCCAGCCCATGTTCAGCAAGGTGCTGAGGGATGTACTGGCAGCCATGATGCTGTACCGAAACAGGTACATCCGCTTCCCCAGGGCTCGTGAATTGGCGGCAGTGAAGGGTGCATTCTATGCCCTTGGCAGAATCCCACACGTCGTTGGAGCCATTGACTGCACACATGTTGGCCTTGTTCCACCACAGGCCACTGAGCACCTGTACCGCAACAGGAAGCACACGCACTCCCTGAATGTGCAAGTGGTGTGCCTTGCGGACATGGTGATCACCCACGTGTGTGCAAAGTTCCCAGGCTCGGCCCATGACGCACACATAATGCGCAACAGCATCTTGCCACGACTGATGTCCAATCTGCAACAGGATCGTGGCTGTATTGTCGGTGAGTATGTGGAGTGGTGTAGCGTGCTGGTTGTGCGATGCTGTCCCCTGTCCAGTTGGAATAGCAACGGTTCTCTGTGTCCCTCACACCCAGGTGACTCTGCGTACCCGAATGGGGCATGGCTGCTCAGTCCATTGAGGAATCCTTCCACCCCAGCAGACGATCGCTACAATGAGGCACATGGGAGGACCAGACGTGTGGTCGAGCGTACCTTTGGCCTCCTCAAGTCCAGGTTCAGGTGCCTGGACCGCACCGAGGGTGCGCTGGCGTACTCCCCACAGAAGGTGTGCCAGATAGTGGTGGCGTGCTGCATGCTGCACAATCTGGCCATTCGGAAGCAGATCCCCCTCATCGTGGATGACGGAGATCAACCAGGGCCCCAGCCCGCAGACCAGGACAGCTCGAGTGAGGAGGACAGCGGAGAGGAGGAAGCTGGTAATGTGCGGCAGCAGCTCATCGCCCACTACTTCACTTGACGGTGAGTGTCCATGTACGACGGCTGATGTGGCTGTGTCTGTGCAGGTGTGTGTGTGCTGTGTCAGGGTGGCCGTTTGTTCACTGCGTGATGTGTGTCAACGCTCCATGGCCAGGGTAGTATGCCACTGTTGGTGGCTGTGGCATTGTGCCCTATTGCTCTGTGCGATGTGTGTACATTGCTTGTAGTTGTTGACATGTACTGTGTGATGGGTGTGTGACACACTCATTGAATGTGCTCCTGTTCTGTATCCCACCCCTAGGTCCCTACAGGCCCTCCGGTTCCATTGCCATGCCACGCATCAGGTGCCTTTCCGCCCAAGGTGGCCGTTGTATTCCGTACAAATAAAACACAGGGCACAAACAGCAGTTTGTGTAAGAGGTGCATTTATTTCAAACTGTGACATGTGATTGTGTGTAAGGTGATGACATAAGTGGTGCGTGCAGTGACAATGAGCTGTCGGTCATGGCTGCGTGATGCTCAGGGTGTACCCACTGGTTCTATGTCCATAGTCCAACACACACATGCCATCCAGATGGCTGTGTGGAGTGGGATCGTAGTCCAAGTCAATGCAGTGGGTGGTCAAGGAAGGCTGGCTGGCTGCCTCACTTGCGTCTGGAGCGTGCGAAGTCCTCCCGGGAGATCTGTTTCCACTTCGGACGGCCCCTTCCACGTTTGCGAGGGGGTGCCTGCTTGCGACATGCTGGTGGTTGAGGTGTGCTCACTGGCTGTGGACGCAGGGGAACTGGACACTGCTGCTCGACCCTGCGCCCCGGCAGGTGGTGGCGGAGGGGAGCTGCTGTCCCTGGCTGTGACCTCACCGCCACCACCAGCTGGCCCATGAGGTCCACGAGTTGGCCCATACGGGCGTCCATGGACCTCAGCACCCCCAGCACCTCCCGCGTGTCTGAAGCAGACCTGACTCATTGTTCTTGGGCCTCTTCATAGGCCCCAAGGACTCTGGCCAATTAAGGCAGGGCATGGCTCCCAGGGGAGACTTGCGTTTCCCTGACCCTGCTCCTCCTACCAGTACTGCTGCCACCGGCCTGCCCACTAGCCACATTGCTCACCACGGTCCTCGCTGTGGCTCCCAGGGTGGATCCAGTCGGCCGGGCCACCACCTGCGCTGGGGCTGGTGCCAGCGAAGACGTGGTGGTGGTGGCGGCGGTGGTGGTCGGTGCGGCGATGGTGGCGGTTGCGGCAATGGTAGTGGCCGCAATGACCGTGGGTGTGGCCGCAATGACCGTGGGTGTGGCCGCAATGACCGTGGGTGTGGCCGCAACGACAGTGGCAGCAGGGGGCTGGGAATGTTCAGCAGCCCTGGATGATGGGTTGGTGGGTAGGAGGGGTCCTGGGGAGCGGCTGGGCCCTGCCACACCAGATGGGCCTGCTTGGTGGTCCGTGTCCGAAGAGGAGGACAGATCCTCCACATCCGTGTGTCCTCGTTGGGGGCTTGTAGGCTGGCTGTGCTGGCTGCTGTCTCCATCCCCAGCATCCAGCAGTTCGTCACCTGTGGAGAGAATGAGATTTGTTATTGTGTTGCACCTGGCGAAGTATGTATTTGTCGTCTGACATTAACAGTTCGTGCAATCTCGTACATGGGTTTCCCGGAGGCGTGTGTGTGGCTGTAGCATTTGTAGTTGTGTGTGCTTGACAATGGGACTGTGTGCTGTGCACATGTGGCATGGGATGGATTGGCCATGCCGATGGGTGTGTTGCTGTGCCCCTACTCATTGTGACTCTGGTGTATGCGGGCTCCTGGCCCATCCTGGGTCTGGTTTGTACTTTGCTTTTGGTGTTCAGATGGGACGCTTAGGAACGCATATGGCAACATGGGGGCCATGCCCCAGATTCGCATTTGGGATGGAATATGCTTTTGGGGTACATGCTGTGAGCCATGGGTGCCGAACGTGACATGTGTTGTGGCAGCATGACAGTGCATGGTTTGAGGTGTGTGCATGCTTGACATGGCCTGCATATTTGCTGTCTGTTGTGATTACTGGACATGGCATTGGACGCATCGTTATGAGTGAGTGATGGTTGTGTGCCAGCCAACGTATTGCAGTTGTCCCATCTCCTTGGTGTGCGTGCTGCCCTGTGCCATGTGCATCACTGCAGTGCTCGGGGGGTGTGGCCCATGTTGTGTGTTGTTGCTCACAGTGTGTCGTGCGCTTCATTGACTTCTGGCACATGGTTGGTCATGGGCATGTATCTTAGCGTGACTGCTGTATGTGTGGCAGCTGTGCGGATGACATGCCTTTCATGAGACTGGGGCTGACGGATGGGATGGATGGTATGTTGTATGTGCATGGTGTGTCTGTGTGTTTGATGGGTTCAGTGGTGTTCGTGTGCATTTATGTTGTTCCGCTCTGTTGCGTCTAGTGTTGTTTGTCTTACATAGGCGTAGTTGTGGGGTGTGTGGTTGACAGGCAGTAGGGGCTACATGGACAGGACTTCAATGGTGTTTCGGTTGTGTGTGATGGGTTGCACAGTGGCTGCCGTGTGGTACTATATTCAGTGTGGCTTGTGCATGCAGACGTGGCTCCTTGGGTGTTGCTGTGTTTGTGATGGGTCATGTGGGGTGTGAGTCTGTGGTTCATGTCCGTGTGCACATTGTTCACTTGTTCGTGACGGTGGGCGGTGCTGCGTGTTCGTCTGCTACGTGACATGTCCCATGTGTTGGTCGTGTTACGGTCCTCATGCCTCCAGTAATCCAGCCCTGTCCAGTTTCCCACCTGCAGGTTGTTCGTGCGTGCACTGTACTGGATGCCACATGGTTCTAAGCGGGGGTGCTCCATGTTGCAGGTCTGTGGGGGTGGGGGGTGTTGTGGGTCGTGGTGGTGGCTGGACACCCACTGACACCGATTGCTGTGGACCGTGATGTCTACCTTTCGGCTGTCGTTGTGCACTGCGGTGGCTGACACGTGGCTGTGGGGTGTGGGGGATGCTCCTCCTTGCTGTGCTGTGGGACTAGGGGCCTGGTGTGTTTTGTACTTGGGCTGTCCACCCTCCCACCCACTGCACTTTGTGTTCCTGCCACTTACCTGTTACTTGTCGGTTAGTGCAGCTATGGCGGACACATGGGTGTGGTGGGTGCTCGTTGTGGCGCTTCTGGCATATTTGGGGACCTGTTGGTGGTTACGTGGCTGGCTTAGTGTACACATGTCCCCACGCATCTTACAGTTGTTCGGTTTGGGCTGTGTGTGGTGGTGTCTGTTGCATGTGTGTCTGATGTGTTGTGTATTGTGTGCTGGACATGGGGGTGTTTGTCCCTGGGAGCTGTGGCATGGTGGTAGTGCATGTGAGTACATAGCGGTGTGCTGGTATACATTAGTTTGTACTTACCAGCCTCCACTCCCCCTGCTAATCCGGCGAGGATCTCGGGATGTATGATGACTCGCACCTTCTCCTCCCACGCTTTGAAGGTCTTGAAGAGCACGGGATTCCCTCCGCCAGTGACGGCAGCCAGCTCTCTGTTCTTGCTCTCCTTCTTCTTGACCAGGCTCTTGACGTCATTCCACCGTTTGTTTATTTCGACTCTGTTCCTGGGCAAGGTCCCGACTGCATTGACCTGGTCTACGATCCGGTTCCACATTCTCTTTCTGGTGGCTAGTGGTGTGTTCTGGACCAGGTTCCCATAGATTTGTGGGTGCACCTTGATGATCTCGTCGACCATGACCGTCAGCTCCATGGGCGTGAACTTGGGCATTCTTTGTGGTGCCATGGTGTTTGTGGTGCTGGTGCGGTGTGTGTTGTGTAATGTGCAGGGGGTTTGTGGTGCCGGTGTTTGGTGGTGGTGGTGGTGGTGGTGGTTGTGATGTGTGCGTTTCTGTGGTGTGCTGCTGTCCTTGCTGTGTCACTGTGTCCTCTCCTCTCCTCTCTAGTTTGCAATGTTGCAAGGGGTTGTGGTCTGTGGGAGTGCTGCTTTTGTACTTACCTATGTGGGTGTGTCCTCATGGTCTGTTGTTTTCAGGTGTGTTGTGTCTGGGGTTCTGGCCTTTGTAGTTTTTGTTTGTCCAGGGGGTGTTTTCGGGATGTGTACTGTGCTTGTGTATTTGTGCGTGCCTTGCTGTGTGGACTTGTTGGCCATGTTGTGTGCGATTGTTTTTGTCAGCGGATGGTTTCTGTGCAGGGACGTGGGCGCCATGGCTTCTGCCGTGTCGATTCTCATCGGCGTTGTTTGCGCTGGCGGGCGGTATATTTGTAGTTTTCCCACGCTCATGGCGGTGCGATCGTAATCTCACGTGCGGTGTGTCGGGCGTGAGGGCGGGCGGTTTTGTGTTGTCGTGCGTGTTTCCGTCCGTGGCGGGCGGTTTGACTCCGACTCGGACGATGGCGGGCGGTATCTTGTGTGATTTTTCCGCCGATGGCGGTTTTCGGTTTGTGTAATCGTAATGGCGTGGTCGGTGTTCAGACGGTGTGTGCGGGCGGATTTTTGCCGCTTCCATGCCTGGCGGATTTTTTTACGCCGGGTATCGTAATGGGCCCCTTAGTTTCCCAAATATGTTTTTTTAAAATATTTTCTTTCCAATATTTATAACCTTGAACAGCAAGTGATTCGATAAACTGTGCTGAGTATATGAACCTATGATTGGTGATCAGAATCTTTTGAGGTCTTTCTGATTTTTGGGAATAATAAAAGGCAGATATGTATGACTTGTCACTGTTGAAGTAAGGGAACCTTTTCTGGAAATTTCTGGGACTATTTATGCGTGGGTCCCCACAATGCTCTTACTGTGTATAATTATATATTTCTCAAGTAATATTTGTTCTTTGAAAGTAATGTTTATACCGATGAAAACAAAACAACGCCTGGTGATTTTCATCATGTAAATATGGATCTTCATTGTCTAAAGTAGCGTAGCACATGAATGCAGGTCTGAGATCAATTGCTTAACAGCATTTATACCTCCATAAATTTGCAAAAGGCTGGGAACTATAATGGAATCTAGGGATATTTTCAAAACATAGGGAATTTGAATCAATTCTTTCGGACCTATGATCAGCTAAGGAACCTTTTCCCAAACACACAAAAAAAGGGTGGGAGCACGCTACCTCACATCTAAGCACTCAGTTCGCCCCAATGCATATTAGTACATGCAGTGCATGATAACACTTACTTCAGTGACAGTCTTTAGATTTTCACCCTTGTTGGTGCAGCCAGTGCTTTATATTTCTAGTTGTGAAACCAACAGCAAGCAAGAATCTATCTATAGCGTTGAGTCACTGGAGGAGGTTTTATTATTTCTTCGCTTCCAAATCTGCACTAGAATCATTCTCATACAGTACATTGCTTGTAACGGAATCATTCCAATTGATGCTGGTGACTCATAATAAACCACAGCATTAGTTTCAGTAGTTGGAATTGTCGAAATCACAGCATCACGCTCTTCTGCAGAAACCGGTACTTAGTGTAAAACTGGAGACACAGTCCCTGGAATGGGAGTCAGGATTTCACTGTTGTATTTTTCTTGGGATAGCTGTTGTAGAGTAGGGAAAGGATGTTCTGATCTACTCCAGAGCCTCCTTGGTGTCAGTGGGAGTCTGCTGAATAAAATTTGCTACATAATGCTTTTTAACATGATCAATGGACACCCTCCTGGTTTTCTTTGAGCCATGTAACTGTGACAAAATTACTGTTCAAGTGCCTTCTACTCCAAGAACTGGAACTGTTGGACTATAAGGCGGCTCAAAGACTTGTATGTCTAGCACTAGTTCTCCCACTTTAAAGCAGCTTTAAGAATCTTATCTTAACCAGTGGCAGAGAGTTCTTCACATTATATAATTTAGTTCTAGTTTCTTGAACGATCTCTAATAAAGTCACTAGAACCAATAGTTCAGATGTTTTTGACTCTGCTACCTTTCCATGAACATTAAAATCAGGCACATACATTGGTACTCCGAAGAGCAAGAGTAGTACAGGAGTACGGTAACCACATGGCTCCATGTAACCGGACCTTCACTATTCCGTTCCTGGGCTTTTCGTTAACATACCAGTGCATTCTGGGAATTGTAGACTTGGTTCATTTTACTTGCTCAACGTACCTGAAAACAATTAAATGGAAAAGCAAAGTACAGGAATGGAAAAGTGTTAACCCATTGACATGGAGCCATCTAGTCACTAGGACACCAGTGGTGTCAAGATAGCGAACAGTCTTTCGTCTCCATTGGCGGTAGGTCAAGGCGTCCCTCAAGGTTCTATCCTTGCACCCACTCTGTTTAATCTCTATCTGGAACCCTTGGGGAACCTCCTTAGTAAATCTGGGATCCACTACCGTCTCTATGTGGATGACACCCAAATCTACCTCAAGGTGTCTTCCGCACACGATCTTTCACTACTCAACTCTACTCTCAACTCTATTCACAACTGGATGTTAGTTCACCAACTCATTCTCAATCCCACCAAAACTGAATTCCTCCTCCTATCTACCTCTCTCTCCCCTCCTCCGGTTCAATCCTGGATGGATCAGCTGAATATACTCAACAATAAACCCGTCATTGTCGACAGCGCTAAATCCCTTGGTGTCATACTTGACAAAAGACTCAACCTAATCTCCCACATCAACTCCATTGCTAAGAACGCACGTTACCAGCTGCGACTTCTGTGGGGGATCCGTCGGTTCTTCCCGGAGAAAGACCTAAAAACATTGGTCCAATAGCTAGTTCTCTCTAGACTGGATTACTGCAATTCTCTCCTGACTGGCGTACCCAAATCTCACCTCTCCCCCCTCAAATCCGTCCTCCATTCAGCAGCTCGCTTTATTTCAGGATCCAAACGTAGTGACCACATTACTCCTATCCTGTCTTCTCTCGATGGCTTCCCATCGAGGCAAGATCCATTTATAAAACTGCCTGCATCACCCATAAAGCCTTGCACACTTCTTCCCCTCGTTACCTGGCGAATAAACTGAAAATGTCAGGAGGCTCGAGACCTTCTCGGAATGCAGTAAAGTTTCTGCTTGAGCCCCCTCCTTCAAAAGGAAAGATCGATGGCTCAATCGTTCTCAGGTAATGCGGTGAGAATCTGGAACTCGCTTCCGCCATTGCTCCGTGCCACTACCTCCATCCAGATTTTCAAAGCGGACCTCAAATCTCTTCTCCTTCAAAGACACTTCCAGAACTAATACCCTCATTCTCAGACCCCTCCAGGAAGCTAGTTCATCACTGTAAATTTGTAACATCTTTTTGTTCATTCCCCACCCTTGATTGCTGTGGCTGATATTGTGTTATTGCCTATATGGTTTTACTCTACCTCTCCTGTTTATTTTTGTAACGTTCTATTTTATACCATTTTTCTCATGTAACGTAACTGGTTCTATTGTACAGCGCTCTGACACCTTTGGGTAAAGTCTGCGCTATATAAAAATGCATTAAATAAATAAATAAATAAAATAAAAGTGGTAAAAGGCTCTGATTGCCATAATATGAGTCGAGTAACCCTGAGTGCCTTGGGACTACTGAAAATATTCCCACAATTTATAATCTTCTTTCACTCAGAAACAGAACAATTGTTATAAAGCATAAGACTTTCTTGATATAAAACAGCAAAAACGAATATAGATACTCAAGGCCAGAGCTGTCCACTTTGGAGCTGAGGAACCAGGTTCGAGTCTCCGCGTTGGCTCAACATCCTGTGATTCTGGGCAAATCGCTTAATCTCTCCATGCGTTCCAAAAATAAATGTGTCCTTGTGTAACGTAACTGGTGCTCACGTAAAGCGCTCCAATACCTTGGGTTCGCGTTCTCGCTATAATTTTTTTTTCTTTTTAAATGGCTTGCATTAATTCACATCAATGTTATGGCAACAATTTTACAAATAGGTAGGGGAGTGTCTGCGACAGCTAGCTCTGTCGCTAACCGGGGACTTGCTCTTAACATTTCCATTCGACCGCACTTTCCGAGATCCTGTCTGTTCCTAGGTCTCTCAATAGAGTAACAATATTCAGGTGCACTTGCATTCTGAAAGGACAAAATAAAAGTGTCAAGCCTGGCGCCACCAGTCAGAGGTCACCATGGAGTGATGATAATTTATATTCTGAATAACAGGTACTAAGAAAATTAAATACATCAGTATAAACAAAAGGTATTTAATGCTTACAAGCACATGAAGTACTAGTTTGTTTATGACTATAATTACATATTAACATTATATAGTGTACACATAAAATACAAAAATAAAACTATATAAACCAATACTTACAGCTTTGTATTGAAATAACATTTGTAGCGTGTAGTAATTATGATGAACACGGAACAATTTTTTGGGACTACGCTTACATTGCATGTCAGGTGGTTTATTGAGAATATCGTACGTAGTTTAGCTTGTGGTCCTTTCTCTGTGCCTTCTCTTTGCCATTTTGGTCTGTTTTCTGTTTCCATGACAGATTTGTCTGTTGCTCTCTAGGAGTTTCTGTTACATCGCGGAAGTGACGTCAAACGACGCTCCCTCTGGTTTGAACGGTGATGGCGCTAAAGTTTTAGAGAAGCAGATTTCGTTGAGCTGGTGGAACGGAAGAAGCGCTGGCTTCTACGGAGAAAGAACAAGAACGCGTATAAGTGGAAGGGCGAGAAGCAGAGGTAGGTTGTAAACAGTTCTGTTTGTGTTTTAGCGAGATTGTACCGGAATAGAGGTTGAGCGTTGCTGCTGTCACCGAGCTCACGCCACTGGGTTTCAAACAGGGTGTTGTCATTGCAGTCAAACAGACTGCCAGTCCTTTCCATGCCACCACCAGTGCAATAAATCTGCGGCAGTGGTCCTCCGCACTGCTCAACGGCACTGACACCACAACTACAAAGCATTAGGAACAACAATGCAGTGGATCTGCCCCAATTCTTCCCTAAAATGCATTGTGGGCAGTAAGTTCTAACGTCCATTTGCTAAGTAGTGGGTACATTATCCTGCACCCCCTTCAAATGCTTTACTGATACTATACTTTTTACAATTCTCACCAACATTTCATGTGGGATATTTGGAACTGTTCCATATCCCACATTGAAGGGAGCAGGGGGAGCCCGTGTAACTGTAATTGCATTTATATATCTGAACCCATTGCGAAGCGCCAAAGTACAAAATCGGACCGGTAGCATGGTACACCTTGGGAAAGGGCTTGGTTGGAAGGGTGTTGTCAGGGCTTTAAGTGGGATGAAGAAAATATTGGGGGTGGGTGGGGCGAGGGGTGGATCTCTCGAAAGGGTGTGGCCTATGTAATTATGTGCGTGGGTTAAACATGAGAAACTACATTGCGTGAACCATCATCCTGGAAATAGTGTAATAAGAGGATTCCATGCGTAGAGGTGACACAGCAGACGTAGCCAAGTTGTGTCTTTCAAGTTATTTATTTGGTTCTTAACATCAGAGATAGCAGCCCCACCAGGAGCAGCCTGCTAGCTGCTCAGCCCATCTTCCAACTGTCTCCACACTCACACCAGACACCCAAGCATTCCACTCATGTCAATCACACCAACATTCCACACAGAGCACTCACACTGGCTGAGCAGCTAGGAACAAGGTAAAGGGGAACACTATAAACATAACATGAAGATACATTATCTTCTCCCCTAAAAATTGAAAATTAATTAAACCATACTAAAATGAAAGACAACTATACACAAAAAATACAAATGAAATCAATAGTCTAAAACCCAGGGGTAAATGGTAAAAACCACACCACGAGAGGGAACACAGACTACACAAAGGAAGAAAGAAGAGTAAAAAGATATACACAAACTATCACCATCCTCCTCCTTTAAAAAAAAAAAACACAAAAAGAAAGAGATAAGAAACGTTTAGCTCACTGACAAATAGTGAGAAAACACCACATGACAATACATGTGAAACAATGTGCAGAGCAACACGGTAGGAATAAGACTACGAGAACTCTACACAGTGACGAGACACAAGGGAGTGAAACACCCCCAGAACTCAAACACTATGGGTGGACCACACCCATGTACGTACAACTTAAATATGAAACAGACACTATGGGTGGACCGCACCCATATACGTACTCCTTACTATTGTAGCAAACACTATGGGTGGACCGCACCCATGTACTTACTTACTATGGGTGGACCGCACCCATGTACGTACACCTAACTATGGGTGGACCGCACCCATGTAGGTATTCTATGTAAGGAACACAACCAAGAAAACTTGCCAAAATGGGACTCAAACACATAATGCAGACTGTAAATAGGACTGACACCCATTACAAATTACATAGGTGGGACTAACACCCCCTAAAAGCTGAGTAAATGGGACTAACACCCATTACGACAAACAAAAATATGAGGCACAACGTGACTAACGCACACACAAGAAGATCAACGTGCAGCACAATGTAACTAAAACACGCTACAACAACAAAGTGATGCGCGGGGCGACTTACACAGACACCAACAAAACTTGCCACACACATAAGACAGCGTAAACCGTGGCATCAAAAAGCATTACTAAAAAAATTATACTTAAGTCATGGTAGCACTTCTAGAAAACCACTAATAATTTTTTTTCCAACCAATGACCCTCGCCGGTGAGCGACCTCTCACCCGAGTTATACTAGAATAAAACATCCCTTGCGTAAAGGTAGCAATGCATCCAACTAAACGGAAACCAAGGTGCATACAAGACTTGCTGAAACACCATAAACATTTTGCTTAGACTTTTTAATTTAACGACGATGGAATCAATATTCAACGAAACAATTCCTCCAATGAGAGATGACTAAAAGACTGTTTACCATCACAAGAAAACAATACCCTTTTGTACATCAATGTAAAAAAAAACGAATCCGTGGAATATGAAGTGCAGGCAAAGAGATGCTGCTGACACAGAATACAGTGTCCCAAAAGTAGAGAAGGTAACTTTGCTTTTTTGACTCTTAGTTATTTAGACTGTCTCCACTTTTTAGAAAAGATGTACCTATTTTTTATAAATCCATTGCCAATCCGGCCAGTGAAATACAATAGCTGCTGGGCTCACCCACGAGGCACATCAGGAGAAAGCACCAAACGACACCCATAACGCAGTGTCTGCCTCGTACAGCGATAGCACAGCAAAATGTACATTACCCAGCTCCAAAGTACTTCACAAATTCATTCCGTCGATGACATGTGCCATGGAAACGTCTCTTCTGCTTTGCGTTCTTACCGGCTAAGGCAAAGCTAAAGCGTGGTTGGCCAAATGTGAACAGAGCCAAAAACGGTGAAAACAAGAGTTACCAACCACAAGATGGCGGCACGTACTCCACGCCGCGCCGGATGGCTCACGGCACGCATGCAGACGTCCAGAAACAGCAATTCACAGCGAACTGCAAGGAACGTCACAGGGGATCCATGGAGTCATCGCAGGACACTATGATGCAGGTAAGACTCCGCGCGCAGTAAAAGACACGCGCTGCTTTTTCAAAACGCACACAGCGGTTAAACAGTAAAATGTCCATGAAGACTTCCCAAAAAAAAAAACTGTGTGAAACTTGAATGGGCTCACCAGTAAAGTCCATGAAAAGTACAGTACCATACCAGTTAAAGGCACGAAGGTTAACCAATTGATCCCACGCAGACTGACTTAGATTAAATCCACGAGTGAAATTAGTCACAGTTGGGACACAGCTGAGACATAGTGCCCCCAGTTTCCACATGTCAGCAAAGTCAACGATCCTTGAAGACTATGCACAGAGACAGGATTAACCTGCTCAAAGACCAAGTAAAAAAAAAAAAAATCAATATTGTGCTTCAGTGGAGCCACTGGTTAGTGCACTCCGTGTACCTGCAATCAAACGCTGCCAAGTCCACATCAAAAAGGCACAAACTGATTTGCAGTTGAGAATTAATAGCTGCCAATACTTGTTGAAGGCAAAACGCACCTTGTCCCAAAGTGCAACTCCAAAACTGAATGACCAAAACAAAAAATCTTGAGACAAACTTAATGCTAGTCCAACAACCAAGATGTTTGTGAGCAGAGCACGCTTGAGCTGGGGCTGTCCAGTGTGAGGGACACTGGTGGGGCTGGGAGGCGTATAGCTCCAGTTTCTCTTGTTTCTTGACGCTGCGTTTCATTTGTTTCTTGTGGCTATTTTCCCTTCTGTGTCCACACTTCCTCTGTTGTCTCTTTTGTACCACTTCGTCCATGAAATGTTGTTGCGCTGTTTTTGTCATCAAAAGAGAACCTTTACATGTTTCTTGTGCTCTCTGGGCTTGTGGTTTCTTTAGGTTCCATCCAACCTGAAGAGATCCTTGGCTTGTCATCCTTAACTTCCTTGAGATCACTTGTAGAGCGTGAATAAGAGTCTCAATCGTCGCCAAATGTAATAAGAGGATTCCATGCGTAGAGGTGACACAGCAGACTTAGCCAAGTTGTGTCTTTCAAGTTATTTATTTGGTTCTTAACATCAGAGATAGCAGCCCCACCAGGAGCAGCCTGCTAGCTGCTCAGCCCATCTTCCAACTGTCTCCACACTCACACCAGGCACCCAAGCATTCCACTCATGTCAATCACACCAACATTCCACACAGAACACTCACACTGGCTGAGCAGCTAGGAACAAGGTAAAGGGGGACACTATAAACATAACATGAAGATACTACATTAACATTGCGTGAACCATCATCCTGGAAATAGTTAACACTCTTAGGGAATGCACGATTAAATAAAACGTTCAATATAAAGAGGAACTAAACTGCTGACCTCGATTAACTTAAAGTATTTTGCATTCATTGTTCCGAAATAGATCAGTGTTTTTGCCACTAAAGTTTAGGACATGAATACAGGGCCTGATAGGATCCCTTTTCAATGTCCGTTTTTAATTACTAGCGGGTCTCAGACCCGGCGGGACCTGGCCCACTTAAAGCCCTGGGTGGTTTACCCGCAATGAGGCCTATGTGGAAAATGACAGAGGAGAGTGGTTCTTTTATCCTGGCTTTGGTTGCAGTGCTTAACGAATGATGGAGGAAGAAGAGTTAGAGAGAGTACACACCTAGTGCAAATGCATAGCTGTCAAGTTTTCATATTATGTGGGACATTTCTATAGTGTCAGTGTGCATTTGAGTGACCTTCTACTGCCAAATGTGTGACGCTTCGAGTGTCACTTTCTTGCTAGTAAATCAAAGCAATGACCAGTATTAGGGTACCTCTCAGTGAGATACTAAGGTCTGTGGAAGGAGTACTACTGATCTTTGGAGCGTCTCAATCACTCCTGTTCTCCGCTTCACATTTTCCTCTGTAGCCTCTCACTGTTAGCCACTTCCACTCTTTTTTTTTTATTTTATTTTTTTTATCCCCACATCTTTCTGAAATCTTCCATCAGCATATCTCACACACCCCATCCCTTCCATCAGCATATCTCACACACCCCATCCCTCCAGTTTTTTCTGACTTTCTGCATTTACTTTCTTTTGTTGTCTACTTTACCACACACCTATCCATTCTCTATCTCCTCACCTGTAAACACGCCATTTCCTTTTTATTTGGCACAGTTAATATTTTGACAGCTGTGTACCTCCTTCATCCTTTTTCATATAAAATGGTAATTGAAATTGGCACATGTGACCATGGATCTGTGTTCTCTGCAGAGAGGTCAATGACTGAAAAAGCAGGTAGTTGGAACATCTTTGACAACCCCCACTGGACAGACACTGAGAAACTGTCAGGACCACCCTCCTCACATTCAGTTCAGTTATTTGGCATATTTATTTACCTTTTGTTTTGTGAGATTAGGGAGATGAGCTTTATTGCCGTTAAATGTTCTTAGTGGAGGAATAGCTTACATAGAATCACCTAAGGCACTCCACTTTGCAATTTATTTTTGGCATGCTTTTCTTTTGCTCAATTTGCGGAAGAAACAGTTTGGCACATTTTGGTATGGGACCCTTGTTTTGGCATATCAGATACATTGTGGGAAGCCAGATGTGTATGCCTATATTTTTGTACAAAAACCATATTTCTAACGATCGTAGGATAGACAAGGCCGTTAGGTTGCCCCAAATGTGTCTGCTGTCAGTATGCTTCCATTGATGGGTTCAGTTGTGATTCAAACCTCCTAGATGTAGACTGGCTCTTAAAATAGCCCCTAAGCACTTACCAACTAGATGCAGGGAAGGACAATTTTAAGGACTTTTTACATTATTGAATGAATATAAAGTATCTGAAATGTAATTTAGTATTTGGAAAGGCTGATGTACTTACACATTATGTTGGCTCCAACAGCAAATGGTAAAAATGACATTGTGTTCCACTCCTTACTGTAAATCAGTATGTAACTGAACAAATAGGAATGTGCTTTATATGAAAACATTAGCACAGCCCAGGTCAGACTTCTATGTAGCTCATGTTAGTGGACTATAGAACAACAAACATGCTTTATATTGGGGATGGGGAGGGAAACAAAAAAGTTAATTGTAGCTTTGCTAATTTATTTTTTAAATGTATAAATGATTATATATATTTTTTAATCTCTGGTGTTTATATGGACGTTTTTTTCGTGAAAATATAAATCATGGTGTTATTTGTGGTGTTTAGTTCTGAAAATGGCAATACATAACTAAAATATTTGTGTACTCTTGTGTGGTGAGTCTAGCCATCCTTGAAATTTACTTTGCATTGTGGTCCTGCTTCAGATCTTCACTTCTTATTTTGAAAAATTAGCTCTTCCCTAAAGCCCACCATACGTGATAGACTTGCTCCCAACGCTCTTCTGCAGTGTAGTGTATGTGGACTAACTATCTAATTGAAATATTCTAAAAGTAACAAATCTACTTGCTTGCTACCTGTTTCCTTGACTCCCTTCGCAACTGGGGACAGTGCACCTTCTGCAACCCTTGAACTACTGAGGACAGTGAACCTGCTACAATTGCTTCCTGACCTACCGGGGTAGTACATCGGCCCCAAATCCTATTGAAATTTATTAGGGAGAAGAACAGACCAACTTCCAATCGAGCTGCAGATGGAACAGTGTATGCTTAGCAGATAACTGGGCTCATGTCACGAGGATGAGTTTCTCCCATTGTTTTTTTCAGCCTGTAGGATGCTCCACAAAAACAAGAAGACACTGACCTGTACCACGAGGAAAATATACACCCAACTCGCCCTCCAACATCAGTGGTTTTTAACTTTTTGACCCCTGTGGACCCCCATTCAATCATTGCTTGGAACCCACCCCCTCCACCCCCCAGTAATTACTGAAAGCAGGCGACCCGGGCCGAAGTATTTTTGATAATTTAAACTGCAAAAAAATACAAATAATGGTGTATTTTATTTAATACACAAATATAAAAAAAAAATCTACATTTGATTTGGGAGATTGAAGCTTTTCTAAATTTAATTGAGGCCACTCGCTGCCCATACCAGGGGTCTCTGACCTTTTCTTTAATAAGAGCTACTTATTTTGATTGAAAGTCATTCCAAGCTACTAATTTTAGTGGTGTAATAGTGACCACATCAAACAAGATTACATTAGTATAATACATTACAGTCGCAGCTGCAATGCCACTGACACCAAGGTAATAATATTAATAATATATCCTCAACGCCACATGATTTATCACTCAAATATGAGCTTAAAATATATTTTTGAAATTCACCCTTATTGCTCCAAAAAATGAGCTTATGAGTTCTGAAAATACAGTTTCATCTTGAATACACACTTTTCAAATTTGGTATACATATATTAATTCAACCAAGCAAAACCTTCTACTTAAGTAGGCTGGGCTGCACACAGCAGAGCTATTTTCAGGTAACTGGTGAGCTACCAATAGCTCAGGAGCTACTTGTTGGAGAAGCCTGGTCCATGCTATATTCTGTTTGATGCACTTGCACTGTTTATATAAATCAATCTGAGGCTAATACCTTCATTTTTAGCTTCCAAATTTCTTCACATATACAGCATGTTTTAAAATTTTCAATTGTACATTTTGCTCTTTTTATTTATATACACTTATTAATATGTTAATATCATTTAATTTTCTAAGCCTTTGTAGCCTTTGATGACCCCAAGGGGTCCCTGGACCACAGGTTAAGAACCACTGTCCTACATCATCAACCGTACTCCTCATCTCTGTACACCCACACCGTTTAGTGGCAAGTTGCAGGACCAGTCCATTCATTAAAATCTTCTGTGGTGCAAAGTCACAACCAAGGTTGGCTGTCCGAGGGCTAGAAGCATACTGAGATCGAGGAAACACACCCACCAATGAAACTTCAAGGAGTACAAAATGAATGCTATACTGCCAGAGCGATATGCTGTCTGGAATAGACCTCACAATTGAAGGGTGCAAACACATAGATATAGATTGAGGCTGACAATTACATATTCTCCATTGAAACACCCTGCCTTATTTCCCTGCCCATCACCATGTCATTAACAGCAAATACTGTTGAGGTGCCATAGACAACTGGGTTTTCTGTCTAAAAATCAATAGCGTTTCATTTTCCCATTATCTGGATGGGCCAACAAGTCCCCAGCATGCTTAATGCAGTTAGCTGAAAAACTAGAACTGGCTGAAATCAATCTCAGGATATATGGGGCTTGATGATAGCAATATGTATGTACTCTCTGATCACTCCCTAAAGTGTATTAAGTGCCAGCCTGCTTCTCCTACTGTGTGCCATTGTAATGCATTGTTGGCAGTGGATCTTCCCCAACTAATGTACTGTGACGGTGAGTCTGCTCTCTCTCTACTGAAATGTACTGGGGCAGTTGACGGACCCCCGTTTGCTGTCTGAAGTATACCAGTGGACATTGGACTTGCTTCAACTTTCCAGTGCAGTTAGCTGGGGAAGCATAAGCATCCAATCTATCATAATTAAATATATTGATCTCAATGGACATTGCAGCCTGCTCCAACTTCAAATGAATAGTAAAAAGAACATTGTACTTGAGCCAACTCGCCATTGAAATCTGCCATGAATGGCACAACTTTCTCCTTCTCTTTTAAATCCACTATGAACAAAAACTGCGGTAACTCTCCCCTAGAATGTATTGGCCACTATGCTGCTGCTCCCACTAATCTTCTGAGTACAGTGGAAATGCACTAATCTATTGATGCCACAGGCTTTGCTCCAATCCCTGACTGAAAAGTACTCCTGCTGGTGGACCTACTCCATTCCCGGACTGCAAAATACTGAGGCCGGATAACCTTCTGCAACCCCCAACCTATATGTTCTGATGGTAGTGCATCTGCTCCAACTCCCAACTGAAATGTACTGATGGCAGTGGACCTGCTTCAATCTGAACTGCAATGTACTAATGCCATTTGACTGGCTCCAGCCTCTGACTGTAATGTACTGATGCTAGTGGACTAGCTTCAATCTCCACCTGAATTTGACTGATTCCAGTGGACTGGTTCCATTCCCTGACTCTAATGTTCTGATGCCACTGGACCAGCTCATGTACTCTTCTGAAAAGTACTGATTACAGTGGACCTGCTCTGGACCCTGCCTGGAATGTACTCATACCTGTGGATCTGCTATAACATTCACATTAAATATATTGAGGGCAGTGGGCCTCCTCAAAGTTTCGACTTTCTGTTTTCATATTTCTAGGAACAGTGCCAGTATTACAAATGTACTTCTGTGGCGATTGTGTGCAGCACGACAACTCGATCTCCCTCATCATATCTGGTCAAATTTCGAATTTTGTGGAAACAATCGACAATCAATCAGGTGTTTGTTAAGCGCGACTACACACCCGTAAGGGTCTCAAGGCGCTGGGGGGTGGGTGCAGGTTCCAGTCCATCAAGGAGGGGGTCTGTCGAAGAGCCAGGTTTTGAGGTTTCTCGCGAAGATGGGGAGCGATGTTGTCTGTCTGAGGTGGAGCTGAAGGGCATTCCAGGCTCTGGCCGCGAGGAAGGAGAAGGAGCGGCCTCCCGATCTGGTCTTTCTGGTGCGGGGGACCACGGCGTAAGAGAGCTGGGCTGATCGTAGGGTCCTTTGGGGTGCGTGGAATTTGAGTCTGCTGTTCAGGTATGCTGGTCCGGTGTCGTGGAGGGCCTTGTGTGCGTGGGTGAGAATCTTGAAGGTGATTCTAGCCTCGATGGGGAGCAGGGGAGTGTGCGCAGGTGATGGGAGATGTGGCAGTGTCTTGGCAGGTTGAGGACCAGTCTTGCGGCGGCGTTCTGGATGTTTTGTAGCTTGCGGGTGAGGTTTTTTGTTCCGGCGTAGAGTGCGTTGCCGCAGTCGAGTCTGCTGGTGACGAGGGCGTGAGTGACTGTCTTTCTGTGCTCAAAGGGGATCCATTTGAAGGTCTTACGTAGGAGGCGGAGGGTGTGGAAGCAGGAGGATGCGACGGAGTTGATCTGGCGGTCCATTTTGAGCTCGGCGTCCAGGATGATTCCGAGGTTGCGTGCGTGGTCCGTGGGGGTGGGTGGGCTTCCAAGGGCGGGGGGCCACCAGGTGTCGTTCCAGGCGTCGGGGTTTGGGCCCATGATGAGTACTTCTGTTTTGTCGGTGTTGAGTTGTAGGCAGCTGCTTTGCATCCATTTGGCGACAGCTTCCATGCCTTCTTGAAAGTTGTGTCTGGCGGTGTTGGGTTCGTTGGATAAGGAGAGGATGAGTTGGGTGTCGTCTGCGTATGACACAATATTGAGTCCGTAGGTTCTGACGATGGGGGCGAGCGGAGCCATGTAGACGTTGAAGAGCGTGGGGCTGAGGGAGGACCCCTGGGGGACTCCGCAGGTGGTTGGTGTAGGGTCCGAGAGGAAAGGGGGGAGTCGGACCCGCTGCGTTCTGCCGGAGAGGATCCAGTCGAGGGCCTTGTCCCGGATCCCTGCGTCGTGGAGTCTGCGTATTAGGGTGCGGTGAGAGACTGTGTCGAACGCCGCTGAGAGGTCGAGGAGGATGAGGGCTACTGTTTCTCCTCTGTCCAGTAGGGAGCGGATGTCGTCTGTTGCGGCGAGGAGGGCGGTTTCTGTGCTGTGGTTTTTTCTGAAGCCGGATTGGGAGGAGTCGAGGATGTTGTGCTCTTCGGTGAAGGTGGCGAGTTGGCTGTTGATGGCTTTCTCAATGACTTTCGCTGGGAACGGGAGCAGGGAGATGGGTCTGTAGTTCTTGATGTCGGTGGGGTTCGCCGAGGGCTTCTTCAGGAGGGGGTTGATCTTGGCGTGTTTCCAGTCGTCGGGGAACGAGGCGTTCGTCAGGGAGCGGTTGATGGTGTGGCGGAGCATGGGTGCGATGGTGTTGGCGGCTCTGTTGAAGATGTGGTGGGGGCAGGGGTCCGTGGGGGCCCTGGAGTGGATTGACTTCATAGTCTTCAGTGTGTCTTCGGTGGTGAGGGCTGTCCAGTTGTCAATCGTTGGCTTCAGGGTGTCAGGGGTGGCTGGTGAGGGTTCAGTGTGTTGGTTGTCGTCATTGAAGTTGTCGTAAATTTTCTTGATTTTGAGGTGGAAGAAGGTGCTGAGTTTGTTGCAGAGGTCTTGTGAGGGAGGGATGTCAGTAGATTCGCTGGTGGGTTGGGCGAACTCCTTGATGATGCTGAAGAGTTCTTTGCTGTTGTGCGCGTGAGTGGAGATTCTGTCTTCAATTGCTTTTTTTCTTGTTTTTCTGATGAGTTGGTGGTGGGCGTTGGTGGCGGCTCTGAAGTCGTTGTGGGCCTCTGTGGATTTGGAGTTCCTCTAGGCCTTTTCGAGGCGGCACGTGCGTCTGGACTCCCGAAGTTCGGTGGTAAACCATCTGGCTTTCTTGGCGTGAGTGTTGTTTTTCTTGAGGGGGGCTATGGTGTTGGCGCTGTCGGAGATCCATCTGTACAGAGTTCGGGCTGCGGTGTTTGGGTCGTCGTCTTCCGCGATGGTTGGGGTGGAGTTGCTGAGTGAGGAGGTGAGCTGGTAGTCGGTGATTTTGGTCCAGTTTCTTCTTGGGAGCAGGTGCTGGTGTCTGGATGGTGGGTGTTCTGAAGGTGAAGTGGACGCATCGGTGCTCTGTCCACGGGAGTTCGGTGGTGTGGCTGTAAGTGATGGAGTTTCCTGTTATGAAGAGGGGGTCGAGGGTGTGTCCTGCTGAGTGCGTGGGTTCGGTCACGATCTGGCGGCGTCCAATGTTGTGGAGGTTGTCCAGGAGGGATGTGGTGTTGGGGTCCAGTTGGTTGTCGAGGTGGAAGTTGAGGTCTCCCAGCAGGGTGTAGTTGGTGGATGCGATGGCATGCGGGGAGATGATGTCCGTGATGGAGTTGGCGAAGGGTCTAGGGGGTCGGTAGATGAGGGTTCCCCGGAGGGTGGTGGTAGGGCTGGCCAGTATCTTGAAGTGAAGGTGTTCCATCAGGTCTGTGGGCTCGTCGGGGAGTGTGCTCAGGCGGAGGGTGGATTTGTGGACGATGGCGATTCCTCCTCCCGGACTGGTGGGGCGGTCCTTCCTGGAGATCTTGTATCCTTGGGGAATGGCGATGTCCGGTCCCGAGGTGGTGTTGGTCCAGGTTTCGGTAAAGAATGCTACGTCCGGGGTGGTGCTGTCAAGGAGGTCCCAGATTTCGGTGGCGTGTTTGTGGAGTGATCTGACGTTGAGGAGGATGCATTGCATTCCCCTTTAAATTTGGGGACAATGAAACTCTTCTGCTACCAAAATACGTATAAAATAGGTTGTATACACTTACATTGTACATACATTTCAAGTAGTAAGTGATATTGTCAGGTATTCATTTATGTTTATATTAAACTACAAGAGGTAAAAATCAGACCAAACATTAGTTTGAGACCTTTCACTTTTTCAAGGATATATAAATCCACGCTCCTGTATTGCCACCGTCACGGCAAGAATCGGGTACGGACCACAGCGTGCTTTGGTTGCTTAAAGTGAGAGAGAGAGAGAGAGAGAGAGAGAGATATATATATATATATATATATAGATATATATATATATATATATATATATTTTTTTTTTTAACCTACTGGCAGTCACCAGTAGGTAGTTATAGTTAGGACCTTGTTTTCATAGGAAAAGCATTTTTTTACGTGCCTATATCTTTGGTGCCGTTTGGTGAATCTTCAAGAAAATTTCCCCCAAAAGTGCCCTGGTCACTCTTATTGTGCATGGAAAGTTATAGGGCTATATGTCAAGCTGTGGCTGAGAAAAAAGGGGGGTAAAAAATGTTTCATTCCTATAGACTCTTTAGACACGACTGCAGCCCGAACCGTTGGGCGGAATTACACTAAATTTGGCAGAAAGGTAGCTTTGGATTTGCAGATTACGCTTATTGTTATGTGGTGTAAATCTGTTTAGTAGTTGTTGAGAAATGTAAGAAAATCCAAATTTGTATATCTGTGAATAATAAGCTCGTGCAGAGAACTGCAGAGCTCTGATTGGCTGTCAACACTTAAACCAGGAAGTGTTGGCAGCCATCTTAGGACTCTGCTTCAGCCATATACAGCCCTGGGGACCACCACCTCCCCGGGGCCAGCCCATGCAAACACAAGGAGGGGATCCATGCGGCTCTCCTCTTGGAGCCATATATGGCCCTGGGGGACTGCCAACTCCCAGAGCCGGCTCCTGCTATGTCCTAGGGTGCCCACCCCTGGGACAAAGCTGTTTGCTTTTGCTTGGCAGGAGCTGTGACGGATCAAGCCAAGCAAAAGCAAACACTCCCTTTTCCAGTAGGCGGGAGCTGTCAAAGTGCTCCTGCCCGGTGGAGGCGGAGGTTTCATCTCTATCCATGCATGCAGGGAAAGAGATGAAACAGATTGCTCTTGCATGGAGGCAGCTGCCTTTCCAGCAGCTCCCTCCGTGCAAGGGCAAAGCTGGCTCCCGCAGGAGGCAGGGAGTCAGCTTGGACCGTGGAGGCCTTGAGGCTCTTTCATCGGTCCTGTAGGGGGGGAGGGGGGGGGGAAAGAGCAGAAAGAGGCAAAATAAAGGTCAGAAACGAGCAAAAGAGGCAAGATAAATGTCAGAAATGAGCAGAAAGAGGCAAAATAGAGACCAAAAACAAGCCGAAAGAGGCAAAATGGAGATCAGATACGAGCAAAAAGAGGCAAGATAAAGGTCGGAAGTGAGCAGAAAACAAGCAGAACCCACTCAAGCACTCATGCATCCACTCACAGACCCATTCACTCATGCACTAACTCACAAATGAACTCAGACACGTACACCCACTCACACAGTCACACTCATGCACCCACTTACAGAATCACTCATACTCTCTCACGCACTCACAGATCTACTCAGACTCATGCACCAACTCACAGAGCCTCTCAAAGACTCACGCACCCACTCATATACTCACAGCCACGCTCATACTCTCTCAAACTACTCACACGTCCACTAAAACACTTATGCGTCCACTAAAACACTTATGCACTCACTCACACACTTATGCACTCACTCACACACTCTGTGTCAAAGGTTAGTGGTTACAGTTAGGAAATAAAATTTTAAAAACCTTACAAATTCACTTAAAGAAACAAAGGTTACGGGGAAGTTAAAGTTAGGAAATAGAATTAAAAAACCTTAGAAATTCACTGAAAAAAACAAAGATTACAGGGACGTTATAGTTAGGCTTGGATTTCACTTGTGCAAAACCAGTGAAATTCAGCAGTTATAGTTCCATGAGCTTACTATAACTTACTCCCCTGCAATGTACTGCCTCACATATTACATCACTCATGACATGGTCAGTGACTTCACTGATGACATCACTCATGACATCAAATGATCATTTATAGCTTGTTCAACCATGGAGAGTACATTTTCACACTCATGCCCACAAAGTCCTCCCTTTGAGAGGGTTTCAAAGATAATTTGACTGGCGGTCAGAATTTCCTCTATGCATGTATGTTTTGTCACCCCTTCACTCAAATATTTCTGAAACACTTTTCACCTCTTCTCGGCGCTCATGCTGTATCACAGTAGAGATTGAAGCCCTAAGCAGAAAACTCATTTGTCCTCCAAGTTTCTTAAAATACAAAGATGTCAGACCTATTTTGTGAGAGGCAGACTTAGTATATGGTGTTCACTTATGTAAGTGTAGCACCCTGCACTAATCCAGACAACCCTTATTGTGATTTTAGTGGTCTTAGACAACCTTAGAAAGCTCTCTATGTGGTAGCTGTGGAGAGCAGGCTTCATGCTTAGTCCAGAATGAGTGTAAAGCAGCTTGTTTTACCAGTACTTAATCTTATGGTATAGGTTAAGTGAAAAATAATCACACAGTGTAGTTATAAAAATATGTATTTTATTTCAAACACTCACTAACACATTGTAATATCTCCTACCCGGAGATATATTCACAATACGTTGAGAATAGAACACGTAAGTAGCACAAATACACAGTGGTCTCCGGGGGAGATCAAACCATATACTAATATAGTGGAATGCGAACCATGGCCTAAGTCGACACTGGACGTAGAAGAGCCAAGGAACCACCAAAGGTGGGTATCTAGGAACCCCACGGAGGTCGTGTGCAGAGTGGGAACCTGACCACGTGCTCAATGTTAGTCAATGGGTATGGCTTGGTTGCAGTTTTAAAGAAGGACCCTTCCCAGTGGACCCTGAAGAATCCCCATGGAAGATAGAAGGTTGGAGAGTCACCCCACCCGTGAATATCCCAGAAACCAGGACACCTACACCAGGGAAGCCGGGTGCATAGGTGTGAAGTGACGTCGGAAACCGCCGTAGACCACAATGGAGGACTTCAGGAAAAGTGCCACTGGAGAAGAAGACGGAGTCCGGAGGAACCCAAAGGTGGATTCGAGATGAGAAGAACCTGCAAGCAGAGGGGACAGAGTCTATGCCACTCAGGAGTGAGCAGGGGCACGGAAGATGCATGCCCACCAATTTTGATAGACGCAGGACAGTTGACGGTGCCCTTAAAGTTGCAGCTGTGCGGACCAGGCGACGCTGTGGAAGATTAGGAGCTGTTCACGAGCTATCCCACGTCGGATGTTGAGAGCCAGGGGGTCAGTGTCTGGCAGGGGCCCCAACAAGCCTTAGCAGCGGCAACCAACATAGTCGTCGAAAAAGGTGCAGTGTCGGGACCAGCAAGGTCCAGGGGGCTCACCGCAAGTGGGTAAGTCAGAGTAGGCCCCGAGCAAGTAGGGGAGCCCACTGGAGCCAAAGAAGACCCTCAAGAGGACCCACCGGCCGAAGGCACAGGAGTCACAAGAGGACCTCGAGCAGCTCACCAATGAAGAAGGTCTCGGTGCAGAGGAAGCGGTGAGGGCAAAGATCTTGGCTGCAGGAGTTGCTTCAGATGGGAGCTTCTTGGAGCCCGAAGATCTCTGGAGGAGAGAGTCAACAAGCCTTGGCAACAGCAAGTCGACGCGTTGCACAGGGGTTCTATTCCTGCGGTTCCGACGAGGGATACTGGCCTCAAAATTCGGTATGAAGACAGTGCAGGGCTCGAGGGAGTTGCTCTGTGAACAACCTGTATGTAGCACGGGCACAGATGTTGCAGAAGACTGGCAGGACGACGAGACCAGGAGCAGCAGGAATCTTCCATGTTGCAGTCTCTGTTCCCAAAGCGAAGTCCAGAGTGTCCAGACGGTCGAAGCTGAAGTGGTGTTTGATCTGAATCTTGTCCCATGATGAATCTAGGGACCCACCCACAGGTAAGCCCTTAAGTACCCTTAGGAAAGGGTTGGGGCGATTCAGGAGTCCCTCCCAGAGGAGGGGCTGGACAGTGTGGAGGGTACTCTCATGTCCTTTGTCCAGTTTCGTGCCTGTGCGGGAGCCAATGGCTCCCTGAACTGGTTTGAACTGGAGTATGCAAGGAGGGCACCAAATGTGCCTTTCAAGCAGTCTCAGTGGCGCTGGCAAGTGCCCCCACCCTGTCCCAATGCACTAAACCCTGTCTAGGAGGTGGTCACACCTCCCTGTGACAGGATACCTATTGTTCTGCCTTCCCCTGCTCGAGCTGGGCTCAGCATCAGGAGGGTAGTATTGTGTCTCTGGTCGGCAGCAGCCCTAGCTTGCTGTCTGGTTCTAGAAGACTGGTACTGGGAGCACTGAGGGCCTCCCAGAGGAGCTTTACAGTGCATGGAATCATACTTCCCACACAGTTTATGGTGTGGGGGTATGATTCCAACATGTTTGATACCAAACATAACAGGGTTCATTACAGCCAGTTTAGAGATGGTCATTGTGTAATGACGCATGGCCACTCTATATGTCGTAATGGCTGATGTACTTACAACCCGGGAGAATGGACTCCGAAGGTTGTAGTGGTGCCCCGCTCATGCAGGGGCACCCTCACACTTAGAACTGAGCACCCTGCCTTCAGGATTGAAAGACCTGCCTTAGGTCTTAAGTGCAGTGACCTCCGATATAAGGAAACTTATATCTGTTGTAAGTTGTGCTAGCATCAGCTTGCACGGGCTGCAATGGCAGGCCTGTTAATCACAATTTGAGTGGTCTCTCATGGGTGGCATAATAAATGCTTCAGCCCATGGGAGACCCCTGGTGTACCTATACCCTGGGTACCTTAGTACCATGTACAAGGGACTTATCCGTGTACACCAGTAGCCAATCTGGTGTGTACCGAAGTACTCACCATGTCCAATTTAGGGAGGAAGCACAGAGACAGGGGTCCTGGTTAGCAGGATCCCAGTCAGACTAGTCAGAAAAACATATTGACACCAGCAAAAAGTGGGGGTGACCATGAAAGCAGATCCTACTTTCCTACATATTTTATATAAGGTAAAAAATTTAGATGCTCTTATTTCAGACTTGATTTTCCATGACGGAATAATGGAAAAATATGTCGCTATACAAAATGTTTCACCTTTATTGCAGTCTCATACCGCCAAAGAGTTCTGATAGGTGCTTTCAGACTGGTCAGATCTCGAGGAGTTATGGAAAAAATAAAAATGATGGAGAACTTCACCCCACAGAAACACACTATCTCCTTCAAAAGTGCAAAGGAATTCCTCATCTTTTGACAATAACATGTAGACCCCTTGCATATTTCTTCCTTCCGCAAGCCTTGGAAGGCCCCCTTAATTGAAATTGAACAAAAGCCTCATTTAAACGTTTATTCTGAACACTTCTACCCCAAAATAGTGTTCTTTGCCCCACAAAGCATTTGAACTTCCAGCAGTGGCTAAGGATCTAGAAGGGACATCTGCATCGGCTAATTGGGCTTCTCCCTCAGTCTTGGTGAGTTAATTCCTCTCATATCTTCCCAATGAAAGAGGCTGATTTAAGTCTGGCATTTGATTTGCATGTTTCAGGAAGTACCTTATGGATTGAAAAATATTCAAATTGCTATAACTAGGCTTTATAATTGTGACAACAAATCATCGTTTTAAGAATAGTGAGCAGCAGCAGCTTAGCGTGTGTGCCAGACACATGTATACAATACGGAAGAAACCTAAAGGGGATAATAAAAAAAAAAAAATAGAATGCGTGCCTGCATTCAAGTAGACCTTTTTGTTGTTTAGCAAATTTATGCATACAAATCTTCACGATGTGAAATACATTTTGCATAAGAACATGCAACAAAAAGACTTGTTAAGGGAAAATACATACCAAAGTTTCTGATTTGTCTATTGACAAAATATGACCATTTATCAAGTAAAACGAGGATAACTTAGCAAGCCCATCATCATCTGTGCATTTGCGTCAAGATGAGTAAAGGCGATTGTTTGATTTGAAAGAGAATTGCTGGCAGCCATCGTGGGTTTAGAAAAAGTAACAATCATATGGTGTAAATCCAGTTTGTTAACGGAGATAAAATTCAAATACAGCTAGTAATGGCAGGATCAGCAACAAAATGTCAATATTTCAGTCCTCCAGGTCTGAATCTACCGGGTGAAGTACAGATCGGTGAATGTTTCAAAGAAAGACTGGAATTGTGTTGACCCACAAGTCAATCGGAGATAAAGGAGCCAAAGTATTCAGACGTATGTCAAGTTTTAAACCTTTTGTTTACCAGTAATTCTGGACTGCGCTCGGTAAGCTACGAGTCAGAAACACAGTGTGTAATGGCTTCCCAGGTCAGTCACTTTCCGTACTGCTTAATGGAAGTTTCAATCATGTGAACACATATGTAGTTGGGACAAGCATCTACAAATGCAGTAGCTTTGACTTTGCACAGTTCTTTGTAGAGAGGGGTTCTTTCAGACTGCACACCACATGCAAGCCCTGTGTGGAAATGAAGGTATTTATTCACAGCCACTTTTACATAACTAGTGTCACAGGTCCGCCACCCTGCAGTGACTGTGCACCTCCGTAGCTTGTGTCACATCTTAGCTTGTAGTCTGGTTGCGTTATGGCAGGCACCTTACACAACCCACTGGGCAGTTATCCGAACTCCTATTGCAGGGAATAGAAGCTAGTGCAGCCCTTCGATACTGGCACATCCTAGTAATGTATAGTGCACTTGTAGGACCTTCTATCTTACATCACAGATTCCCCTGTTGAGACGAGCAGGTAGTCCCAAGTCTTGTAGAGCCCTAGCTCTTGTGCATCCCATCTGACCTTGAAAGCTGTGTGTCTACCATGTAAAGCCTGGCTGATGACGGCTGGAATGCCAGAAACCGGTCCTAGGATGCTTGTTTCCGGTCCAGGGAAGACATGGCTTGGCAGTTCGGGCTGGACTGTTCCCATGAGGCACAGGGTCAGACTGATTTGCATATGGCCATGTCTGAACTGGGGTGGTGGAGTGAGCTAAAGAATAATGATGGATTAAACCCAGATCAGTTGACTGGGGGTGAGTGTTTGATTGGCTCAAACGTTCCGTCCATCATCCCCTTTTGTATCGCTTTGTTCGCCCTAAGTTGGCGGGGTATGCCCAGACGTGGGTCCCTTGCTCACTTTGCCACTGGATTCAAGCAAGCCTGGCTGATGACGGCTGGAATGCCAGAAACAGGTCCTAGGATGCTTGTTTCCGGTCCAGGGAAGACATGGCTTGGCAGTTCGGGCTGGACTGTTCCCATGAGGCACAGGGTCAGACTGATTTGCATATGGCCATGTCTGAACTGGGGTGGTGGAGTGAGCTAAAGAATGATGATGGATTAAACCCAGATCAGTTGACTGGGGGTGAGTGTTTGATTGGCTCAAACGTTCCGTCCATCATCCCCTTTTGTATCGCTTTGTTCGCCCTAAGTTGGCGGGGGTATGCCCAGACGTGGGTCCCTTGCTCACTTTGCCACTGGATTCAAGCAAGCCTGGCTGATGACGGCTGGAATGCCAGAAACCGGTCCTAGGATGCTTGTTTCCGGTCCAGGGAAGACATGGCTTGGCAGTTCGGGCTGGACTGTTCCCATAAGGCACAGGGTCAGACTGATTTGCATATGGCCATGTCTGAACTGGGGTGGTGGAGTGAGCTAAAGAATGATGATGGATTAAACCCAGATCAGTTGACTGGGGGTGAGTGTTTGATTGGCTCAAACGTTCCGTCCATCATCCCCTTTTGTATTACCATGTAAACATAGCCCAGCCTATGGACTGGCCCCATATGCAACCTTGCTGTGCCCCAATACTACTTTCTGACGTTCGGTTTGAGGGGTGGGGTGGGGTGTTCCTCTGCCTTATGGATGGGCTCCGTTGGACGTCCACCGTTACCTCTGCATGTTCTCTTTGATGCATGCCAGTTATTTGGGCACACCTGGTAGATTTCTCTTGACCACCAAGACTTGTGGTTATAGCCCATGAGCCAATCGGAGAAAACCGCCATCTCGTGAGCCCTCCCAGTGTTCTATTAGTCTAGTCAAATTAGTTCAAAAAATGGGCTAACCTATAATTAATTGTAATACAATTTCTGTGAGTGGATTGTTATTGAAATTTTTCCTTAGAAAACGATGGTGAAAAGTCTACCACTCTATCATGACGCGTTAATCCAATATGGCGGATTTTTCAAAATGGCTGCCCATTATTTGAGATATAGGGTATAACTGTTTATATGCCCATGTGTGGTATCATTTTATATGTTTTTAGGGATGGGAAAGTCAAAAATAACATCAAAAATTGTTTCTGATGACTATAACATCAAATTGGTATTAATACAATAAACAACGATAATTATATGTTAATATGCCAAACATAGTTTTGACATTATTTTTTATTTACATTTTTTAACATCATTTGAAAAGGATAAACAAATTTCAACTAGATAATATAGCACTTCTCAATATGACACTGACAAAAGAAAATTGTTAGAGAGAAAATTCAAACAGCACTCCTCAGTATAAGAATAGTATGATTTCAATCATCGTCCATGTCCACTTCCATGGAATTGCAACAGCTTATTCCTCGACAATCCGTGCACGCATCTGTGCACACTATTCCCTGTCTTTTGCATATACATTGCAGAGTCGCACATTGACTCTTGATACAGCCACATTTCACAAATTTTAATAAATGATCTGGTGCTTGACTCATTCTAATGGGAGCCAATCTTCCATCTTTCACTTCAAATCCCCACTGTAATGGATCCATATGAATACCCATCCACTGCTGCACCTGATGATATACTCTGAGCGAATGAAATTTGCAGGCATCCTCTGTAGGAGGCAAGACTTCTGGTTTCACATGTATTGTTGATTTTGTTGCCTTTGAAGTGAAAGTTCGAAGTCTCATATCATGTAGTGTACTGTCTCCTGTTATTCCTCCATACAACTCTATAATAGCATGAAGACCAGCATTTTCAATTTCTTCTGTTGATTTTTGTGAAGTTTGGAATATGGCAGCACTTTCTTTGAAGCTGCCTGATTTTCTTAGCAACTTTATGGAGTCACGTTTTCCTAATCCAAATGGTTTGGAGGTGGTATCACATCCTAAAACGGCGTGAGCCAATAAGATGTGAGAGCAGACGTCATTACCTAAAGCTTTTGCTAATTTCCTAATATCATACACAGTTATGTTTTTGGAAGATTTCTTAGGTTCTGGGCAAAGGAAAATATCAAATTGGTTTTCTTGAAAATTATGGAGTAGTATGAGAAGATCGGTGTCCTCGCCAACAATGGCTGTAGGATGAGTTTTGGCCGACTCAATAGCCTCCAAAACGACCATGAAGTCTGCATCACTATGAGCTTGCTTTGTTTTACACCCAGCTTCTTGTAACTTTTGCGATAAATGATCAATGAAGGCTTGTTTATTTCCATTATTACTCAGAAATAATTGATTCTGGATGGAGGTAGAAGTTATGAAATTTACTTTAGGTCCTACAATACCTCTGTTTCTTTTTAGATGGGCTTCTGATTTTGTAGAAAACGTATCTCCATATCCGTCGAATACTATTATTGCCTGGCCATACTTTGTTAGCACATATCTCTCATAGGCACAAAGCAGCTCATGGAATGTCTGATTCGGACTCCAAGGAAGGCGATGTAGTAACCACCCACCATCAATGACGAACTGCATATTTTCGGGCATGTTGGCAACGGCTGGTACTTGCTCTTTAATATAATTGGCAAGCTGCGACTTCCCAGATTCCCTCATAAGTCCATGCTTATTGAATAAACTAGCTGGGTATGAGCAAAGCTCATAACGAAACACCTCCTGCAAATCCACGCCACTAGTCTGAGCACAAAGCAACAAGCGCTGAAACAATAGTTCAGGATCCATAACAAAGGTTTCTTCTTTCAATTTAACAGATTGAACTGATTTCATTACCTTCACCTGGTTGCTTTTTCTGAAAGAGAACTCAGACTCTTTTGTCCATCATCTCATTAAGAATTCTATTTCCAATTTCTTCTGCAAGTTCAGGATTAACATCACTGCCATAAGTAACACCCGTGACAATGTTACGCAGGTTGCTGTCTTGCTCAAAAACATTGAGCTGTTCTACATATACCAGTACTTTCTGTGTATCTCCTTTATCGCGTTCAATTCTTGAACTGGTCATAGTAACATGTTGCTCATTTGCTGCATGCTTCACTGAAGCAAAGTCCTGCATGCATTCATTCAAATGGGCGCAAATAGGGCGTGACATAACCCAGACAAGCTGCTGCTGTTCTGTCATACCTTTTCCATGGGTCATTCCGTCGAATCCTTTTATATTCTTCATTAGAACTTGTTCAATTACCAAATCAGTGGAAAGGCCACCCCAAAACCTATCACTTCTTCGGACAACATGCAGACCATTTGTAAATGCCGTGTATACATCAGGAGCTTCAAATTCAAGCTCAACCATTCTCTCATAATAGTCGTGCAGAACTGGCATATAAATTATGGCCACATGCTGCAAAAAATGGTAGCATCTCCTTTACCATTGCAAGATGTAGATGCCAATTTCCTGTTCTTTCAGCTTTTAAGAATTGTTTCAGGATGTTGACCATTTGCTGCAGCTGAACGTTCAAAACGAAGAACTTCTGAATAGGAGCTGCAGAATCCCATAAGATTTACTGCTTCAACTACAAATCTCGAGCTTGTGTTGTCATGTAATTGAACTGCCAGCCCTAACTGCAACGGTGCAACTAAGACTGCGTGGGCGCACAGCTTGCATAATTGCCTGTCCTATAGAAGCTACTTTTCTCTCTCTGTTGGTTTTATCAGTAACAAAAACTGATAATAAGAGCCTTAACGAATCAGGAATATAGCTCACATTATAGTCAACACTACTCATGTTTTCAATGGGTGGATATGTTTCTGGTTCTACAGGGATGTCTTTAATATCATTTCTTATTATTTCAGCAGCTGCCATAAGGAGATTGTTTCGATCCTCTTCAACATCTTCATGGCTGTGACTGTGGTACTCTTGCAATACATGAGCAGCTGTACTTTTAAAAGTAATGACATCAGCAGTCCCTGCAACTGTTCCTATGAAGATTTCATCTTCAAAATGCTCTTTGAGTTTTTGTTTCATATACTTGAACTGTATGGTTCAGCTATCTTCTGGCAGTAATTCTCGCATTTTATTAACAAGTTCTTTAACAGTAGTTTGTTCTTCATCATTTTCCTCCATGTATTTAACTACTTGAAGAAAGGTTTCCTGGCGAACTGAGTCCTCTGGTCGACCTGAAGATATTGGAGGGTTTTCAGTGAACTGCCCGGGAATGAATTTTCCAGTATAAAAATTGACGTAACACTGTTTGTGGTAGCATGCATCTACAGCATGTAAATCAGACACATTTTGGATACGTCTCTTAACTTTGTCTGCCCATTCATCATTGCGTTCGTTGCATTTTTGTAAAACTGATGATTTGAATTCAACTGTTCGTGCATTAAACAACGCATTTTTTTCCTCTCCCTGAAGTATAAACTTAACTTCAGTACCACAGAAAAAACAATTTTTCTAAAATCAAACTGGGTTTCACACGACCGTAGAACACGAGAAGTTGTGGGATCTGATTCTTTCTCCTGGAACGGAGTTTTCAAGTTAACAAAACGCGCTCTACATTTCTTGTGAACTTTCTGCCAAACACAAACGTGAAACTTAGATATTTTTCTCTCCTTGCATGTTTTTGAATTCCAGTCACTCCTCTTTCAGTGAGTACAGATACATCGTCATTTTCTTGAAACACCACATCACAAATGAAACACTTTTCTACGTCCATTTTCACTGTATCTCACAGCAACTCGCAAGAACCTGTAACACATAAATGAAACATTTTTGATTAACAAAAAAACAAACAATAACAAAGTTACAAAACAAAACACAAACAATAGCAAACTTTTTATTTCAAAAGTTAATTGTAATATTTACGTTCCTTCACACTTTGTCATATGTCAACGAAAAATTATACAAACTTTGTCTATCTGACATATTCCGCGATTATTTGATATTATGGTCATCAGAAACAATTTTTGATGTTATTTTTGACTTTCCCGTCCCTAAAAACATATAAAATGATACCACACATGGGCATATAAACAGTTATACCCTATATCCCAAATAATGGGCAGCCATTTTGAAAAATCCGCCATATTGGATTAACGCTTCATCATAGAGTGCTAGACTTTTCACCATCGTTTTCTACGGAAAAATTTCAATAACAATCCACTCACAGAAATTGTATTACAATGAGTTCTAGGTTCCGCAACAAATTGACTAGTCTACTATCACCAGCAGTGACATTCAGTCAGCCCGGCCAGAAGCTCTGCTGGGCGTTTCTAGGCGGCCCGCCACCCCAGACGCAGTACACCCAGTCTTGTATCTGTAATTCTTTATTATACACTACCCTAATACTCAATATATGGGAACGAATTATTGCAATGAGGGCATTCGCATAGGCACTTATTAGAAAAGTAAGTAATCTGAAAATACCAAATGTGCAGACAACATAACAGAAAGCCTGCCTCATTGTATACGTTAGTGAGTAGTGTGTAGCCTGCTCATGAATGTCCAAGCTCATCTCAGGCGAATATCTTTGAGAGTCTATTCCTGCACACAGATTCAGGTTGGGAACATTTAGAAAAATCATGTAGTGTTCCTGCCTTCCTTTAAGTTTCTAGTACAGAAAACCAGCTTTTACCGTGACCGGCGTTATAACCCACATGGAATCCCTGACATTATAGGTTCGTTTAAAGCTGTTTTTGACGTTTCTTCGGACCCCAAATAGTATAAAGTTGAGCATAGAGTTTTTTCAGGCAGGCGTCATTATTTTTTAATAGAGGACCAAGTTCGAAACTCCTCCAGCTACAACATAGTGTTGCCTGTTTGCTGTAAAACTCGAGGCATTCGTCTGGAAAGTCTTTGCTTTTAAGTGCAGCTCCCAGTTTTCAGTTTCAATAAGGAGAAAAAAAAATAAGCATTTTTAGTTTTTGTGTGTTGTCAATCATGACTGCCAGGCCAGTGACTGTTCCAAATGTCAGACAGGGGAATAAAAAAATAAAAATTAAAAAAAGTGCAAGGTTTTCTGATGAAGCTTTAGACAGGTGCAATTGTGCTATGTTTATTCTGCAGCGCTAATATTTACATAGGAGCCCTTTGCATATGAGTAATGCATCGTATGTTTTCCTGTAGCACTAAAACCTATCAGGCATCAAGTGCAAGTTTGTCCATATCCGTTGAAAAAAAGCAGAAATATGCAAGTTGCAGTTTGACTTTTAAATAAATTTAAATGGATAAGCTCAAATGGGAAGTTTAACAAGAAGGGACTGTCATGGCCAGAAATGCTCTGATTCGGAGTTTGTGAACGCAAAAATGCTGTTTCATATGTATGAATCTCGTGCTAGGAGTTGATAAACTTGAACTGTTTACTAAAATGGGATTGCGACTCCTGTACCGGATCGGTGATTGGAAGAGGCATGTTGTAGGCTTTCCTTCCAAATACTAAATCGTTATAATATGTATCCATATTTTGCAACTGAAATCCAGTTGCAAAGCATTGAACCCTTTCCCCTTTGTGAATTAAGAAAAAAGTATTTTGTTGAATAGGTAGTGGTTACCAACTCTCTAACAAACTTTGTTTTAAAAAGTACTTTTTTAAATTATTTTTTTAAATGCAGCCAATGTTCTTTTAAGGAAAACGGGCTACATTTAAGAAAACAAAACTTTATTAAAAAACATTCACAGATATGGTGGTCTGCTGACCCTAGTAGGTCACCATCCTTCTGATGGTTTCCAATTGTAGTGAGTTGCAGTTTGCCACCTCCCTTATTAAAATTCATGAGGTAGGTCTGATTATGACACACTACAATATACAATTTTATGACCTTACTCGTAGGCTGGTTTGTTAAATTCTTTACTGGTCGCAATTTGCAACCAGTATTTTGCAACCAGTAGTTTCTTTTGTGTGTGGCCCCTAGTTTCACAAATCCTTTAGCAATACTTTTTAAAGTAATGTCTGAGTTAAGAAGTAAGTTAATTTGTCAAGCTGTTAGAGGAACCATACGAATTTCACCATGGAGGGTTGGAAATGTAACCTCAGTGGCACAAATTCAAATTTGCTCTGCAATAAAGTTTGTTTCCCCCCAGAAATCCCTGAAGTTGGTGGGGAGCGTTCATTCTGCTGATTATTATTTTTTGTGAACTGATGGGGCAAGCTATATTAGTTTTTAACAATGTGTGCTAAACTGCAGTGTGTTGAAGGATGCTTCTTTGTTTTCTGCAAGTATTGATCTACAGTTTATTTTAATGATCCCTTTTTTGACTGAGTTCCTTCATGTTTCTTCCAGATCACTAGCAACCAACAATGTTGAAATTTAAGTGTGGCCCCAGAAATGCAGGCGATTCTGTCCCCCTGGAGCCTCTGACCAGCCGTGCTGCTCGCCTGAATCTCCTGTTCCAGGTAACCATTCCTATACGCACATGGTCCATATTATAAACTGACATCAGTTACCTAACCTCAAACACTGCTTTTCCATCGCTAAGAGCATCATTTTTTTCTATTTATGAAGTTGAACGTGAACAGATTTTTTAAAGAGCTGCCAAGTTCCTGAACTTTTGTATTGTGAGCTTTTTTCTGCCAATTTCTGGCATGTCTGATGATTTTTTTGGGGATTTTTTGGGGGAGAATTCTGCAAAAGCAAAACTGTTCACTTCAGTGGGCTAAATTATGTTTCTTGTACAAGGACAACGAGTTGTTCTTCAACGGAGGTAAACATAAATATTCAGAATAAATATTGGATTACTTTTCTTCTACCTCAGTTTTTACCTTTTTAACTACTTCTTTATTTTGCTTCAACTTTCTGGGCAATTCTGTTTAAATAGAAGTTATTTTCTGAATGTGTGCCTTTACCACTGGCATAATTCATGCATTAGCAATTGAATCAAATGGTTTTAATAACTGATGTACCCGCCTTTGAGAGAGGTAGTGTTTAAGACATTTACAAAAGAGCAATTTGCTATGTAAATTGTCTTCTGTTTCGTAATTTTGATCGGGCAGAATTTACAGCGTTGGGCAATGTTTTGTCTCTTCCTATGTAAAGCAATGCATTTTCTGCAACGTTTCTTGGGAACAGATTTTCAGTTTCTTTGAGTAAGCACAAGACTGGTTACAGTCTGCTGAAGCAACCATTGGCTAAGTGAAACATGCAAGATTTCTGCTTTTATGGTCGGAGTGGGCCATTGCCCACTGAAACTTCCCCAGTGAAGGAAGTGACCCGATTAGGGTCACTCACGACCACCTCTCGGCCTTCCAAACGAAATGAAGAGTCGGTCAGACAGTAGAGAATACAAACCAAGTTATTTATTAGTACTGCGCTGCAGCGGAGCCCAGTCTGACCAGCCTCCTGAGATGGCTTCCGAGGGACTGACTTCAGAACACTTGGTAAAACATAATATACATTTCCAATACCCAAAAGACACACCCAGGCTGGAAATTTCCAGCTGGGACCAGTTACACAATGAAGAGACAGAGGGATACGTTTCGATTCTGAGTCTGAGCACACACTATCTGTGCACCAAGGTCGCTCTGCCTGCCTTCACAGCTGAGCCAGTGAGAGCAGGCTTCCATCTCATGGGAAAGGTATGCAGAAGTATAAAACAATGTATTCATCAGTACAGCGAGGCCCAACCTTGAGAGACACAGAAAATTCAGCACAGCTACTACTTGCAGAGCCAGCGAGCAATTAATTGCAATCATGGCCTAGAATTGGCGGCTAAATATAAAATGGCGCTGCAAAGGCTAACTTAAGCACCATTATATACGGTAGCACAGATCAGACTTTTCATTTAACTCCAACAGACCCTCCTTTTAGCCTTAGCTAAGCCATTTTTTACTAGGGAGGGCAAACATCTCTAGTCACATGAACAATACATTAATACTCAAAACTGTTCAAATGCTCGTTATTAAGCAGGGAAACTATAAGAGGCATGTTGACCTAAAAAGTATCTACATCAACGCTCATCAACCCTTCGATCTCTTTCTGAGGCATGATCTTAACATTTGTATTGCATGGGTATCCTTTGCTTAGGAGTCAATGAACTTACGCAG
Source organism: Calotriton arnoldi (assembly GCA_963921515.1). Taxonomy (NCBI): domain Eukaryota; kingdom Metazoa; phylum Chordata; class Amphibia; order Caudata; family Salamandridae; genus Calotriton; species Calotriton arnoldi. The sequence continues at coordinate 754,127 of CAWUFW010002163.1, forward strand.
CAGGCACAACAAGCTGGGAGACAGTGCAGCATGGAAAGATAATACCAGCAATTATGACTAAACCAATAAGTACCTTCCAACCTCATGTCATGAACAAAATCCAAAACCACCCTGACAATGCCCATGTACCTGTCTTTTCGTGTATTTCAGCCGATAGAAAACATTTTCAGTATAGGACAATCTATGCATAGCGTAAGCAGAACCAAAGTCACAAAAACATGTTCAGGCAGTGAGTGTGTCGTACCAACCAAAGAATGAACATGATATTTCTCATCCAGAATCAATATAAAAAAAAATCATTTTACCCCTTTTTGACCAACTGGGTCAACCAACCCCATCCCTCTCCGAACGTGGTGCTGCAAAAGGCTGTTCTTCCTCCGGAATGGGGCGACTTAAGGGATACATCTTCGTTTTTTTTTGTTTTTTTTTTAATCAGAGGAAAAGACTTGTAATGGAGCCAACTGGGGATAAAGCAAGGAAATGGGACAGTGTTCCCAGCGTCCATCTGAGTCCCGCTGGTGGACTCCTATTGTTCAGGCGTAGGCGCTGTTGAGCACCGGCGGTGGAGCTGTTCGTCTAGCTCAGATCTAGATCCCACGTTGCAGGGCAAGGTATTTCTTTCTTTAGAATCACAGTCCGTTTGCCCTGATCGTTCACTGTCCGAACAATGCACCAATCTCCCTTTCCCTAAGCTATCGTTGGTACCACGGACAGGGTACGTTCGCCCTATTCTTCATCAATGCAGTCCATCCCTATTAACCTGACTTTCCCTTTGGTGCACTGTTCCTCCAGGGGCGTAAATTGTAGCCGTGCCACTCCAGGCACAGAGGGTCAGGGAAAAGGGGGTCAGGCTCATGGGGACCAAGGGGCAGAGGCTCGAACACTGACGAGCCCACAGGCTGGGGCTCAATGGGCTGGGACTCGAGCACAGGTGGCCCAACAGGCTGCGGCTCCTGGATAGCTCCTCTCTTTTGTTTTTCGGTGGTACTGCCTCATTTAGCACTTCATTATGCTGCAGATCCGTCTCAGTCTTATTCACTTCGAATTGCCCATAACAAGCAGCCAGGCTGAGCATCTCGTCCGGGCCACTCTGATGTGACTGCAGGGCCGGACCTATTAGTGGATAGAATGCAAACTTTCAGTTAACTGGCAAAGATAAAATGTTATATATATATTTGTTTTCTTTCAACAATGAGTAGTGCAGTAAGCCTCAATCCATTTACTAAACTCTCAAAGAACAATCAGGACATCCTTCGAATTATTGCATCTGTCTATTCCTATATTATTCATCTGAAGAACCTCAAAAGGAAAAGTGTGTGGTGTGAAATTACCGGGGGGCATACGGGTACCCTTTCCAGGATTGTGCTACATGCGCACCATACAGTACACGGGCTGGGCAATGTGTCATCATAACCACAGGAAATACATATGCATCTGGCAACATTCTTTTTTCTTCCCTGGCCTATCAATTTACCATCCCTCGTCCCTTAAATTGTGCAGTACTTTCAACTTAAACACCGTGACTTCCGGTACCCACCCAGCAGGGCCTGCTACAAACATTCTTTTCATTTCAGTTTGATCATTTTCCTTAGCTGTCTGATCTGCAAACACATTATCCCTTCCCACATCATCAGTTACTTGCCGGTGGGCACTACACTTACTTACAATTCACAAGCTCTAATAAAGGCGGCTAACTCAGTTACTCAGGCTAACTGATAAGGGACTCGTGATGTCTCTTCGACTGTATGTAGTGTTGCTGTAACATAAGCTATAGTGGTGGTGCCACCTGGGAATTTAAACAAGAGCCATCGACCTATAGTTCCCCTTAAGGGTCAGATAAGGGAACATCAGTCTAGTCTACCCGTCCTTTCATCTCCTTTTCAATTCCATCATTTGGCAGAAGGGAGGGGCAGTAACATGGCTGAATTCAAAGTGGCACATCTTTTAATCATGATATTTTTTTATAGCCAGTTAGACGTGCACTGGTAAGGTGCTGTCTCCTTGGCATAACTGTGAGATCAGTGACTAAAACGAGTCCAATCGATTGTCTTATGGAGACGGCCACCTGTCAGGATCCCGCCCCTAGACCGCTTGGGAGGGCTCTTGCGACAGCGTCAAAAACCGCGCACAACAAGCCGTCTCGTGTACTTACAACAGAAAACGGCACGCAACAATTGGTGTACCAGCACAGGAGCCGAAGAAAGCGCAGTTTGTTAGTTGCCCAAGTGTTAGTTGCCCAAAAGACTGCTTCAGGCATTCAGGATAAAGGCTCATGCATTTCTTTAATGTGTTAGTTCGCCAAGGAGCTAATCTCCTACCCCCCCCTTCGACAGTAGGTGACCGAAGTAGGTAACCTCCTGTCGGCAATACTTACCCTTGGAAAGGCATACTCCATGGCCATTCGAGGCTAAATGCAATAACTATTGAACTGTACTGTCCCTACAACTTTGCCCTGTGTCTGAAACGATGAGCAAGTAAGAGGGAAGCACATTTTCGTTCACTTCACACAAATCGGTCACAAAATCGTAAACACAATTGAAATAGTGGGGCTATTACAAATATTAACAGTCGTATCCGCAATCACGCCTTTCTCAACCAAATCTTGCATCATGCAGAACAAGGCTCGCTGCCCCGCCCATTGTATGTGATAGTAAGGGATACGAGGCAAGATAGCATTGCCTGTATCCTGGATCAAAAACTCGCGATAACTGTAGCAATCCCACCTCTGCATCGCCTGTTGCCCACAAAGTGAATGACACTTCCGCAAAACTCAGGGGGAAGACGAACACTATTCACTGGCAACCACGACACTGCTTACGTTAAGACCCATCTTCATACATTCACCACAATTAAACATTAACACAAACAGAGAATCCACAGTAAAAGAACCAATAGTCAAAGCAAGAGGGCGCAAAATGTGTTACAACTGGTACATCCGAAAAATCTACTGAAACACACATAACATTGTGCTATGTTAAATATGTAACAGAGACAATGTAGAACAAATATTCTCAAATGTCTGCAACTAAGTCGCAATTTCAGAAAGCGCATTAGAAACGAATTTGTGAACAAGCAATCAAATCCCCTTCCAAGACATAAATCCTGCCCACTATAATCTAGGAACACCTTCAAGTCAAGTAAAAAAACAACATCAACACACACTCATCTTTCCTCTGGTGATGAAGCCGTTAACTTACCCCAATCTTCTCCCTTTTTTTTTTTTTCCGGCGGAATAAGAGAGCCCAAATGCATGACAATGCGGCCTAACAAAATAAGTATCCCTGTTAATATCACACAAAACCTGTGGTGCAGCATCTTTGGAAACACTGCTCCGAGAAACCAAGCAATATAGCAGCCATATTCCTAAGGACAAACTGTTGCACAAAAGGCTCATGATTTTCTATCACATTCCACACACCTACCCCATAAATCCACTGAGCAGCTTAATTAGCTATTACCCTCTTCTCTTCATTTCCCACTTCAGATCACACGTACGGACCCACACATTCCTCCAATTTTGTCCAGTCTCTATCCTCAAATCCACATACCCGTGTCCCAGTACTCACTAATGCTGGGAGATGAAAAACCACAGTGGGAGTAGCAACAGAAATAACAGACCTAATCATCGCTGCTGGCTGTGTCGCAAGTATAAGAGTTAGCGAAAAATAATTTAATGCTCTCTGACTCTATTCATTAGTCAAGTATCAATCCTGTTACAGAATTGAATATAGGACAAAATAGAAGTAATACAGAACATATTATATATTGCATACAAAACACTCCATAAAGGAGGGAAACCCTATTTCTATGGAAAGTGAGGCATAAAAAGTCAGTCAGGACTCTTAAAGAGTGCAGGAAATATAATGCAAGAGTTATTTTAGCATATAGCTAGATCAATAATTAATAATTTCAAAATCTCCCATGAAGAGAAATAAATGCATAGGACAAATTAAAACTTCACAAAACTAATTAGTCAAAGCATAAAACGTAGTTTTTTTTCCATCTAAATCTGCCCTTGTTCCCTCAGCTAATTCCCTTTTTTTTTCCGCTGTTCATCTCTGTCTGCCTCTCTGTGTTTCCCACAGAAGCTGCCCAATGAGCCCCTCCTCCCTTCTGCAGAACTTCCAAAAAAACCAAAAAAACGTTTATTTCTGCATCCGTCTTTTTCATGAAGAGACAGAAACAGAGAGAAAATCCCATTCTTATCTCCAGGCCGGACAGTGAGCCTTCCAAAGCAAACTAAATCACGAGCTGTGTATTTCAGCTTTTCTTCTACACTGTTAAAATGCGTGTTTATTCAGCACAAATATATGCTACCTTGAATGTTCAAAACACATTATCCAAATTAAATGTACATTCTATAGTGAGGTCCAATCTAAATTAAACACACTCCAATCAATCATGAATTAATTAATAATTTTTTACATTATTCATTAGACTGAAAGCATCTGAGCAGGCCTCATTCATTTTTTCCACTTTCCATGCACCGAATTTCTGCGTGCCACTTTTAGAATGCGGTTTATGTCTGAGACTCAAAGCAGCTTTTGTCATTTAGCAATGCCTAAAGCTATAGATGAAATCTGGGCACCATCAACCCGCCACCCGTTTTTTTATCATGCACTATAACTTTCTGATTTTGCATTCTTCCCTTTTTGTACATTCCTTTCCATCCTTTATTGCCTCTATTAGCCTCCTTCCGCCATGTTCAAAGGGAATCAAACATAGACTGCCTTCTTCATTTCTCAAACCATTCGTCCTATGTAAAACAAACATATATATTATTACTATTATTTCTGTTCAAAAGTGCCCATCAACGGCCATTTCAGCTCGGCATTGTCCCTCATATATTTGTGCCATAGTATACTAAACATAATAGGGCCAAGACCATTCTTCACGCGCATCAATATTAAGAGTGCCTTCTGGAGGCGCCGGCTGATCTTTTTCCAAACAACAACAAGAGACCAAAATTAAGCTCTATCCAGGCATTTCAAAAAGGAGCCAAATTCGTTATTTTGCCTGGCAAAGCAATTGCAAGTGCTTTTTCCCAAAAGACAGTCCTCAGACCGTACCGAAAACAAACCAATGTTGTACCATGTTCACAAACAACCCAAACAAATTCAAGCGCTTGTTCCAAAGACGGTCCTCAGACCGTGTCAAACAAAGAAAACCAAAAGTCAGTCCTCAGACTGCACCAAAGATTCCAGGCATTTTCAAAAGTAAGCCAAATCCATTACGTTGCCTGGCAAAGTGTCCGCAGACACTCTGTATCCAAAAGTGGTCCGTAGACCTACAAAGCACAAATCAAAAGTGGTCCTCAGACCACACCAGAGATCACTCAAAACGGCGCCATATTCACAAAGAACCAAAGCAAACTCACCTGGTGCACACAGGTCGAACAAATTTATTCTCCACTGCTGACATTTCGGACCAAACGGTCAGATCCAAGGGTTTCGCCTTTCAGAACCCCAGCCGGGATGACCACTGCACGAGGCACCGCCCAATCAGACAGGCGGGGCAGCTGCGAGAACTAAGCTCTGTTGTGTGGGGATCCCCGATCCGCCCTGGCGCGGCCCCGTCCTCCTCACCCATCCGCAGGCGAGGATGGGTCACCCGATGGAGTAGCTGTTTGGGCGCCAAATGAAGGAAGTCACCCGATTAGGGTCACCCGGGTCACTCACGACCACCTCTCGGCCTTCCAAACCAAATGAAGAGTCAGTCAGACAGTAGAGTATACAAACCAAGTTATTTATTAGTATTGCGCTGCAGCGGAGCCCAGTCTGACCAGCCTCCTGAGATGGCTGCCGAGGGACTCACTTCAGAACACTTGGTAAAACATGATATACATTTCCAATACCCACAAGGCACTCCCAGGCTGGAAATTTCCAGCTGGGACCAGTTACACAACGAAGAGACAGAGGGATAAGTTTCGATTCTGAGTCTGAGCACACACTATCTGTGCGCCAAGGTCTCTCTGCCTGCCTTCACAGCTGAGCCAGTGAGAGCAGGCTTCCATCTCATGGGAAAGGTATGCAGAAGTAAAAAACAATGTATTCATCAGTACAGTGAGGCAACCTTGAGAGACGCAGAAAATTCAGCACAGCTACTACTTGCAGAGCCAGGGAGCAATTAATTGCAATCATGGCCTAGAATTGGCGGCTAAATATAAAATGGCGCCGCAAAGGCTAACTTAAGCATCATTATGTATGGTAGCAGAGATGAGACTTTTCATTTAATTCCAACACCCTGTTGAGATGTCTGTAGTAGTGCTACACTCAGATCAGCTTAAACTCCATGCTACACTCAGATTCTCCCAGACATCCTCCTCCAATTTACACTTTTTGACAGGGTTATGTATTTAAGACTAGACAGCACAAGCTGTCAGGTTGCAAAAGGCCTATTATCAGCATGCCAAGATCCTACAGTTGGCTTACAGGTTGTTGGCTTTGTCACTCTTGTTTGCTTGCTTCTTATTTGATAGCTTGCCTTGTCCTTCTTGTGTTGGTCCCTCCCCTGGAGCATAGCTTCTTTATCTGTGTTATTCCACTGTTCACTTTTAGGGAATTACTTTTTTTTCCTTTTTCCTTAAGCACTCCATGAGAGTGACAACTGCAAAACAGCGCACAATCTTCTATCTTTCCAGCACCTTGCCAAAAGGAGCATGTACCAACCACATTCACGCCATTGTATTGATAAGAGCAAGTCTCAATATGTCGATGGGTGAACGTGGCAACAGGGAAAATATAGTGCGTTTGTGTTGTGCTGTGGTTCAGAGTACACTCATAGTAATCTATACTCTGCGTGTGTTTTCCAGCTGTCTCCCTTGTGCGTTTCTCCGATATGTTCCCTCTCGTCCGTAAGCTTCTCTCCCCGTGCTTCGTGTTGCTTTCTTACCCTTGTGCTTCTCCCTTTGCCCCCCATTCTCTCCCTTGTCTGCGTCTCCCCTCCACCCTCCTTATTGCTTACTGTCCCATGTGCTTCTCTTCCTTTCCTCCCCCTTACCCACTTCTCTGGTGCCCCCCAATTCCGCTTAAGGTCCTTTTTTAGGTCTCGCCTACGCAGCGCGCATGCGCTGCATAGGCAAAAAGACCTTTTGCAATCGATTTGGCTTTTCAGCCAAAAACGTGCACGCGTTCCATTGCCTTCAATGGCAACGCGTGCACGTTTGGCGATTCACTTGCGGGAGCGAGCAGCTGGCGCCATATGGTAGCAATTATCGCTCCTGCCGCCGCTCGCTCCCGCAAAGGAATCACACTCCCCCCCCCCCCCTCCACCCGGAGTACTGTTTCACTTTCGCGGCGCGGGGCCGCACTTGTGTTTCAGTGCTTGTTTCAGTTTCTTCATCTACAGCTTTGCCTCCTGCAGGCGTATCTCGAGTCCTGAATTCTTTTTAATTGTTTTAATGCACTCTGCTTTGCCTAATACTCTTGGTGAGGGGGCACAGTAGGGGTCCAGGAGTAAAGTAGCTGGGGGCACTGGCCCCACGCTGCTAACGCGACTGGAGGCAGCGTGTTTGTAAAATACGAACGCACGTTCTTTTAAAAACCAACTTGTAAGTGACACAAAAGGGGCCTGTTTACCTTATTATACTCTCTAGCAACAAAACCAGTTGCACATCCTTGATTAACCCAGCAAATGAAAACAATCAGATGGTTTGTGCTCGTTACCCGGCTGTGGTATTTCCGCTTTCATTTCTATAGTAAAACGAGTTTCCGTCCTTCTGTATACGAGCACGTCATGAAAGTACGGCAAGCGTAACGTGTCTCCTAATGCTGGGGGCGATTAAGCAAGCAGTCCCACTATAATTACAGCGGTGGTGGGAGTAGAAGGGCGCAGTAAGACCAAGCCAAGAGTAGGTGAGAGTGGGGAGGGGCTGCACGTGTCGTCTGTTGCGAAAGTCCCTTCCTGGGCTTGCCTGGAGATGTTTTGTATTTTATTGTCTGCGTTGCGCGCTACTTCCTGAATAGTTTGATATAATTCTCTTTTCGATTTAGATCTGGATGCGTTTAACTCTGCACACTATTTAGTGTTCCTCTTGTATTATCTTTGTGTTTTTTTAATCGCACTGGCTTAAACTTCAGCTAGGGTACCAGAACACTTTGCAAATTTGAGAAGCACAGTGTATGAAAATATTCATGTGGATAGGGCCAAGCATACCCATTTCCAAGAAAATAGTCCTAAGTGTTATTGCTGGTGAACATCTGTTAATAAGTGTATTAACTGTCTGTAATGCATTTTTAACTAGTGACCTTCTAATTAGTCTTCTGTTCCTTGATGCAGTTCTTCCTTTTGAGTTCTGGTCGGATCTGTACAGACACCTGATTTGAGCAATCCAGATCACCCCCTCTTAATGGAGCCGGCTTATTGCTGAACTGATAAGTTGGGTCTCCTATGGTGACATAACAAGGACGGCCGTCTGTTTCTTGACTAAAAAGAGGGGCCTCTCCTAGTGCCTGGATAATTAGAGAGTGGAAAACATAACTCATAAGCCCCACTTCTTACTTACATGACAACATGATGAAGGGTGAAGCAATTTTTGCGCTCGCTCCTGCAAGGGAAACGCTGCCTGCTCTCGGCCGCACTCCCCACACCCCCCACCCCCTACTTGTGCGAGGCGCGCGCGCTTGTTTCAAAGAGCGACAGAAATGTTACCTATCTACATTTAACAAAGCTGCATCTATGCTGTTTTATTTTCGAGAATGACAATTACTTGAATGTACCAAATTGCGATTTCTTGACGTTCCACTTTTAGCCAACGCAATTTTTCTCATTCTTTCGATTTCTGTCTTTTTAGGTCTCGCCTGAGCCAGCGCATGCGCTGCTCTGGCGAGAGTTTTAGTAAGCGGGTTTTGGAAGTGCAAACAGTGGCTTTTGCTGGCGACCAGCTTGCGTTCACGTGAGCGTGCACGCGCGCCATCTGCTTATCCTCCCCCTCCCTCCCCCTTCCTCACCAGAGAGCGCGTTTCCATTCCTCGCATCGCTGGCGAGGCGCCATCTGCCTTTCATCCCCCTCCCTCACCCCTCCACCCCCTCTCTCACCAGAGAGCGTGTTTCTTGTTTAGCTTACTAACTCACTAATGGAGGCCACATTTATTTTGGTTCATGGGCATATTTTCTACCCCATTCCAACCCCTGCATTCGTTTAATGTATTTTTATTGGGCCTTTTAAAATAACAGCAAACTGTATTGTTGTGTGTCTCGCCGTTATACATAATTGCTGATCATTGCATTTGTCTTCTTCCCTCAGTTACACCAATAATTGTTGAGACGTAAATCGTGGAACGCTTCTTAAACAAGGCATCTTGACAACTATCCCAAGCTTGTGTTAACTCTGGGGCGCCTTTCTGGGTTCATCCATCCTGTGTGAGTGTCGGGTAGTGGGCAGTGCATCTGCATGTGTGGGAGCGGAGAGCCTTCGGCTCTGGGGCTTCAGCTTGGAGCCTTTTATGTTGATTCATCACCAGTCCAACCCTGCGACTGTCACATTGGCCACGGATGTACCAAATACAAGTGCATTTGAGACAGAGAGACTGCGTAGTGAAATCTTGCCCGTATGAGACTATTTCCTCATTTCACTGCTCAGAGACGTGCGATATTTCCACAGGGGGTTACTTTCCTCCTTCGGCTGCTGCGTCGTTCCCCTGGGGAGCCTGTTCCGATTGACGGAGGTGCTAATGAGTACTCTTGCATACCAAAGTAACTCTTCTTCTGCTCTTTCTGAAAACAAACACTCAACTTTCTTCTAGCTGAGGTAAGATCCCTTGTTTAATAAATAATTTGCCTTTTGCTGAAGTTTTCTGTAAGATTTACCTATCGCATAAACCACACCCATATTTGTTAATAATTATATAATAGCACGTCACTTGTATAAGGTAACTTAAAACTGGATTCTAAGTCATTTCATCGACAACTCAAGATTTGCTCTCATTGTCTTTTTTCATTTCACTCAGAATCCCTCATTAAAAAACAACCCCATTATTCACAATTAGACCCGGTACACCTTTGAACTTAGATATTTTTATGGAGTTTACTTGTTTTCGGCCAAGTAAGTTAATTCTTGAAACATTGACTCTGAATAAATACATCTGACAAATCGTATCTGCCAAACTGTTGCTTTTTCATTGTCACCCACTTTTGGCAATCTTTTTCTTTCTTTATGTCATGGTTGGCAGCATAGACATCTGCAAGACTCATAAATATACCTAAAGTTGCATTTACCCTTTGGCTTATTTTTATCAGCCTCTTTCAGCCATGGGCTTGAGACATGGCAAATCACATCTTAAGTCAGAGCAGTATTTCGCTCTCACATACATGCTGTTTGATATGTCATTCTGCCTCTAATGGAGTGCGTACTTTTCGAAGTATGAGGGTCTGTTTTACTTATAAAACATTCACTCAACCATCACAATTTTGTCTTTTGCAGCTCTTTAGTTTCAAAGTATTTGTTTAGTTAATGTATAACCCATAAGATATAAAAACAATTAAAAGAAGTTTCGTATAAACATGGAAAATAGCAGTCTATATCACTGACCAACAGCCTGGTGCTGATTAAGCCAGTTAGTGAAGAGATAACGAGAAACAACTGCCACCATGTCACTTTGTGTGGACCTCTTCAATAGCTCCAAGGCAGGTTTCAACTTTCGGATACCGGTTGGACTTGGGGCAGCATACAAGAAGCAGAAGAACAAGCATTGGCATAGCCAATAGGCCTCGCTTTTGGGACCTTATAAGTATTTAGTTATGCAGCACAATATCCTTGGTGCAACAACATCAACCGTTGCATGGCTAAACACTTATAAGGTCCCAAAGGCGAGACCTATTGGCTATGCCAATGTTTGTTTCTTCTTTTAGCTTTCTTTTTTTGGAGGGCCAGCAAATTGTTGCTGGCCCTTCTGCTTTATAAATAAAAGCTCTACTTCATTTCCACACTTTTTTTTATTTACTATTTTTGATTGGTAAATAAAAGGATCCCGTGCCACACGCATCCATCATGACTGAGGCACGTGTGCCTACAAAATGACGCAGCAGTCAGCGGCTGCGCCATTGCATTTTTCCCCCTTTTTGTTCATGCTGTACAGCATCGCATTTTTGCTCAACCATCCTGCAATACCGCATTAGTTGCAGTCTTCTTGCGATGTAGTGTTGTCTGAATCTTTCCGTCGTTTGTATAGATCTCTGTATCTAAGGTCACTCGTTCCTGACTCATAGTATACGTAAATTTGAAGCCAGCTTCCGTGTTATTTAGGATTGCAAAAAATGTACGTTCTAAACTCCTATGTAGGGTAGCGGAAGTTTGACTATAAGTGACCACAAAAACGATTTGAAATGTCAAAATTATATTGTTGCAAGCAAGGCTAGTAAACCTGTAAAACTATGTAATGATTTGTAATATGTGGCACAACCTATAATGGGAATGAAATGTGTAAAAACTACATGTCCCAGAAAGTCTGTGAAGAAACAGGAAGTCACATGATGGCGGTTTTGAATTTATGAAGTGTGGTGAGACCCGCGAAAATCAGCCGTGATCAAGGTCTCGGAGAGACCGAAACGCGTTGGTTGGTAGCGGAGATATGCCCCTGTGAATACAGAAGTGCTGCTGGTTTGGAAAGAAAAAAAAATAAAATAAAGAAATTCGTGGAAACGTCACCCGTGAGTGCGCTCCGTTCTTCTATGTGGAAGGTTGGAATTATATATATTTTTATAGTCTGTTTTTTTTAATGTCTGTTTACTCAACATGACAAGGGTACATTACAAATTGCACAATTCCATTGCCCATTTCGTATATCTTATTTACAATCTTAGATGCTAACACCACATTGCTGTTTCCACTTCCCTTTACCCCCGTCCGCTTTTGATCTCGGGGGGGGGTGGGGGGTCATCCCATCAATCAGAGCCAATTTGTAGTCCTCCCACCGGGCTACCGCAGAGGCCCCCTCGGTAAGCGTTCCACTTTTCCCAGACCCGCTCCCACTTCCTGGGGCAGCCCCTGCTTTCGTACAGTTTTTTCTGCTATCATGCACCAGTCCAGGTCTTCCATCCAGTCTCGTAACCTTGGTGTGTTTGTCGCCCCCCCACATCTTAGCTATATTGCGCTTAGCAATTATCAGTCCAAGTGTTGCCCAGCTTCTCTCTTTAGTGTTTAGGTCGGTGGCTTCCCATATATTGAGGAGGCACCATTTCAGGGTAGGGGGTCATCTCTACTCCTGTCACTCCGCTCAATTTACGGACAATAGCTGTCCAGTATTGTTGTATGAGGGGGCAGTCCCATAGTATGTGGTAATACGATCCCTCTTGGCAACACCCCCCTCCTACAAGTCCGGTCGTTGCCGCTCCCCATTTTAGCCAGACTATGACAGAAGTAATATACTCTGTGGAGTACTTTCAGTTGTAGTAATCGGAATTTGCTCGATATGACCACCTCTCTTGCCGACGCCAGGGCTTCTTGCCAGTCTTCCTCCTCCAGGTCACCTATGTCCGCTTGCCACCGTTCCCAGAGCCCAATGAGAGGGTCCGGGGAATTATTAACCAGTTCTTGTATGTCCGGGATATTGCCTTTTGGTCCATGCGCTCTATAAGTATTCTGTCTTCTAGTGGGGAGGACTCTGGGAGCTCAGTACCTTTGGGGACTGCTGCTTGTAGTGCGTGTTTTATTTGTAGATATCGAAATGTCTCTGGGTCTGCAAGCTCATTCTCGCTGGAGCGCTGCAAAGGGCAGCAAGCCCCCCCTTCCCCGCCCATAGGTTGCCCACGTGGCATATGCCAATTAGATCCCATTTGTCAAAGCCGGCAAATTTGCCCATATTGCCTAACTTTTCTGCGTCCCACAGTGGGGTGTACTGTTATTTTGTTTTTCCACCCCATTTGTTTCTGGACCATATGCCAAAGTTGGACTGTGGTCTCTGTTGGGCCTGTCAGGGATAGATGTCTGGGAGCAGTGTAGCGAGCTTTGGCGTAGCCCCTTTTGCCTAATACATGCCGATCCATCCGGTAAGCCGGCTTGCCTGGCAATTGATACACACACTGGTTAATGGCTACCAGCTGCGCGGCCCAGCAATATTTCCGTATATCTGGTTGTGCAATGCCTCCGTCGTACCATCCCCGTACTAGTTTCTGAAGTGCTATTCTCGTCGGCTTCCCATTCCATAATAGTATTCTTTGTTCACTTTCTACTACCAGGAAATACCTTGACGGCACTGGGTATGGTGTGTTTTGCAGGATATATAGGAATCGGGGGCGAGCCATCATTTTAAAGAGGGCAGCCCTCCCTAAAAGGGAGAGTGGCAGTGTCCTCCAGTGACGCACATCCCCCTGCAAACGCTGCAGCGGGGGCAAGAGATTACGTTGATAGAACAGATCTGGGTCTGTAGTGATGAAGACCCCGAGGTAGCGAAACCCCTCTATCGCCACCTCTGCTGCACATTCCCTCAGAAGTGTGGGGGGGGGGGGGCCCCGTGGAGTATGTAGATAATTGATTTCGACCAGTTGATGTTGTAGCCTGAATATCTGCCAAAAACAGTAAAAATATTCAACACTCAATTGAAGTTTTGGGGGAGGCTAAATAGAGGAGCAGTAGTCTGCGTATAGGGATATTCTATCCTCCCAACTGTTGGTCCATCTCAGACCCCGTATCAATGGGTCTCGACGGATCCAAGTAGCCAGCGGTTCCAGCATTAAGGATAATATCAGTGGTGACAATGGACAGCCCTGTCTTGTCCCTCTCCATGGGGGGAATCTGTGAGATGTTCTATTGTTGACCACTACTTGCACTATGGGGTCTGTATTGAGGAGTTTGAGACAGGCCATCAAATTAGGACCAAATCCCATTTTCCCCAACACTGCGAACATGTATGGCCATTCCACTGAGTCGAAGGCCATACGGGCGTATAGCGACATGACCACTGCATCTTCTTGCAGCGTATTTACTCTTCCTAGCACCCCATGGAGTCTCCGTAGATTAATCGCTGTATTTCCTCCAGGCATGAAGCCTGATTGGTCAGAGTGTACCAACTTTGGAATGATCTGAACCAGTCTCTTGGCCAGTATGTTTAGCCAGGACTTTGGTTTCAGTATTAATCAACGAAATCGGGCGGTATGATGCACAGCTACCCTTAGGTTTACCCTCTTTGTGGATCACCACTATGGAAGCAAGCCGTTGGTCCTCCGGGAGCACCACCACCTTCCGACTCTCGGGGTACACGTTCTTAAGGTGAGTGGCCACCGTGTTTGCTACGAGCTTTTAGAGCTTAATCGGGAGACCATTGGGACCTGCTGCTTTTCCCGATTGTATGCGAAGGATCGCTTGTGCTATCTCCTCCTCTGTTGTTTCGCCCTCCATTAATTCTACCGCGTCGAGAGTGGGGAGAGGAATATCTGCCAGTAGGTCCTCAGCCTCCTCCCTTGTTGACGCCCCTGAGGACGAATAGACGCCACGGTAGTAAGCTGCAAATGCGTCTGCTATCTGCTGGGGGTCTCTAAGCATTTCGCCTTCTTTCGTGGTTATGGTGATGACTAATCTGTTGGCTTGTTCCCTTCTGTCAAGCCATGCGAGCAGTTGCCCTGCCTTGTCTCCCACTAAGTAAAGCTTATGTCTTGTTGCCGTGTAGTGGGTTTTGCCAGCTCTCTATATCCTTTTTATTTTTTTGTTTTTTTGTTTTTTTTTTGTTTGGGGGTATGTTTGGCCTCTGAGGAGTTATTACTTGTCAGGGCTACCTCCAACTGCTGGAGCTCATGTTCGAGTGTTTCGATTGCCGCTCTTTTTTTTCTTTTTTATGCCCTGCTACTAGGGAGGTGGCCTGTCCCCTTACCACTGGCTTGTACGCTTCCCATAGCGTCTGCACGGATTGAACCGAGCCCACGTTTTCTGTGAAATAATTTTGGGTTGCCTGGAGCAATCCTTTTTTCATCCGGGGGACTTTAAGCCACCATGGGTTGATTGCTACCCTCCCACTTGACTTCGATGCCTCCTCTGAATAGATTGCCCTAAGTAGTGAATGGTCCGATATTCCCCTTGCTAGATGCTGCACCTCCCTGAATCGCCCCACCAAGTCTGCCAGTGTAATTACATAATCTAATCTGGAAAGACTATTATGAGCTCCTGAATGGAATGTAAAGTGTTGTGTTGTTGGATTATGAGTCCGCCACATGTCTACCAGCCCCATAGCGGACAGGGACTCGGAAAAGCACGTGTTAGTGTGTTGTGGGGTTCATGGTGGATATCTGTCTGTGCAGTCTGATAGTGTGGCGTTGAAGTCACCCCCCATCAATAGCTCCCCTGGAGGAAGGTCTAGGAGTACTTCTCCTATGTCTTGAAAAGCTTGTGTTTAATGCTGGGGTGACATAGATCGTCGCCATAGTTTTTTTAAATTTTTTTTATTGGTATTTAGTCTTCTATACAGAGTACAATGTTACACAGTAAGTCAATGTATATTACTCATTATAGTTCCAGTTACATCATAGTCAATCTAAGCTGTATACATCCATTTGTTTTCATCCTTCTATATATTATAAGAACAGTACAATAATACCTCTAAACGGTGTATTGCTTCCCGGGTTTCCTGCCAATAGTTCGTATAACCACTAAACATTAACAATTCCCCCCCCCCCCTTCCCGTCCTGAAATTCGGATCAATAATTTTCCTAACTTTGTGATCACCTATAATGTGTTTTGTCTCTATCGTTTGAGCATCGGCCCTTTCTGTTCTGGGCTGGTATGTGGTCTGCCTCTCTAGAGAGAGTCCTTCTGCTCAGTCTGTTGCGAGGTCGGCTCCTGATCATCCTGGAGATCTGTTATCATGGAAGCCCACTCCATTCTGTCTTCTTCGGCCTTTTCATCCTTTCTCACAAATTTCATCCTAACTAGCTCTGCCATTGCCCATTCTTTTCTGTCTCTTAGCCAGTCGGCATGTTTCGGGGGTTGGGATTGCATCCATATTATTACTATCCGTCGCTTGGCTAACACCAACCCCAAGTTAACAAATTTTCTACTCAATTTCTTGCTTTTTGCCTTGGGTAGCAGGCCCAGTAACACCTGCCGGACCTCCCGTGGGATGGTCCAGCCCGCGGCGTCCCCTAGACGTGCCAAGACTCCCTCCCAAAAAGGTTGGATCTTGGGGCATTGCCAGATCATATGGAAAAAATCTGCTCCCTGTGCAGTGCATCTGGGGCAGTTGTCCGTATGGTGTGGGTATATTACATGTAAGGTGCGCAGAGTTAGGTTTACTTGATGTATAATATTGTAATGAAGTAGTTTGATTCTCGCATTAGCACTAACTTTGGGAACCCCTTCGTGTACCTTTCTCCATTCAGCCTCAGTCAGAGGCTCATTCAGTATTGTGTCCCACTTGTGCTGTAGCCCTAACGGCTCCTGCGGTACATCCTCGCGTAGTGCTCGATAAAAGTGGGAGACAAGTCGCCTCCCTATGCCATGGTTAACATTGTCGCTAATATATTGGTGATGGGGGGCTCAGTTGGGAAGTTTTGCCACAGCTCACGAGCAACGCTTGATATTTTCGCATATTGCAGGAATTGCCCTGGCCCCAACCCGAACTCATTTTGTGCGTCTTCTCATGTTATGAATTGCCCTTCTCTATAAAGGTCCCCCAAAAGTTGGCAGCCTCCCTCCAGCGTCGTACTGACATGGAGTCCGCAATTGCAGCGAACGGTCGAAACTCCAATAGGGGCATATCAGGTGCATATGGAGCGTGTCGGACCGCCCGCCTAACCGCACTCTCCCATACTTTTGCTACATGGCGTATTATATACAGGCGGCTCTCGGGGACCGCTCCCCCCATCATCAATAGCCCGGCAAGTGTGTCCCTTCCGTACGTCCCAGCCAAAAGGGATTTTTCCCAATTGTCCTTGTCATCCAGCCAATGGACCTCAAATTGAAGCTGGGAGGCCATATAATAGAGCTCTAGTCTCAGAACCTCCAGTCCCCCCCTCACCCAAGTTCTTTGTAATGTCGCCAATCTCACTCTTCTCCGTTTTTTGCCCCATAGAAGGTCACCTATCAGGATTTCTAGTGTATTGAAATAAAATCGTGGTATCATGTAAAACGAATGTTGCAATGTATATAGGCAACGTGGCAAGATAATCATTTTAATGATCGCTATGCGGCCCATAAGTGATAACAGTAAGTCATCCCAAAAGTGAATCGAGCCTCTCAATCCCTCTACCACACGACCGATGTTAAGCCTATGGTAAGCGTCGGCGGAGCCCGCCAAATAAATTCCCAAGTATCGTGTCCCCTCTTCCGCCCACGGTATAGCCATGACCTGTATCGATTCCGGGAGGACCGCAGCTATTTTGCCCATTGGTATCACTCTAGATTTTGTAGGGTTGATGCGTAATCCCGAAATGTTGCCAAATTGTATCATTTCCGCTACAAGTATCGAGATCTAATGTTCCGGTTGTCTCGGATAGACCAGCGTGTCGTCAGCATATAAGGATACCACATGGTTAGTGTTCCCCAACCGTATACCCCAGGCATCCATGACTGTTCTCAGCCGTATGGCCATTGGTTCCATAGCGATTGCAAACAGTAGAGGTGATAATGGGCATCCCCGTCGGGTGCCTCGCTTTAGGGCTATGGACCTCGACACCGTTCTAACCACCCGTACTCTGGCCGTGGGGGCAGCATAGAGCAGTTGGCACCATTGAAGGTATTGGTCACCCACTCCTATCCGCCGTAGAACCTGCCACATATATGGCCATTCCACTGAATCGAACGCTTGTTCGATATCCAGTGATGCGATCACAGTGTCAGTTTCCAGCAGGTCGAGGGCCTGCCATACATGTGCTAACCGTCTTAAATTGTATGTCGTGTTCCGTCCAGGGATGAAATCTGACTGATCGGAATGACTCAATCTTTTCATCAGCGGTAGAAGACGTTCAGCCATGATACCACTCAATATTACTTCAATGTTTAGCAATGATATCGGTCTATAAGAACTTGGTAAGTTGGGATCTTTATCCTTTTTAAGGATCATGGCGATAAGTGCTTCGCCCATGGTAGTTGTATCTAACGCCTCATTGTAGACCTCCAGTAGTCTATCCACCAAAAGCGATCCGAAGCACTTGTAGAACTCCGCAGGAGTCCATCGGAGCCCGGACTTTTGGCTGCCTTGAGACGCCCTACGGCACCATTTATTTCGTCTTTAGTAATCGGGGAACCTAGAGATTCCTGCTCTTCTATGGTAAGATGGGGGAGCTCTAGCGCATCCAAGTATTCTACCATTATCCCCAGTTCCAGTTCAGAGCGGTTTTTAAGTGAGTCGCTAGGGCTTCTGTGATGGCTCGTTGTGCGTACACTAGTGCCCCGGTCTCATCCCGCATCTGCAATATTTGAGTAGCAGGCGTTTCTTGTTTTACCAAGCGTGCTAGTAGAGCCCCAGTTCTATCTCCTTCCCTATAGAGTCATTGCCGATATGTCGTATGTACATGTTTTTCTAACCTGCGGAGGTCCGTCATAAGTGCCTCCTTGGCTGCGGTCCATTCTTTCACTTTTTGTGGGGCCGTACTGATCTCGGCCTCCAGTTTTCCCAAATTAGACTCATGTTTAGCCACATCCTGTTCCAGCTGTGCTCGTACTCCGAATGTGGTTTTTATACATATGCCTCGAATCACTACTTTCATGGCCTCCCATTCGATTGCACGGCTCGAGGCCGATCCCCAGTTGTCCTGGAAGTAGTTACCCAACTGTGTGGAGACTGTGGCGACAAATGGCGGGTCTGTAAGCGCTTCGCTGCTAAGCCGCCAGAGAGGTATTTCAGATCTAACCTTTCTGGTCCCCTGCTCCAGTAGGACCGGGGCATGGTCCGAGAGGTATCTCGGCTGGTATGTTATTCCTTCCACACTCCAACCCAAATCAGAGGGCAAAAACCAATGGTCTAGCCTACTGGAAGTCTGTGTGACTGGTGTATGACATGAAAATTGTTTCACAGTGGGGTGGCGTTCCCGCCATATATCTCGTAAGTGCAGTCCCTGTAGCACCACTTGTAATGCAGTAGTCCTTTTTAGGTCTCAGCCTGCACCAGCGCTTGCGCTGGTCTGGCCGAGAGTTTTTGTAAGCGGGTTTTGGAAGTGCAAACACTGGCTTTCGGCTGGCGACCAGCTTGAGTTCACGATGGCGTGCACGCGCAGCTGCCATCTGGGTTTCCCATCTCTTCCTCATTTCCTCGTCATGGCTCATTAACTCTCTGGACTCTGATGTTTCAATCGCAGCAGCAGCTCACATTACCAACTGAGGGCCCTGGACTACAGTCACATGAAAAACAACAGCGATTAGCATTGAAATGCAAGCTTTTTTTTGTCTAGTTAGAAATATTGCTTCGGTGGGTTGATTTCACCTTATATCGCTATTTGTTTTATATTGGGAGTCAGCCTAATTACCAGTATTTTTGTGTCTCACTGTTTTTTTTTATATATTTATTCGCGCAAAGCACAAAGCTATATTTAAGGTTACTTTTTCCGCGTCACTTCTTCACTCTATTTAAACTCCACACCCCCCACTCTTATTGTCTCTCTCCTTCTCTCTCCCTCTCTAATTCTCTCTCTACTTAATTAACTCTCCCCTCTCTATCTTTTTTAGCCTTTCATTCTCTCTCACCCCTTTATCTGTTTCTCTTTCAAACTCCTTCATTCACTCTCTCTCCCCTTCTTTCTCTCTCTCTATCCCGCTCCACTCCTTATTCTATGTACACCCTTTCTCTCTCTTTCTCTCTCACCACCCTCTCTAATTGGGCATTATATCTTCACTCGGCAACACCACCGCATCACTCAGCGCAACCACAGCATCAATCAGAGCCAGCACAGCATCAATCAGAGCCATCACTCAGTGCAACCACAGCATCGCTCAGCGCCGCCGCAGCATCGCTCGGGGCCGCCGCCGCAGCATCGCTCGGGGCCGCCGCCGCAGCATCGCTCGGGGCCGCCGCCGCAGCATCGCTCGGGGCCGCCGCCGCAGCATCGCTCGGGGCCGCCGCCGCAGCATCGCTCGGGGCCGCCGCCGCAGCATCGCTCGGGGCCGCCGCCGCAGCATCGCTCGGGGCCGCCGCCGCAGCATCGCTCGGGGCCGCCGCCGCAGCATCGCTCGGGGCCGCCGCAGCATCGCTCGGGCGCCGCAGCATCGCTCGGGGCCGCCGCCGCAGCATCGCTCGGGGCCGCCGCCGCAGCATCGCTCGGGCCGCCGCCGCAGCATCGCTCGGGCCGCCGCCGCAGCATCGCTCGGGCCGCCGCAGCAGCATCGCTGGGCCGCCGCAGCAGCATCGCTCGGGGCCGCCCGCCAGCAGCATCGCTCGGGCCGCCGCAGCAGTCATCGTCGGGCCGCCGCAGCAGCATCGCTCGGTGCCGCCGCAGCAGCATCGCCGGGCCGCCGCAGCATCGCACGGGCCGCCGCAGCAGCATCGCTTCGAGGCCGCCGCAGCAGCATCGCTCGGGCCGCCGCAGCAGCATCGCTCGGGGCCGCCGCAGCAGCATCGCTTCGGGCCGCCGCAGCAGCATCGCTTCAGGCCGCCGCAGCAGCATCGCTCGGGCCGCCGCAGCAGCATCGCTCGGACCGCCGCAGCAGCATCGCTTCGGGCCGCCGCAGCAGCATCGCTCAGCCGCCCGCAGCAGCATCGCTCGGGCCGCCGCAGCAGCATCGCTCGGGCCGCCGCAGCAGCATCGCTCGGGCCGCCGCAGCAGCATCGCTCGGGCCGCCGCAGCAGCATCGCTCGGGCCGCCGCAGCAGCACGCCGCCGCCAGCAGCACGCTTCGGCCGCCGCAGCAGCATCGCTCGGGCCGCCCGCAGCAGCATCGCTCGGAGCCGCCGCAGCAGCATCGCTCGGGCCGCCGCAGCAGCATCGCTCGGGGCCGCCGCAGCAGCATCGCTCGGGCCGCCGCAGCAGCATCGCTCGGAGCCGCCGCAGCAGCATCGCTCGGGCCGCCGCAGCAGCATCGCTCGGGCCGCCGCAGCAGCATCGCTCGGGGCCGCCGCAGCAGCATCGCTCGGGGCCGCCGCAGCAGCATCGCTCGGGGCCGCCGCAGCAGCATCGCTCGGGGCCGCCGCAGCAGCATCGCTCGGAGCCGCCGCAGCAGCATCGCCGGCGCCGCCGCAGCAGCATCGCTCGGGCCGCCGCAGCAGCATCGCTCGGAGCCGCCGCAGCAGCATCGCTCAGCGCGCGCAGCAGCATCGCCAGCAACGCAGCAGCATCGCCAGCAACGCAGCAGCATCGCTCAGCAACGCAGCAGCATCGCTCAGCAACGCAGCAGCATCGCTCAGCAACGCAGCAGCATCGCTCAGCAACGCA
Source organism: Calotriton arnoldi (assembly GCA_963921515.1). Taxonomy (NCBI): domain Eukaryota; kingdom Metazoa; phylum Chordata; class Amphibia; order Caudata; family Salamandridae; genus Calotriton; species Calotriton arnoldi. The sequence continues at coordinate 775,411 of CAWUFW010002163.1, forward strand.
GCAGCATCGCTCAGCAACGCAGCAGCATCGCTCAGCAACACAGCAGCATCGGCTCAGCAACACAGCAGCATCGCTCAGCAACACAGCAGCATCGCTCAGCAACACAGCAGCATCGCTCAGCAACACAGCAGCATCGCTCAGCAACACAGCAGCATCGCTCAGCAACACAGCAGCATCGCTCAGCAACACAGCAGCATCGCTCAGCAACACAGCAGCATCGCTCAGCAACACAGCAGCATCGCTCAGCAACACAGCAGCATCGCTCAGCAACACAGCAGCATCGCTCAGCAACACAGCAGCATCGCTCAGCAACACAGCAGCATCGCTCAGCAACACAGCAGCATCGCTCAGCAACACAGCAGCATCGCCAGCAACACAGCAGCATCGCTCAGCAACACAGCAGCATCGCTCAGCAACACAGCAGCATCGCTCAGCAACACAGCAGCATCGCTCAGCAACACAGCAGCATCGCTCAGCAACACAGCAGCATCGCTCAGCAACACAGCAGCATCGCTCAGCAACACAGCAGCATCGTCTCAGCAACACAGCAGCATCGTCTCAGCAACACAGCAGCATCGTCTCAGCAACACAGCAGCATCGTCTCAGCAACACAGCAGCATCGTCTCAGCAACACAGCAGCATCGTCTCAGCAACACAGCAGCATCGTCTCAGCAACACAGCAGCATCGTCTCAGCAACACAGCAGCATCGTCTCCGCAACACAGCAGCATCGTCTCCGCAACAGTCACCACCACCGCCACTACCACCTCAGCATCACTCAGCACCACCTCAGCCTGCTCTCGGAATCTGGCATCTGTTGATTCTCCCCTAGCGTCTGGCCGCTGCTAGTGTTATAATACAGGTATTAGTTCCCAACCTTCACCCTCCGATTGTTTATGCCCCCTCAAAAAAAAAAGCTTTAACAAACAACCATTGCAATAGGCAGAAACAAGTTGCCAGCATTGCAAGAACAAAAGAAAACTGAGAATTTTTTATTGTAAATACTTTTTTTAATATGGTCGTTCAGTTTTACATAATGCCTTCTTGGTCATATATAAAGTAACAAATGCTTCTGACACTTTTTTATTATAACTTTTCAGCATGCCGCACAGCAACCACACTTCTCTACAGCACAGCTTGAAGACATTGGCAAAGTCAATAGCTCTGGCTAAACACTTATAAGGCCCCAAAGGCGAGACCTATTGGCTATGCGAATGCTTGTTGGCTTTGTGTGCAATCTTGGAGGTTCCCTGTCTAGACTGCTGTCCAAAACACAGTTCATATCTCCCGCTAGTAGTATTGGAGCTCCCAGATAGGGGGTGGCCGTCTTGAGGAGATCGCTAAAAAAGGAAGCGTTGTCGCCGTTCGGGGCATATACATTAATTATGCATATTTCTGCCCCATCCAACCTCCCATGTAGAATGACATACCTCCCATCTGGATCAGTAACATGGTGCAGGTGTTGAAACGGGACCCCCGGTGCCACCATATAAGGGCCCCCCGTGCAAAGCCAGAGTACGAAGTGGCGTATATTTGTCCCCTCCATCGTTTGCTCAAATATTTTATAGAGTCTCCCCAGACATGAGTCTCCTGGAGGCAGGCCACCGCCACCTTATATCTTTTCAAATAAGCAAATATTCGCCTACGTTTCTGAAGTGTAGCTACGCCTCGCACATTCCATGTAATTAACTTGCTCATGGTGGTTGCCTCAACTAATTTCGTTTGCTACTCCATCTAACATCATTCAACTCTGCACTTCAAAAGGTGATCATTACCAACAAATCGTACAGCATGATATGTTCTCTCACTTGATCCCTACGAAGGACGGTCTGTTTATTCTCAAACATAACTACCCCAATCTCCCCTTGGGCAATATCACATTCCCCACCCTTGCCATACGTAGCCTGGTGGAGATATGTAGATGCCGCTCCATTCCCCTGCTTCAACCCCCCCAACTTATAACCTTAAAGAGGTGTAAAACAACTAGACTCTAGTGTCCCTTCCCTCCCCTCCCACCCCATTCTAGGTAAGTGGTTGGTTGGCTGTCGAGGTGTGAGGGCTTGCCTCCAAATCCGTCAACAGGCACCAGCCTCTGGGGGTGGCGGTCCCCCGCGATCCCTATCAGTTTATGTGATAAACTCCATGATATATTAGTGTCTCCTCCCAATCCCCCTAATAGTTCAGTCTTACCAAGTGTGCGGCGCACATGTGTCGAGGGAGTCCGATCAGTTCAAATGTCTCCAACATATTCCCCCCTCAAGCGTCCATGTCCTCACTCAAATTGCTGCTTAATGGGTGCCCCGGTGATGATGGTCTCGAGTCTGGTACAGCGTCCGATGCTTGTAGTGTCCCATCAGGGCAGACCCGGATTCTGGTGGGGCTGCGGCTCTTGGCAGTGTCCTGCGACTGTCCTCGGTGTCGGCGATTCCTGGACTGACTTCGGGCTCCAGGCTTCTTTGGTGTCGTCGTGGAGGGAACCTTGACAGGCCGCCGGTGAACATCTTGTGTCTAGCCAATCAGCTGCTTCACCTGCTGAGAAGAAAAATAATGTTTTGCCGCCGTGTTCCACCCTTGGTTTCGCCGGGAAGAAGAGACTGTATCTAAGGTTCAGGTCTCTCATACGGCTCTTCACGGCTAGAAAGGATCGTCTCTGCTCCTGTACTCTCTGCGTATAGTCCGGGTAGATTGAGATCTGGTGTCCTGCGTTGTTTAGCTGGCCTTTGTTACGTGACAGTTGTAATATTAAGTCCTGATCCCGAAAATGAAGAAATCGAGCTATGATGGCTCTGGGAGGTGCCCCCGGCTTTGGGGGAGGGGGGGGATCAACGCCAGATGCGCCCTCTCCACTGTGAAGAACTGTGAAGGTTTCTTTGGGGCCAGTACGCCAATCAGCCATTCCTCCAGGAACAGCTCTGTCGATGGACCTTCTGCTTTTTCGGGAAATCCGATGAATCGGAGATTGTTTTGCCGAGACCTCCCCTTGGCATCTTCGGCCTGTGCATCTAGTCGCACCACTTTTTGCTGTAAACTGGTCACGGTATCCCTTAGATTGTGCAGCTCTGTTTGCAGTGTATCCACAGTCTGTTCGGTGGCTGTTACTCTTTCTGCGACTTTTCGCAGGTCGCAGCGAAGTAGGTTCAAATCGACGGCCACAGATTCAATCTTGTTTTTTAATTCATCCCGCGTAGCGTGAATAGCTGTTAGCACTTCCGTTATGTATGGAGGCCGATCAGTGTTTTGTGCTGGTTCCTCTGTGCCTGTAGGTAACATCGACATTGAGGCCCCTTGTTCCAATGGTAGTGGTTGGGCGTAGTTAGAAATTTTGTTGGCCTGGGCTGTCTTACTTCCCGTCTTTCACCATAGTTTAACTGTGCTATACCAGGGAGCAAAATCACAAGTACTGTACAAAGTATAAGGCTGTTATCTGATGGTGTCACAGCTACTGCTTCTGAGATGACAATTTAAAAAGTTTCTCTCTTATCCTGCCAGGCATTTATGCAGCAGGTATTGCGCAGCTACCTTTATTTGGGGTTGTCCTCGGAGGCTTGCTTATTGTATTATGGCTGCGAGCTTCCCACCACTAGTTTCTGCTATTCCTTCTCTCACCTGTATAGCGGGGGTACCCACTCCATGTGACACAAGTCTTCGTTTTCCCTCGGCCCGTGATAAAAGTGCGGGTTCACACAGGCCTCGTTTTAAGCTTTGATGATCTCAGGGCTTGGGTAGCTGATTTAATCCTCCCCTGCTCTTATTAGGGCTGTCAGCAGCTCCGGCTCTTCTCCGAGTCCCAGTTCGGCGCCAGTACCCAGCAGCAATTGTTTTTCCCCAATAGGGCCACTATGTTAGGCAATTGTGTTCATAGGCCTCCCCGGTTGCAGCACGCCTCCGAGGCGCCCTCGCCGGCCAGTCCACAAAGCATTTATCCGGCGCCCTCAGGCCGGGGGAGTCTTCTGCCCGCAGTGAATGGTGCCTGCAGGCCTCTGGTGCAGCGCTCGAGCGAGGACCGCCCTTCGACTTGTCTAGCGGCCAGGACGAGCCCTGTCGATACGGCCCTCCTCTGATTTCCCCCGTGCCCGTACCTTCGGTAGGGATCCAATCGGGCGCTCAGCCCTACGGTGATGTCCGCCACTCGCTTTCCGTGCCAATTTGTGTAGCGCCTGCAGGCCTCTGGTGCAGCGTCTGAGGGAGGATCGCCCTTCGGCTCTTCCAGTGGCCGGCACAGGCCCAGGCGGTGCGGCCCTCCTCCGTCTTCTCCCGTAACCTGCGCCTGCCGGCAGGGATCCGCTTGGGCATCCGGGCCAACAACGGCGTCCACCGATCAGTTCCTGGGACAATTTGCTGCAGGTCAGTCCAATGTTTAGCTTCCGTTTTTCCCACTGCGTCGTCCTCTGATTTTCCGGGCCCCGCAAGATGGCCGCTCAGCTCCGGACGCCTCGGTCAAAACCTCTCTTTTCCCCGCAGCGCAGTGCTCCAAGACTTCGTTGTCGATAAGCACACGGGTAGGGGAAGGGAGCCTAATGGTTTACGGTTGGTAACAGGCTGTTCATCACCATCAGGATGTTTTTCGGATGTAGAGACAGCGGGAGCTCTTAGAGAACGCGACTACTCCGCCATACGGCTTGGCCACGCCCCCGATCGTCGTCATAGTTATCGTCTTCCTGTTCCACGTCCCGGTCACCGCTGCATATCTGCTCTGCGTGTCTGCCCACGTGCGGTTTACAACCAAGGGGAAGTTTTTCCTTTGTAGTATCCCCACCCCTCTAGATCCAGTGGTGAAACCCGCATGTGCGATCAGTTTGCATCCCCAACGGTCGAGGGCTTTACAGGAGTTACTGATCAGGTGTGTCTCCTGAAGTAGAACAACGTCCAGGGAATGACGCTTGACCTATTAAAGCATCATTCCTCTCTTGAGCCTATCTCCTAGTCCATTTACGTTCCAGGAGAGGAGTCTCAACTCTAAACCTCGGTCAGTACGCACCATGTCTGTGATGACTTTCTCTCCGTCCTCTCTCTTTTTGTATCAGGGTGTGGTTGAATAGTCTGCTTGGTATGTGGTGTGTCCATTTTAATATCTCGGGTTATACTGGGCATTGCATCTTCGTCAAACTCTACATTCCCCGTCAAACAATGACAATTCCTTACAACTAGCTGGTTGTGGTGGTTCTTTTCTTCCCCTCCCACCCCTCCATTATCATGAAAATAGAAACCGTAGAACTTATGATCTGAGACCCCGCCTCCCTGCAATCTGGATCTAAAACTACCCTAGTCCCCAACTATGCAGAGTGCCTGTCGCCCATTCCCATCCTTACTCATGTGGGGGGGCTTGGCTATTCCCTTGTGCCCACCCCCCTATCCCCTATATCGTTGGGGAACCAGATTCAGTCAACCCCTTACATAATAACTCTTTAGTGTCTCTCTATACCATTTCCGAGTTCTTCTTGTGGTTGCTTGGGGCTCACCGGTGACTAGAATGTTCTTCATTGTCTGCTGTTTCATTTCAAGCATTCTTGATCTTACTTATTGTTCCTCCCCATCAGTAGTTTCTCGCCCTACATCCCGTAGCCTCTGCTCTCCTGATGTCATTCTTGGTCACCATCTGTCACGTCGATCCTTAGGACTGCTGCTGCCCACCACCCTCCTTCCAGCTATTCCCATGCATTCTCTGGTTTCTCAAAGTAATAAGTCTTGCCCCCAGCCTCAATTCGCAGTTTCGCTAGGAACAACATGAAGTACTTCACTCCTTTGTTACGCAATTCGTGCTTGACTTCTCTGAACTATGTTCTGTGTTTTTTGGACTTTGACGGTAAAGTCAGGGAAGAAGGTGATGGTGCTATTTTTGTAATGTACCAGTGGTCCACACCTTGCCGCCAGGGGGATAACGTCCCTGTCACGAAAGTTAAACAGGTGGTCCAGGATAGGTCTAGGTGGGGTTATGGGGCTGGGCCTGCCTCCAGGGACCCAGTGTGCCCTTTCCACTGAGAAGAATTTTGAGAGGCCTCGTGGTTGCAGTTGTTTAGTTATGAGTTCTTCCACAAAAAGGTCTGTTGTTGGCCCCTCTGCGCGCTCTTGCACTCCGATTATGCGGACATTATTGGGTTGTGACCTTCTTTCGTAGTCGTCCAGCTTCGCTTCTAGGTCGTGACAGATGGTTTGTAGTTCTTTGACGGGTTGTTGTGAAGTTTTTGAGTCCCCCTGGAGCGCCGTCACAGAGGTCTCGACTATGGTGACTTTGGCTCTCATTTTTTCCCAGGTCTGCTCTAAGTAGTGATACCTCAGTTGTAACCGCGTCCATTCTGTGGTCCAGGGATGTGCGCACTGCCATTATGTCCTTAAGGGAGGCTTCCGTTGCTTCCGACTGTGTCTGGACAGCAGCAGCAAGTGGCGATGGCTCCACTTCTACCATTTGGTGTTTATGCGTCGTAAATTTGTCTAGCTTGATTTGGTGCGTTCCTCTCAGCCCTTTTACCCCCGCCATCCCTTGCGAGTGCGTCCGCAGAGGTTTAGGGGTTAGGGGGTATTGCCCGCCGCCTGACCGTGGGGGGGGAGCCCACGGGGCCTGTCGGGGTTTCTCCCTGATGCAGATTTCAAGTTTGGCGCTGGAGTCTCCCTCGGTCGAGATGCCTCCGGGTTGATATCCTCTCCCTTGGGTCAAGGGATATAGGCTTCGCGCACCGCCGAGGAGGACCCCCAACAAGGATTGTTAGCTGTGTCGTTTGTGGAGGGGCCTTCACCTGTCCTGCACCTGGTTACCTGCCCACTGCTGACCCTCTGTGAACTGCTGCTTGCTAGATCCCTTTTTATTTTTTTTAGATCTCGCCTACGCAGCGCGCATGCGCTGCATAGGAGGACCTTTAGCCGTCGTTCAGCTCTTTTTCGAAGCACATACTCGTGCTTGTGGCGGCATACACCTTGCGGGAGTGCGCAGCGGCGCGCCACAAGCACGAGTATGTGCTTTGAAAAAGAGCAGACTGCGCGCGCACGCATACACGCACGCACCACTCCCGGGCAAGAAATATCAGCATTAGTGAATGTGCTTTAACATTTCCGCATTGCTTTTAAATATCAGCCTTATATCCGCATTGCTTTAAAATATCAGCATTAGTGAATGTGCTTTAAAATATCCGCATTGCTTTCAAATATCTGCCTTAGTTATTCACTTGTGCACGGCTCTTTTAAAAAAATTTTTTTTTTTAAATTTTTTTATTAGCCATTCACGCACGCAACACTCCCGGGCCAGAAATATTAGCATTAGTGAATGTGCTTAAACATTTCCGCATTGCTTTCAAATATCAGCCTTATATCTGCATTGCTTTAAAATTTCAGCATTAGTGAATGTGCATAGCCAATAGGTCTCGCCTTTTGGGACCTTATAAGTGTTTAGCTATGCAACAGTTGATGTTGTTGCACCAAGGATATTGTGCTGGATAACTAAACACTTATAAGGTCCCAAAGGGGAGACCTATTGGCTATGCCAATGCTTGTTATTTTAAGCTGGGGTCACCCAATCCACCATGCACGAGTGACATTGGATCTCCATGCCATACCGAGGACCACTGGTGTGCCACACTGCTTGCGCATCAGTCCGTTCCTACAGGTTCGCGTTTCTCCCAGTCTGCTGCTGGTTCTCTCAGCGATCTACTCTGAGGGGGGGCGGGGGAGGGGGTTCTGTTTTCTCCAGGTCCCCCAAGGAAATAATCCCTGGGTTCCCCAGTGTCTTCGTCTCCTATAATATCTCTCCCCTTTTTGGTATTACTGGTTGTCTGCCTCGGTTTTGCCAATGGAGGGGCCTTTGCTTTCCCTCGCTCTCTGAGGTTTTTGCTGGCTGGAGATTCACTCGGATCAGTCCGTTTCACTTTCCCGAGCGCCCGCCTACTATGCGGGCAGAAATCCAGCGCTTTCTTGTTGAAAGCCAGGGCACCTTCTCGGTCGCTGGCTGAGCGGGCCTCCAGGAACGTTCCCTCCTTGCACCTCAGGCCCTCGCCCGCTCGCATCCGTCTCTGAGTGACGATTCTCTCTTTCTGGGGCTTTGCTTTGCAGTCGGGGGGAGGGGGACCCCGCACGAGAGCACATCACTCTTCCTCCCTCCGCCGCACGCGTCTCCCGCCTACCTTCCTGTGCCTCAGTTCGTCCCTTGGGCGCCTGGTTTACGCAAGTCATCGGCTTGCCTTTCCCTGCAGGCTGCTGTTGTCAGCCGCTTCGGAACCGGCCCTCCGATGGGATATTGCAGCTTGGCTTGTTGTATCTCTGCGTCGGGGGTTTGCTTATGGAGTCTGGTCCTCCAAATTTCGGATCATTTTTCGGATTACTGGGGGATCAGACGATGTCCCGGTGGAGCTACTCTATCTTGCGACCATCTTCCTCGGTGCTTGGCCACGCCCCCTATCTCTTTAAAATATTGAAGCCAAGAATCTGGCCAAGATATTGGCCAGCAGACTGGTGCAAGAAAATGTATCCTTCGTGCACGAGGACCAAAATTGCTTCATGCCTGGAAGGATATTAAGATGCCTGCATATAGCCTTGGTTCGATGCTGTGATTTTCACGGTCCGCTGGTGCTGGCCCTCCTAGACTTCGAAAAGTCTTCAGTTCTGTGAACCTGGCTTTCTTTTTCCAGGTATTGTCCAAAATCAACTTTGAGCCACGGTTTATGACTTTTATTAAGACCCCATATGTTTCCCCATGGGCACGAGGCGGGTGAACGGTGCTCTGACCGACCTGTTCGCCATCTAGAGTCACTAGGCAGGGCTGCCCTCTTTCCCCCCTTGTTATTTGCTCTAATTATAGAACCACCAGTCGAATGGATACGAAGCAATGTTCTATATTGGGGTTTCCAATGGAGAGAAGGGATAGAAGACTACATATCACTATATACGGATCATATTTTTCTCTACCTCCATATCCCACGATGTTGGGTCATAGCACGAGGATCTGCGTGGTTCTATGTGGCAAGGCCTTGGTTCTGACTGTGAACCGGTCCAAGTCATTGTTGGTCCCAATCAAAGATGAACCCACTTCTTGGAGACCGCTCACACAGCTACGAGTACGTCGGGACTCCTTTAAATACCTTGGGGAGCAGGTTTCTCATAATTCACAAACCTACTGTGACAATACCATTGCCCCTCTAATAGGTAGGACAGACCAGCATCCGAGGAGATGGGCACCCCTGCCATTATTCATTCTTGGTTGCATCGCTGCATATAAAATGATTGCGCTCTCCTGTTGGCTGTTCACTCTTCAACATTATCCAATTGCCATTTAAAAAACAAATTGCAGTTGGCTTGTAGGACCTTTTTCTGGATAGGAAAAACAGCCTAGTATACCCTTTGCCAAAAGCTCCCTTCATCCATACAATGGAGAGTAATGGGTGTGACAAATATTCAGCTGTACTACTGGGCCTCACACATTGTTGTGATTAATGACTGACTCTTCGGAACCTGGAAGACTGCATTCTGTCTGGAACTGGAGGGGTTGGCGAGAAAGGAGCTCTAAACTACATCTACAGCACTAAGATCCACCCCTTCCTCCCAGATGTCTCCAAATCAACACTGATGGCATGGCAGCAAGCTTTGAAATGTATCTACTGGTACAAGATCCCTATGCAGGTGACTCCTCTGTAAGTGGGGGACTGGTTGGCCAGTACCAGGATGACTGTGGACGTTCAATGCTGGGACCTAAGAGGCCTTTCCTGGCTGGGGGTTATCTGGTCTGGGAACCAAATACAGTCCTACGATGGGCTCAAAGCTGCATATGAACTGCACATCTTGCAGTTCTTTGGGTTTCTCAAGCATAGGAGCCTGCTCACCCCGCTGGGGGTGCTCTTCTGAGACCCTCCTGAAATTTAATCCATAAGTGGCTAAGCTGACCCCAAGGCCTATTGCAAAGCGTGGTATCTCCAGGCTCTACTGATCCTTGGTGGTGAATGCCCCCGAGCCCCCTGGTGGATCTACGCTCCAAATGGCAGGAAGACTGTGATCTAGAGGATGAATGGAGGGAGGATAGAATGGCCCTCCGTGCTGGCTTACGATTGATCCAACTTAAATACTTTCACAGAGTTTACTTCACACCTGTGCAGCTCTGGAGGATGGGGAGGAGACCGACCCCAGCTGCCCTCGATGCACCACTGCAAGGGGGTACCCTACTGCATGTAACCTGGGAATGCTCCCCTCATCAGACAATTCTGGATACCGGTGGGACGACCAGTTGAGCTACAGCTCAAGCTGGCCATACTGGGACTAATGTAGGAGTAAGGGGGCCCGAGGCACTTCCAACTGCTAGTGGGGGTCGGATGCTTGGTGGCATGTGAGACCTTGCCCGACTGTGGAGCTCCAGGGAGGCTCAAACTCTCAGGATGTGGAGGATGGAAATGGGACAATGTGCCCTTATGGAAAGTCTACAGAGCCAAGGAATGCCCCAAAAAATATGATAAGGTTTGGGGCCCCTAGATGGCATATGATCAAGGCATGGAGACGTAACCCAGTTGGCAACTAAGAGTGGGGAGAAGGAATGACGTTACCCCACTGGTGCAACGTGGAGGTGCAGTATTCAAGCCCAACAAGGACTTGCCCAATATAGTAACGAGACGTATGCGATCTGGGTGATGCACCCAGTATGCTATTTGACGAGGTGTATTGCAAAAGTGAAATGTATTTGTCTGTGAACTGTTAATGCTTTATAAAAACAATAAAAAGTAATATTGAAAAAAGTGAAATAAAATTGATTATAAAAAACAAAAAGTGAAGCAACCACTCCGTAGTTGTTATAATAATGCCTCCTACGTTTTTCTCCTTTGGTTAAAAGGGGAGACCGGATTACTTTGTATTTTTCCTGGAAAACATATTCATTCGTTAACTCTGCACCTGTGGTTTGAACAGCAGTGCACGGGCGGAGCTTCGCTCATCTCACAGGTCTTTTCCTGCACTGCACACATCACTGCTGTCATCTTATGAGGCTCCTTTCTTGGGCCATGTAGACAGAGTATTCGTCATGACGTATGTCCTAGTGTGCTCATCACAATGAGGGCCTAGAGCGCTAGAGCGCCGCGTTGACCAGAGTTCCAGTGTAGGAGCTGCTGACAGTCCGAGACTCGCCATCCGCTTTGACAGCCTTCCTTCACCGGTTCCTGTTTGAGAAGCCGTCACTTCAGACTGGCTGGGTGAATGGTGTCACAGTTAATAAAATGTGTATTTTTGTTGAGTTGAACCTTTGTTCTTTTATGTCTTGTAAGTGTGACGCAAGATTCCCCTTGTGTCTTTGTCGGGCATCGTGTGCCCTTTCTGAGCCCTTGAACAGCTATCACTTGGTCAGTGACCTTGGACTCCCCTGCCTTTCTTTCTTATTTTGGTAGTGGGGGGTGAGGGTCCTTCATCTTTGAGAGCGCAGCACACACAGGGTTAATAGTTTGCTGGAGACTATCCTTCTTTCTGTTCTAAAATGATATGGGGTTTAGTTATCTTAAAGAATAATCGATCTCGAACATTAGACTCGAACCACACAATACTACACAAATGCATTATATGTTCTCTGTCGCAACGTTCTTCCATCCTTCCACACACTGATCCTTGCTCTCATAAACACAGCGCGTGAATGAGGTGGCACGCGGCAGGCGCGTGCACGTTTTGCAAGGTGGAAGCCCTGCTTTGGAGTTGCCAGTCAACCGTTCCCGCTGGAATCTGCACTTCTCAATCTCCTGTTGAAATATCGAAAGGCCTAGGGCTGTGCCACGAGCATTTTTTTTTTTTTTGCCTGATTGGGTAGGCGGTTCACAATTCCTTCTGTTCAGTGACACCCCCACCTCACCTTCCACCCAAGACCGGTGCCCGCCTCCTCGTTTTTGGTCCAAGAGAGTTGGATCATGGGAAGCTGGTAAAATTTGTTAACATAATATAGGGAGTTTAATTATAGCAAACATACTATTAATTATTTGGCTTCATGCACTTCCGGGTTTGAGCAAACTAATGTCTGCTGTTGTAAGTTTAGCCGGCGATGGTTCTCTACAGAACTGTGGTGTTTTTTTTGCTGTTCCTCATGTCCGCTGGTTTCACTGCCTCCAGGTCTGTTGTGTCAGCCATGTGTTATAAGCGTGTTACACAAGCACATCTGGTTGTCTGATCTCTCTCCCAAGGATACCCTGAAGGCATGTGTTAAAGGCATGGATCTACACAGAATGTACTGACTGCTTTGGAGTTTTACACCCTGAGCTAAACCTCCTCATCCAGACTGCACACCACTTTGTCCCATGGTTAGCGTTAACTGGCAAAGAGATGTCTTGTTTCAGAGCAATTAATATAGATCTGTTTTATAGAATAATTTTTCTGCAGCATTGTTAACCTGATTGCAATAGCTGCACAGCTCCCTAGTTGCAAAAGTCTGAATAGTGTGCTGAATTTATTCCCTCACATATTTATGTAAATATTTTTTCTCGTAAAATACTGATTGCTTAAATTGCAGCTGGGTGTCATCCGCATAATTAATATTGTCTGATGCAATGGAATGGATTAAATGAAGGTGATAGGTGTTAAAGAGGTCGGTGAAAACCAAGCCGCAAGGACTCCACAGTTGGTGCGAAGCGACGGTGATCTAAGTGGCGGCTTGACCACTGACTGTCCCCTTTCTGACAGAAACGACTTTGCTAGCTGAGTCTCAGCTGTCTAGTTCCCACCCCTGTGCAGAAAGAGAGCCTGATCGACAGAGGTGAAAACTACTCTGGAGTCAGACTCCTAACAACAACTCCTCTAGAATCAACAGATGATCTTGGTTGTCTCCATGACATACTTTAAGATGGGAATGCACAGGACCTGAGCGAGAAGAACAGAAGACTAAACCATTGGAGAGTTGTAAAAGTTTTCAGCAATTTAAGAATAGAGGAGTTAAAATTAAATTAAACCGCATGTGAAACATTTCAGTGTTTCTTTTGAAATGGTAACGTCTCATTCACGGGGATAGATTGGTACTGGAGGCGAAGTAACTGCGTGTGAGGGGTGGAAGTCATGGTTGGAGCATCCCTACATGAGGAGTACAGACAGACACTGTGAATAAGAGACACGAATGAGGGGAAAGAGCGATATCCACAGCAACACTCGCCATTCTGAAGGACTATATACAAATGCATATTAACATTACACCCCACTGCTGGCTTCTGTGGTGTTCCGTTTTCATAGCAAAAGTTTTGCTGGCATGTTTAGAGCCCGCCCTAGCTGCAGGCCACGCTCCTTATGCAGGATTTCATCACCACGGTGTCTGTATTCCATCTTGGGAGCCAATATAGCATTTTGTTCCTGTATGTAGCAGATAAGGCCGCCCGTTGTCTCAGAGAAGCGGTCAATCCTAGACATCAACAAGTGGAGGATTCTGGCTCCCAAAAATATGCAAAAATAAAAAAAAAGTAAGAAACTCATAAAAACAATTAAGTGAACTTGCCAAAGAAAATGTCTGCCGGGGGTCAGGCAAGAGTCTAGGCACCGTTGTCCCACTGGAAATTGTGAGCAGGTCAGTCATGTCCAGCTCTTTGAAGTTAATGTTGCTTCCATAAATTCTTACCTATTTCGTACATGTGTGCTGGCAAATTCCAGCGATTTTTGCAGATTTTATTTTCACTAAAACTTTCACCAGCATCATGTTAAGAGGTTGGTCCACCACCTGTTGCATCAACATAAGTAAGGAATTTAGTTTTGATCGTGGATAGCAGCTTCCTGATCTGAAGTGAAACACATTTTAAAGTTCTTTTTGGCTGGCAGTAAAGTTGAATCTAATTTACGGCGTGGTCAGTCTAAGGTACATAATATTTACTGGTACCTGTTATAAGGTTCTGTGGGGCAAACATTTAATCTAGGGTATGTACAGCTGTGTGCAAAGCCCAAGTTCTTTTGAATTCGATTCAGTGATTCCATGTTGAATAGTCTGCATTTGAGAATCATCAATTCAAGTTTATGAAACCAGTTATTCAAGTCTTCTGGTATACATAGATTGGGATCTATTAATGTGATATCTGCGATAAAACTCTACAAATAGGTCTGGAAATGTGGGATTGTAAGGTGGTGGTCTGTAGATAAGGAGAAATGAGGAAGAGGAGGTAGGCCAGGGAGAACATTGGATGAGCAATGATTTACTTCTGGTCTGGTACAGATTAGAATAGCTTTAGTAGGTATTGAGCTTCGATGAACGCGGGCTGCTCCTCAACTCTTGTTAGTGCTGCTGTTTCTCATCAGGATTTTGTTGCCTGCAGGTGTTGCTTCATGTATATTTGGTCCAGTGTCATCACTCAGCCAAGTTTCTGTAATAACAGCAGATCGTTGTCTGAGTCTGGCAGAAGATTGTAGGCATTAATGCAATTTTTGTTCAAAGATCTTCCGATAATGATGCTACAGTGAGTCCTCGTCAATTCAAGAGAACCAGTTTTAGTGGGTGTGGGTCTTAATAAAGGTTAATACGGAATGAGAAGGGTAAGTCATTCTCTAACTCCAGCAGCCTGCGGAGTGACATTATAGGATCAGTGGTGGGAACAGGTAGAGGTAGAGGGCAAGAAGGGTGGGTTAGGAAAGTGTTTTTTATTTATACTTTTTTTTTTTTTTTTTTAGAGAGGGAGAGTAAAAATGACGTCTGACGAAGGAATTAGCTACAGTAGCCAACATAGATGGTGTGAAAGGGAGAATAGGAGGGTTATTAATAAAATATATGGAAGATTAGGGTTTTGCATGAGATCTTGAGGTTGTAGGGATGAAAGTAGGAGCTGGAGGCAGAAATGAATTATAAAGTTAAGTGTAGGATTTATTGGTGATAGAGTGGATGCCAAAAGTCAGGTTAGAAGTAGTGAGGTGGCAGTGCGATGAGAGGAGTCCATCATGTACCTATTTGTGCAGTGGTCCACTGTTTAGCACTGGCTTCGTGGCATGTGGGTGCCGAGGAGTCTGCATCGTGTGATTTGGCATCCTCAAATTTAAACAATACTTTTTGCAAAAGGGCACTTTTAATGTGATCTTATTCTATTCTTTTGCTCCTGATTGTTTCCGTCATCTACCTTCGCATCAGTATCGTCTTTACATGTTGCGTAGTTACCTCCTTCAGTTTCCTGCTGTTTGTGTTATTTTTTTAATGACTCTTCAGTCTAGAACCCTTTTGGCCCCATTGATTCACCTGTACTCCTTACCTGAATTAAGCTTCAGTCCTCCTCTCTCGTGACACTCTGGTCTGCTTCCTGAACCCTGCGAGGATCATCTTCAAAACTAGGCAGCCACAAAACAACGTGCATCTGCAAAACCCTAAATATCACATGACACGTTTTCATTGTATTCAATCAGTCCAACTTTGAAACATTTGATTGCCTAATTTTAGGATTTTGTGGCTATTTTGACAACATAGCTGCCCTTTATTAGCATTAGGGATAATGTTTCTTCTAGGTTTATGATGTTTACTTTTTGTTATTTTAGTGTTTTGCCAATATGTTTCTATTGACTTTTGTTTCTTCATTTTTTTGTTTGCTATTCTGGTGGCAAGATGCCTCAGTGAGTTAAATGTTTACTGATGACCAGAGGTCACAAGGTTGAATTCCGTAAAGGTGAATTGAGCCTTTTTTTTCTCATTCCGTCATGAAAAAAATTGAGTAATAGTGAC
Organism: Calotriton arnoldi; assembly: GCA_963921515.1. Taxonomy (NCBI): domain Eukaryota; kingdom Metazoa; phylum Chordata; class Amphibia; order Caudata; family Salamandridae; genus Calotriton; species Calotriton arnoldi. The sequence goes on from CAWUFW010002163.1 coordinate 791,014, forward strand.
GTCTGTTGTTTATGGCATTAAGAACGATAAAAGGTGTGCAACAGTAAATAAAAGCAAGATTTTGTTAATATCTTTTATTTTTTTTCTCACGAGCATTGTTGTGATACAATGTGAAACACTGCGTGAAGGGCGAGATTCTTTAGCACGTTTTGAGCCAAAGTATGGGGTTTGGCTAAAAGTCTTAAATCATTAATTGAACCTGTTTCTTAGAAGTAGATCTTTAACAAAATGCCGGGCTCTTAGTGTGAAAGAAAGTGACCATTTCTTCTCATTTCTTTTTTAGGGAAAGTCGCCTTTTGTTTTTCCCTGCAACCAGCAGCAGAATGTGTCCCCTCTGACCAGGGAAGGACTCCTGGACTCCATCTTTGTTCTGTTCGAAGAATGCAGTCAGCCCTCATTGATGAAAATAAAACACGTGGCCAACTTTGTAAAAAAGAGTAAGTAATGACTTGCCACATGTCCAAGTTAGTGCTAGGGTTGATGTTACATCTCAAGTCGTGTTTCACGTCAGAAGTGAACGCAATATGAATGGTTATTTTTATAATGGAGTTTAAATTGCTAATTTCCTAACTCAAAACTCGAAAGGCTTTGTTTTCTCATTCTTTACTGGATTATTATTTTATCCATTTAGAATTAGTGCTTCATTTCCGATCACATCTCCAGGTGGGTCAAGAAGTTGCATTGGTCTGGAAGTTGGCATTTATCCCTTGCCTTTTATCTGCCTGGTTTTTTTTCTTCGTACATTTACTGTGATCTTGTATTTCCTCACATTGCACTTGTATCTTTCTTGTCATTGCCTTGGCAATGTGTAGGACTTTCTGCTCAAATTCTATTTGCCTGAAATATTCATTAGAAAAACCCTTCCCTATCACTATTAATGTGCAGTATTCCAATACGGAGGACTCCTGAGCATTCCATTGATTACAAATGTGATTTGATGCCACACTACATATAAATCTGAAATGTTTGAGATGGATGGACCAAGTTATGTTAACTCCCGGTTGAGGAATCTCGCAGAAAGTTAAAAAAACAAAAAATGCATGCCTATGTTAATTATTTTCAATTAAAACCTATCTCTGTTTTTATTGCCCATGTGTTTAGCTTTTAAAAATCCGAACTGTGATGTTTTCTTCTAGCCTACCAAATTTACAGCAGTTTCCCACCGAATATTGTAACTTTTTCACACATGCCCCAGGCGCTTATACAGAATTATCTGGTTTGTTCTTTATAGCTTGGTCGTCCTTGCTGTGCAGGGAAATGCATAGATTTAATTATATGTCGTCCTATTATGTTTCATTGTAAAATGTATGGTACAAGCTAGTTTACTTCCTGCTTTGTGGTATTTAAAGAGGCCTGACATTTCTTGGATTATGGGCCTATTTTTGATCTTTGTAGTTAGGTAAAGTAGCCAACAGAAGTTAGGTTAATGAACGTCAGGCTTCTATTTTGCGATGCAGAATTAATGAAAATGCTAGTTACCCGATATTATTAGGTCAACCAAATTGCCAGTCGGATTACGAATGCCACAGGAACTTGACATTGGTTGACGCCTTGACTTAACCAGATGGTAACATTAACTTATAGTTATATTGCTTACATTATAACCAAGATGGTGCCATTAACTTATAGTTAAATTGCTTACATTGTTTGATTGTGTCCAGAGACCCATTGTGCATCAATGTGCACACGCTCCATTAAGACTTGCAGACATTAGTTGTTCCAATCCTTCCTCAATCCCCTGCGCCATATTTATACCCACAAGACACTACACCTCCTGTTCCGCAAACAGTGGCTAATTTCATGTATGGAAAAAAATGACTGGTTCACATCAAAGGCAAATCACTGGGGCATCACGGGGTTCACTCCAGGACTACTTCAGTTTCTGTAGCTCTTAGGTTGGACAGCATGCAAGGATCGCTAAGGTCCTGTCAGTTGAACATTAGTCGGTTATACATTCTTTAGACCTTTAAAACATGTAAATTCAAAGATTTACAGTGGTTCTAAGTGCGTTACAGAGACATAGCAGATATATTACATTCCAGTCTACATAGTTGCAAAAGTAGTGCTTCTTTACCTCGACCACAGAACCTCAAAGTTGGAGTTTGCCACCCTGTGCCATGCTTTACGAAATATAAATGACCACATTATCAGGATCAAAAGACACACAATTGATGGACGGAATGCAGAACAAATCAAAACATTCACCCCCAGTCAAGAGATCTGGGTTAAATCCATCATTTTTTTGCTCACCATGCCACCCCAGTTTAGACCTGGCCATATGCAAATCAGTCTTGCCACTGGAATCAAGCTATCCTGGCTGAAGAGGGGTGAAACCCCGAAACCGGTCCTAGGATGCTTGTTTCCAGTCCAGGGAGGACCTGGCTTGGCAGTTCGGGCTGGACTGTTCCCATGAGGCACAGGGTAAAGACTGATTTGCATATGGCTGGGTTCAAACTGGAATGGCATGGTGAGCAAAAAAACGATGGATTTAGGCCCAGATCTCTGTACTGGGGTGAATGTATGACCTTGTTCTGCATTCTGTCCATCAACTGTTGTTTTTGCATTTGTCACCCCGAGTGGGACGGGTATGCCCAGACGTGGGTCCCGTGCTCTCCATGCCACTGGAATCAAGCTATCCTGGCTGAAGAGGGGTGAAACCCCGAACCCGGTCCTAGGATGCTTGTTTCCAGTCCAGGGAGGACCTGGCTTGGCCGTTCGGGCTGGACTGTTCCCATGAGGCACAGGGTCAAGACTGATTTGCATATGGCTGGGTTCAAACTGGAATGGCATGGTGAGCAAAAAAACGATGGATTTAGGCCCAGATCTCTGTACTGGGGTGAATGTATGACATTGTTCTGCATTCTGTCCATCAACTGTTGTTTTTGCATTATCAGGATCATTCTACACTGTTCTTGCGTGATGCGTAATTCATAAAAAACAGCGCGGCCGAACATGGGGCTGTAGTTTCTAAGAGTCCTCTCTAAATCCCCTCGTTACACAATCTGGAGTCTGCAATATTGTCAGGACCCTGGTGCCTCATTACTCACTCCCTACAAGATGTGGTTGACTAGAGGTCTCTTCCATACACACGCCCCTCAAGTAAGCTCCAACGAATCCCTCAATCCTGGTGTCAGATTCATGAAGGGCTGTCTTCAGTACAATAAGGTTAAAACCTCTCGCTCCATGGAAAATATTAAAAATGCCACTAAAGCAGCAAAAACCGCGCAACTTTTTTGACAATCCTATACTTCGCACTTTTTGCTATTATGCAGCCTTGGAATCGAGCATTACATTATGGACACCAAGTGGTGCTGAAATACCTGCTCCTTCAGTCCGCAAGGCACCAGCTCTGCCACAAGCCCACTTACACGTCACTTCCTCCTGCAGAGTTTGCCATCAAGCGCACATAATGATGAACAACCTGTCACGTTCTTTAGTTTGTGTGGGTCATGAGAAATTAGCAGGCCACGCTGCCTAATAGCAAAAAGCAAATTCGTGTTGATTGTCCATGGTAGAAACCTACAGTGCACTTTTTGAAAATGGTGAACTGTAGCAGAAATGCATCTTAGTTTTTACAAATCAATTGCCACTTGCTTTTTCAGCTTCTGAGACCCAAAGCTTAGGTTGCTTGGCCTGGGTGAAAACCACCTCCTGTTTGTTAAAGTTACACCAGATCACTTCTGAGCCATCTGAAAGATATCCCGCTTGCTGTTCATCATAAGGCTTTCCCACTGTTTTGTCGAAGACAATTCTCTCAATAGGCAGGTCTGATTTTCCTGCATGTAACTGGTTAGTGGGATGTCCCTGGACAAATCCTTGATGGTAGGTTGATGAATATCCGCGTAGTGTTATCGATGGTAGGTTGATGAAACTGACAAATTCCACCATGAACCTTCAATAAGGTCTGGGAGACACGAATGATAATAGAACAAACTCCAGACCCCCTTGCATTGTTTTTTTGGGGCTTTTTTTTCTCTTGCTGTTTTATTTGCTAGGACATTGGGAATCTGTTGATCGGTTATGCCTGATATCAATTGCTTTCTTACTAATTTTGTTCTATTACATTTCACATGTTTTCTGCAGAAGCAGAGGTCATTGCCGAGTTACGGGAGCTCCAACCCAGCATTAAGGATTTTGAAGTGCGAAGTCTGGTGGGGCGGGGGCACTTTGCTGAAGTACAAGTTGTGAAGGAGAAATTGACCGGGGACATATACGCTATGAAAGTGATGAAGAAGGAGTACCTACTGGCAAAGGAGCATGTAAGGAAAAGGATTGCTTTGATTATCAGCTCTATAAGGGGAAAAATGATAGGAATTACGTTTTTAAGCTCACTTACGGTTTGTTATAGATATGTGTAATCCCCAAAAGGACTCATTGAGATAGAACTCCATATTTTACAAATCTGTCCTGAGGAAAACTACACCAGTTTTTCTGTTTCTTCAAAAAAGTTTGTGAGTCAACCTTTGTGGTCCCATGGTCGATTCAATCCTAACTCTATTGTACAGCTCCCCTACTACGGAGGGTGCCTTATTATTTTTTCCAATTCTAACTAGTTATAAAGAACTTTGCTTCACTCTTCTTCCCATCCCAATGACGACGGTTTCCAGCATTAAGGTGCTACCTGTGTGGCTATGTGAAACACCCTAAAAGGTCCTTGACATTTTTTTGTATGCATGAATTGCACCACAATGAAGAGAAGGGTAAAGTTTGAAGTGGTGAACCTGTATGCTATCCGGTCTCGGACCTGCCATGGACAACCTTCTTCAGCGCATACTGTGGAAATTACGGCCAAGAATTGGTAAAACCTACACGTCTGACTTGCACTGAGTCAGAGACCAGTTGTCTTCAAGGGGAAGAGCCTGAACAACTGTAACTAGTTGGGATGTGAGCCTCTGGTGGTAAACCCCTGCCGGGACTAGAGAAGCTGATTCTGCAGCACATCTGTGCAGCAAGTGTGTAGAGTAAGGAACTACTTTGCCACATCACCAGAGCTATTATGTAAAGTCAATGGCACAATGTTACCCTCTGTGAAATGCAGTGACCTTTTATTGATCAAACAAGCTCTCACAATGAGCAGCTTGAACTGCCTGTAGCCTTATGCTACAAAGGACAAGAGATAAGCGATGCAGCCTTTTTTGTATCGAGCTGAAAGTCGCATTCAGTGTAATTTTAATGCATCTTCTTTCGTACTGAACTTTGTGCCCCAGCCCAGGGTCCCAACTCATACTAAAACCGTTTACCAGTTTTGTTAAAACTTTGAGCAGCATTTCAATCTTTATTTTTCTCAGGTCCTATAGGCCTGTTTTATTAAACCCCCCAAGGTAGAACTTGAAATTCACTTTTCAGCTTTTATTAGGTAATCTGAACAGGATTCCCAACCTTATTTTGAGTGTCGGTAATGCTCTCTCCTACTCCTCACCAAAGGTGAGTTACCCAGACCAGTGTTACTGAATGCACATCATAATATTGTGGCTTCTGGTCCCATTACTAATCTTACTTTACGTTCCTTTCACTAAAGACTCTCCTTCGGAAGAAGACTTTACTCCAGGGTTTTCAGTCCTAGTTTATGATGTGGATATTGACATTACAGTTGGTCGCATGAAATATATTATGTCAGATCTCTCTCTGAAGACCTGGGCAGAGTTAGGTAAAATGTAACCCTACAACCAGCTTTGGGTCCATTTCAGATTGTTCCTCCCACCTTAGTACCAGAACCATGTGGCCTTAAAAGGATCCAGAGACTGTTCCCTACCCTTCTCTCTTGCGAAGGATGTAAGACACAGGCAGAGTCTTTCCGAGTTCCAGTGAGCCTGTGCCCTCACACGTGATGTATACGTTTGTGCTTGTAAAGCATTAACTGAAGTGGGAAGAAATGGAAAACTGCACTTAGTAGGAGGTGTGGAACGATTCAGGTTGTTGACAAAACACTTCAACTCTGTGATCCCAAAGGCAAGGTAGATCTTGCTTTGGTGCCTTCATCTGAACTAGCTAAATGGAGTTATTTTCCAGCCTTACTTCTGCCCCTACTGAACTTTTTTGGGGCACGTGCTCCTACATTATGGAGCAGACGCTTTTCTCTTAGAACAGACTGCACTCTAAGACTGCGAGTTGGAATACCTTTAGGTGAAAAATGCACAACCCCTTAAATAAACAACCCTTCATGATAATGGTTGGTTGTCTACTTAGTTGGATATCATGAAGCTGCCATGGAAGAGATTTGGGAATCTCATTGGGAGATGAGGGCAGCATCAGAGCTGTATTGGCTCTCTCTTACCTGAACCAATTGTTATTAATATAATGGTTTCACTGTGTAACTGGCCCTGATTCCAGTGGCTATGAAGCTGGATAATGGGATGGAAATGGTGTGTCTCAAATACCAATCAAGAAAGCTGTTCATGTACTGAGATTTGTGTTAGAGGGTCAACACTATGAGTAGAGATGCCTAATCTTCAGACCTAATTTGGTCCTGATGGTGTACGCTCTGTTGTGACTTTCTATTTTCGGCAGCTGGCAGTACAGCTTTTTACATACTGGCACATCAAAATCCTCCTCTGTTGCCAAGATTTTACTTAGTCAATCAAAAGAAATTCCAAATCACTCCTATTTGGAGACTTCAAACTATCAAGATCTTGTAGAGTGCTCCTGAGGGATGGCATTGTTGCACACAGAAGGTTTTGGGAAAAGCCAGATGGGGGGGCATGACTGACAAGATGGCAGTTGGCCGCTAAATTCCCGAGCTCCTGGACCCCCAAACAGAATCCTGGACCTGAAACTGGTCTGACGGCTGGCAAATGGAAATGGAGGCACCTCCTAGTCATGGAGGGGCCGGCTGATCGACTCTGTACCTGCACCCTCCTATGTGCAGGGCAAAGACTGGATGTGGGCTGAGAGCAGTGCTGGTAGAGCAGTGTGGCCAAAATTATGCCGGCGGCCACAGATGGCTACATCCTGTGAGTGCTGACCGGGCGCCAGAGAGACTGGAAGGACAAAGTCGCTGGGCCCTATCCTGGAGAAGGCTGTGGGCAGCTGACCGATGCGGGCGGCCTCGACAAGGGGGAACCGAGCAAGTGGCTGCGAGGGCTGGAGAGGCGCGGCTGCTGGGAGCCTGCTTTGGAGAAGCCTACGGGCCCACTGGCGACAGCGTGAAGGGACAGGAGGTAGCTTTGGTGCCCGCCTAGTGCAGGAGCGAAGGCAGAGCAGTGACTCTGAGAGAGTGGCCTGGGCAGCGGAGGCGCAGAGGGGCCTATGGGAGAGTTGTGTGAGGACCGTGTGTGCTTGGTGCCCAACCCCACAGGTGAAGGAATAAACAGGCAGACGCTCCGGGGTGGGTGTGGGGGGAATGAGCAGGCTCCACTTGGATGTGGTATATTAAGTAGAGATAGGTGGCCCCCCTGAGCCCCATTACAGGAGGAAGTTCTCTCTTTAACAGTGAAAGTTGGCTCTCAGAGCTTGCAAGAAAACTGGAGGAGAGGGTTAAAAACACCGAGGGCCACTCGCGTAGATGTAACCTACGATTTGTGGGCTTCCCTGAGGGAGCAGAGAGAACGACTCCAGAACTGTTTTTGGAAAGGTGGCTAAACAAGGTGATAGATCCCAGTGCACTGTCTGACATTTTTGAAGTTGAAAGGGCCCACAGTTCACCGGCCTCCAGTCCCCCACTCGGTGCGCCACCTTGTACGATAATAGTTAATCCTCTCAACTACAGAGATCGGGAAGTGATTCTACATGCAGTACGGGAGTTGGGTGACCTGAAGTACGATAACCATGTCATCCGTAACTTCCTGGATTTTACACAGCCTGGTCAGCTCCTCGGACACTCCTTTACGGCTGTCAAACAAAAACTGAAAGTCATGTGATTGAGATACAATCTCCTGTTTTCTGCAAAGTTCTCCAGGCGGACGGGGGGTGGGAGGGAGGGGCTTAAGGCATACTTTTTTGACATGCCTGAGGAGGCCTGGGACTGGTTGGAGGCACAAGGCGAAACACACCCAGGGGCCTTGGCAAGCGGGGAGTCAAACTCTTGGACTCCAAGACTGCGCAGGACTCACCAGGGTGACAGGCGAGCACATAGGAGCTAGGAGGATGGCGCAGTTGGAGCCTTGGGTGCTGGTCAGGCATGACAGAACATTGGACGTAGAGGAACTGCAGAAAGAGAAGAGGCCAGAGCCCTGGTGTAGGCGGTCATGGCGACGACTATGACAGTTGGACTGGGAGCGGTATGCGCTAGTACATAAACAAAATCTGACACGAGCGACCGGGGATATGCCTAGGAGTCACTGTGGGGTAGGGGGAAGGATTGTGGTGAACTGAGAAGCAGCGGCCATGGCTATGCGCCCTGATCAGCGGTGGCACTAATACAAAAAAAAAAAAGGAACACACAATGAGCAGGGGAATAAACTATCTTTGATCGAATTCGCCAGACCCGCCCCGCTTGCACCCCTCCCCCCAAATTGCTTCCTGGATGGGAGTGTGGGCAGCCCCTGGAAACCGAGGATATTGGGGGTCTTGACTAGGCTAGAGTTTTGGGTTGTTGCAGAGTTGCAAAAATGCTTTCTTTGTTTTTTGTTTTTACAGTTCTTGAAGTTTGAGCGTACACCGTCGGGACTCTGGGATGGCACCAAGCTCCGGCCCTGGGGGGAGACTCCTCTGCCCACAGGAGCTGGGTCACAGGATGCGACCTCTGCATTATAGACCTCAATAGCGGAGCGCAAATGCACATCGTTGTACACCATAAACCCATGGTGGGAGGGGAGATTTGAGACAGTTACAATGGGTGGGGAGGTACAGTTAGTAGAAAGTAGTGTTTACCCAGTGGGAAGGAAGTGGGAGGTCAAAAGTTTCAACAGCTCATCAATAACCAGTCAGACACTTTTGATAGAGCACTGCATAGAGGTGTGATCAGGGATGTGGCCCCACAAAAAGAGATGGAAAGTCACCCCCTCGGGGGGACTAAGACACACCTAGAAACTCCTTGAAGGCACAAAATGACGACTTCAATTAGCACGGTCACTTGGAATGTACGTAACCTTAATAAGTTTGTAAAATGGCATAGGGTGCAGTCATGCCGGAGGCGGCAGAGGATCCACATATCATTCTTCCAGGAGATTCACCCTTTTCAATAGGGAGGAACAGAAGCTGGGGAAAAAATGGAGGGGGCAGCTATACTCCTCTACCTCCAACTATGCGAGGGGGCTCCCAATCTGGATAGCCCCGGGCGTTCTGTTTCCGATGAGGTACTTCAAGGCAGACATTGAGGGCAGATATGTTCTGCTTTATAGCACCCTAGATGAGAGCGACATATGCCGCCTCAACATATGTGCCCCCAATACTGATGATAAAGACTTCTGTTGCACAATAGGGAAGCAATTGATCCCATATTCAGATATACCACTTATATGGGCAAGTAATTTTAATTGTGTCTTAGAGGGACTAAAGGACAGACACCCCTCCCCGCTCCCACTTCACCTCCTAAATAGACAACGAATCTCAATATGACTGCCCAGCTCAGGGAGACAATGGCAAGTTTCAACCATATAGATGTCCGGAGGGTGGCACACCCTGACAGTACTGTATTTTCTTGCTACACCTGACCCACAGAGCATATAGTAGGCTGGACAGATTTTTAATTACTGAGACAGTAGGACACAGAGTGGGGGGGGTTAGAGGGTGGCCTACATTGCTTGACAAGATTTCTCTCAGACCATGCTCCACTCATAATGGAATTTGGCATGGGGAGGGCATGTCCTCGGGTTCCCGTATCGAGGCCAAGACCTGAAACCCTGCGAGATGAGGCCTACAGAGCAGAGCTCAGGTAGGTGGGTAACTGGCTTTTTTGAGTCCAACTAGACAAACACTGCCCCCAGGGGAATGAAGTGGGAGGCCCTTAAAGTGGGCACACGAAGGGAATGCTTCCGCAGAAAGCATGAAACATGCAGACAACTGGAAAGAGTTAAGGGAATGCAAGGGACAGCTGGCTACAATGCAGACTGGGGAAGTGGCAGTAGCTGTGGACCGTGGAAGACAGTTGGCTATCAAGCGCAGGCTCTGCGCCTTATGGAATAGATTAGATTGATTCACAAAACGTGAATATTGACAATATCTGCATGCGGAGGGGGATAAAACGGGACCAATGTTAGCCTGGCTCCTGAAGAGGGGGCGACCTCCGCCTGTGATAGTGGCCTTGACCAGGCCTAACGGAGGGACCATAGTCACACAGGCTGGGATCAATGACTTGCTCAGGTAATACCTACATGAATTGTACAGAGAGACTGCGCCAAGTGTACTGTCCCGAGTGATTGGGTTCCTTGACCTGGTAACACTGCCCATACTGACAGAAAACCAATACGAGAGTCTAGAGGTAGACCTTGTTACTGACGAGTTGGCAGGCAGTGAGCTAGCTAGTTGTAAATCGCCTGGCCCGGATGGATTGCCATCTGAGTTCTACCAGACATACTTTGGTCAACTAAAACCTAAACTGCTGAACACATTGCGAGAGTCCAACCAGCGGAGAGAGCTCCAGCGTCTGAGGGAGGCCACAATTATCATGCTCCCAAAGCCAGGAAAAGATCCTAAGAAGCCAGGCTTGCACTGCCCACTCTCTATGATTAATGTAGACCAGAAGAAATAACATCTAAATCCTTAGCAACTCGCCTCTGCAGATTGGTGACCAGCCTGGTTGGAGAGGATCAATGTGGCTTCATGCCGGGCAGGGGGACGCACATGAACATCTGTCGGCTGTCACATGTTATGCATATGGCTCACAGGGATGGAATGAAGGAGGGCAGGGGTTGCATTAGATATAGAGAAGGCATTTGATACCCTTAACTTGAGCAGTACCCCTGCATGCCAGGAGGTGGTGTTGGAAGTGACGTGCGCAGTGCCTATATAGGCGTCACTCCAGCGCTCTGATGTCAGTTTTTATTTCCGCGCCTGTCAGGGCAGATCTGGAGAAGAGCTACCCCCAGTCACCTTTTGACTGACCTCTTTTCAACCTTTTGTCGAAGATTTTTTGAGACATTGTCTCCTGGTGTGGCACAGATGTCCGTGAGGAAGGCTAGTTTTAAGCCCTGTGGTGCCTGTCCCCTGAAAATGCCGGTGAAGAACCCACACCTAGTCTGCCTCTGGTGCCTCGAGTGAGACCACAACGCCAAGACCTGCATTGATTGTCGCGCCATGCACCCCAAGGCGCTCCCTCAAGCTCCTTGCCGCTTAACGCGCAACGCCGTGACGGTCTAGATCCCGATCAAGATGAAGGTCCCATAATTGGTCTCGGAGCCATGCCAAACCTCGTTGTCGCACTCAAAGCCGTCCAGGCATTCGGGTAAGTCCCACAAGCCTAAAATGAACAAGAGGTCTTCAACTTCGGCCCGTCCGCCAAAGTCATCCGACGAGACGAGGGTACGTTGGCATTTGAGGCCTGTCTCCTTGGTTGAGCCTGGTCCGTCTCTGCGCCTCCCCAAGTTTCCAGGAGCAGGAGTGACCCCCGCCCAACTCCGAGAGTTCTATGAGGCCATGCACGTCCTATTTGGGCTTCCCATCTGCGCTGGAGCGCCTTCAGGCCTGGGGGTTTGGGAGAGTCCCCTACTGGTTTTTGACGGTGGGTTCGCCCCTGAAGCCGGTCGGGGCCCTTGGATCTAAGGACCGATCCGGACCGGCGCCGGTCAAGCCACCTCCACCTCCACCTTCTCCAGCCAGCCCCACTGCCAACGTCCCCTGCTCCTTCGGCTGCGCCTTTCTCATTCTCCTTCCCGACTCCAACACGGAACTGGATGGGCGTTGCCCGAGGCAGACTTTGGCACTGACTGGAGCCATTCCATTCAGGTCAGTGCATATGCCCTATTGCTATGGGCTAGGACTTGGAGGCGAATGAGAGGGCCCACTGGACCCTGAAGAATACCAGACCCTATATCTCACAGAGGACACCTGGTGTGAAGATTTGTCGGATGCCATTCGACTGGACACCTCACCAGATACTGGCTTGGTCTCTTCTCCTCCCATGGCTATGGAGGAGTGAGCCTCATTTTGCTATGGTGGTAAGGAGGGCGGCCGAGGTCCTGTACCTCCAGCTGCCTTCCGTGGCTGTCAAGACAAACGTCTTGATGAGGTGCTTCAGCCAGAAGTCACCCCTTCCGAACCGCTTCTCCCATTTAATGAAGCCCTCACGGACATCCTACTCTGAGCCTGGTCCAAGCCCTGCACAAGGGCTCCTGTGAACAGGATAATTGCCCGCCGCCATCGCTCCTTCTGAGGGGACCCTCAACTTCCTCACCCAACCCACCCAGAAGAGCTTGGTGGTTCAAGCCTCCACTTCCCAAGTAAGTCCTGGTGCATTCCCTACCAATCCACTGGACCGGGAATCCAAAAAGCTGGATACCTTGGGAAAGAAGATGTTTACTACTGAAGCCTGGCACTGTGGTTGGTAAACACTGCATGCCTTTAGGGCCAATACTCCCATTCACTCAGGGACTTGCTTGCGCAGGTGCTGCCCATGGCTTTGGAGGAGGTTCAAGCCATAGTCTCCCAAGCTGTCATTAACGGGACAATGCAACTAAGTTCGCCATACGCTTTGGGGTGGATACGACCGACTCACTAGGCAGAGCGATTTTATCGTCGGTGGCCCTTAGGGTCCACACCTGGTTGAGAACCACTGGATTTTCAGAGTTGTCCAGGACTCGCTTATGGACATTCCCTTTGATGGCTCCCGTCAGCAGACAACAGAGCTACGGCCAGGTCCTTGGGCCCTTCCATGGCCCTTCGCCAACCCCAGTCCTTCTTTCGCTCCTTTTGCAGCCACGGAAGGGGCTAGCAGCCACTGCTCTACCCGACCAGCCATCACTGCAAGCAAGCTTCCCAGCCCCTGTGTGGCCGAGGATGCGATACCCACACACCTCGTGGGTCAGGTAGCCAGAGGTCTGGCCTGTCCACCACTCTCCTCCTGGCAGCTGCAGTCTCCAAGCCTCTTTAGGTTTCCTTACAACCATTATGGGGACACAGTGGGAAACAGGATACGCCATCACCTGCACCTCTGAAAGTCGATAACATCCGACCACTGGGTTCTCCGACCACTGGGTTCTCCAGATTGTCCAACGAGGCTACTCCCTTCCCTGCGTGACTACCTCGTCCACGTGTGCCACCCACTTGCGACAGGCTGACGGAGGACCATATCTCCTTACTCCACCAGGAGTAGTGACTCTTTTGGCCAAGGGAACCATTGAGTGGGTGCCGGCATCAGAAGTACGTCGTGGGTGCTATTCCTGCTACTTTCTTGAGCCCAAGAAGGACTGAGGCCTTTGTCCTATCCTAGACCTGCACCCTTTAAATTTCATCCTGAAAAAGGAGAAATTCAAAATGCTCAAGCACGCTCAAGTCCTGTCATTCATGGACCCGGGACACTGGATAGTAGTGTTGGACTTGCAGGACGCATAATTCCACATCCCCGTCCTGCCTGCCCACAGACATTACCTGCAGTTCACGGTAGGCCACGAGCACTTTCAGTTCACCGTGCTCCCATTTGGCCTTGCTAGTGCCCCTCGGGTGTTCACTAAGGTGATGGCGATGGTTGCAGCTCATCTGCGTAGATCAGGGCTGCCTGTCTTCCCCTATTTTGACGACTGGCTGTTGAAGGCAGGCTAGCCCCAGGAGATCATCTCCCACCTCCAGACTACTGCGGACATTCTGCACTCGCTGGGGTTCACTTTAATCGTGCTGACGTCACACCTGTCGCCTTCTCAGATGCTCACTTTCATCAGAGCTGTTCTGTACAAAGTGCAGTTTCTGGCTTAGCCTCCTGAATGGTGAGTCCAGAATATTCAGGCTATGATACCAATGTTTTAGCCTCTATCCTGGATTTCGGTGAGACTGACTCTGAGGCTGCTGGGTCCCATGGCCTCCTGCATCCTGCTTGTCTCACATACCCGCTGGCAGATGCGGGCTCTGCAGCGGGACCTGAAGTTCCAATGGGCGCAGCATCAGGGGAATCTCTCTGACATGGTCCAGCTGTCGGAGGACACTGCAAAAGCTCTTCAGTGGTGGTTAACATACCGCGATTTGGGCATTGGCAGACCCTTCTCACTTCCCCAACCAGATCTGACAGTAGTCACTCCTGGGCTTGATAGGCCATCTGGGATAGGTGGAGATCAGAGACCTCTGGTCTCTCGCTGTATCCAGGCTCCACATCAACCTATTGGAGCTTCGAACGATTTTTACTGGCAGTGAAAACCTTTCTACCCTCCATTACGGGAAGGCTAGTGCATGTATTCACGGACAAAACTATCGCCATGTGGTAGTGCAACAAACAAGACTGGGTGGAGTTGTGGGCCCTTTGTCAAGAGGCCCTACATCTCTGGACATGACTGGAACGTCAAAGTATTTCCCTGGTGGTTCATTACCTAGTGGGATCTCTGAAAGCCAGAGCGAACTAACTCAGCTGAAGATGCTTAGCGGTTCACAAATGACATCTCCATCTGTAAGTGGTGGAAGGTCTCTTTTATCAGTGGGGAGAACCTTAGTTAGATCTGTTCGCCACCGCTGAGAACACGCAGTGTCAGCAGATTGCGTGCTGCAGCTTCCAAAGCTCTTGCTCGGAGACGCTTTTCGTTTTGAGTGGAGCTCAGACCTCCTGTACGCCTTTCCGCCCATACCACTCCTGCCCAGAATTCTCAAGAAGATCAGGAACAAACTGGCACAAGTCATCCTTGTGGCTCCGGATTGGGCTCAGAGTCTCTGGTATCCTGGGCTGTTGAGCTTGGCTATCGATCCTCCAATCAGGCTGCCCCTTCGGGATGATCTCCTGTCGCAGCAGCAGGGGAGGGTTCTCCACAGAACCTGTCAATGCACAACCTTCATGCATGCAGCGGTGACAGTTGACAGCTTTCAACCTTCTGCCCGAAGTCTGTAATGTCATCTTGGCAGCCAGATGTCCCTCCACCAAGACGGTATATGCCTGCTGTTGGGGCAAGTCTGTGGCATGGTGTGCAGAAGAACAGGTTGACCCCCCCCCCTCCTTTCTTCTCCCCTTTCTCTGGTTCCCTTGTTTATTCTTTCTCTTGCCCAGCAGGGCTCTGCTTTTGGCACCTGAAAAGGCTATCTTTCTGCCATCTCAGAATTTCTGCGGTTGCTAGATCAGCCATCCCTTTTCAAGTTCCCTACTGTACACATGTTTCTGAAATGTCTCCAACACATGTTACCCCTTCACCCTTTATCATACCTTAGTGGGATCTAAATTTAGTCTTAACTTTTCTGATGTGCGCTCCCTTCGAGCTGCTACACAACTGTTCTATCAGGCCTCCTTACTATCAAGACTGCCTTTCTAGTGGCAATAACATCTGCCCAGAGGGTCATTGAACTCCAGGCTTTGTCATCTCACCCACCCTACCTCAACATCTACCCAGAGAAGCTGGCCCTTTGTACTAGGGCTGCCTACCTTTTAAGCTCCGCCTCATCCCTCTAAGGAAGAGGAGCGGCTCCACTGGCTGGACCCAAAAAGAGCATTGTTGTTCTACCTTGACTGCACAAGAGTTTCGTGTGGACGACCAACTCTTACGTCGGAGCCAATAAAGGGAAGGCAGTACATAAAGACACCATCTCTTGATGGTTCTTGGCTATGCACTGGCCAAGAAGCAGCCCCTTGAGAGCTTGCGTGCTCATTCCACCAGAGCCAAGGCTGCCACCACTGCGTTAGCACGCGGAGTCCTGGTCCTGGAGATCTGCCAGGCAGCAACGTAGGCATCTCCAGCTATACTACCTAGCGGGGTTACTGCAATATTTGGTACAGTGGTGTGACGAGGGACCGAATGCGGAAAACGGCTGTTGGTGGGTCTGGTAGGGGGAATGTGGGCGACTGATCGTGGGGGTCACGGATGCCGGAGGATTGCCCCTTTGTGGTAAGACAAGTGGCTGAAGCATAGGAGGTGGTGGTCAAAAGTGTGTTGCGCAGAACCTTATGTGCAAAAATGCTACCCCCCATGGTGGGGTCACCTTTCAGATGGATACAGAATATTATGAACGTGAGACCGTGGATGGAGAGGGGGCAGGGGTGCAAGAATATGGGTGATCTATACACGGATGGTGTATTTAAAATGTGCGCAGAGGCGCAACTAATGTTTGGTGTTCACCCAAGGCAGTTCTAACAGTATGCCAAATTGTCCAGTATGGTTCGGGAGAGCTGGACAGATTTCCCACAGGAATCAACAGAATCACAGACCCACAAACTAATATTTGATCGGGGATGGAGCAGAGGTCTGATTTTGAGCATAAATACCACGTTGAAAGCGGACATGCACCTGCCATGCTTAAATCCAGTGGCAGATGGGACGAGGTATTACCAGAGCCACTAACTAATGGGGAAGGGGCAAGAGCATGTGCACAGGTCCAAGAGGTGGCCAGCAATGCAATATTTAAGCTGACACAATTCTACTATCTGCATCAAGTTCATCTTACCCCACAAACATTACACAGAATGTCACCTGACAAATCTCAGAACTGCCCCCGCTGTAATAGTACACCAGCGAAATTCCTACATATGACCTAGCATTGCGCTGCCCTACAAGAATTTTGGCAACGGGTAGTGGACACGCTCATTGAAGTGATGGGCCTACCACTGGTCTTAACGGTCAAGCTCTGCCTGCTGGGCCTGCAATCGCTGCCAAAGCAAGGCTCAAAGATGAGAAACAGATTTACGCTGCTGGGATTACTCCTGGCAAAATGGCGAATTGCCATACATTGGATTGCTTGAGCTCCCCAAGGGGGAGCTCTGGAGCTCTGACCGAAGAGAATGGGCATTGGTAGAGGACCGTAGACTGCATCAGGTGTGCAGAGAAGATAACTCAGAGACTTAGGATTGTGGGCAGAAATGTTAGATACAATGGGAGAGACATCAGACACTGGGAGAGGGTGGCCAGTGGATGATGTGGGAGGATCCTTCTGGCTGCAAGACAACCTACAGGGGGCAGAGAGACAGAGTACGCAATAGGAGACCGGCACTAAGCGCGAGAATAAGTACTCAATGAGTAGAGCGATCGTGTTGGAACAAATGCATAGATCCATTTTTCTGGTCGCCACCATACTATAGGATTGTTAATGATCTGTCTCCCCCCCCACCCCCCTGACCCTTGAGGTGAGACTGTAATGAAACATCACCATGAGACTGGTGAACTGAGCTGGTTTGTTCTTACTTGTAACTAAAAAGGATAAATAAAAGTAAAAAAAAAAAAGGAAAAGCCAAATGGAACAGACAGTGTACTGTCTGACCACATGTTCCCCAACCTCTGCATGGTTTCAAAGGCTTCTAGACCTTGCGGTGTCTCTCGTTTGTGATCTCTTTTAGCCTAGCTAAGAATCAAAATTCAGCAACATTACATTTTGTTTCCTGGAAAAACGTGTATGCCAGCCACTAGTACTGCCTAAGATCATGATTTGGGGGACTCGTTTGGTAATTTGAGTCCGCAAATAGAAGGTAATTTCATTCTTTTTAAATTCTTGTTGCTATGATGGTCTTTTGAGAAACCGTTTGTGAGCGTAACAGATTAGTATATCGTGCAAGTCTGTTTCAAATCCACATTTGCTGCATATGTCCATTGGCAGAAAATTATGTGCATATATTTTATAGGTGCCTAATACAGGCTTGTATTTTATATTCTCTTCTTTTACTAACAGTTCTTGGCATTTTACTATATGCTTTTATTATGAATTGCACACATTGTACTGTTTTTTAATCACATGGTATTTTAATTGTATGTTTTTTTTAAAATTTGTATTTCACAAACTTGTAATGGTTTTAAGTAATCACACCAACCATTCATTCATTCATACATAATTAAGTCTGAGACATATTTTCTGTTGGACCAATCCGTGTTTCATATTTCCTTTTCGTTCGGAATTGCACTTGATTGCGACAGACTGAGACTGTTTATAAAGTGGATTTTTAAAAAGCCCGGTGTGTGAAGTATCTCATGATATTGCTGTATTTCTTAGATCACGTTCTGCGAAGAGGAACGGAGTATCCTGACCCGCAGTACCAGCCCGTGGATTCCACAGCTGCAGTACTCCTTCCAAGACAAATCTCATCTCTATCTGGTGAGATCTAGTGGTGGTCCACTTTTCTTTCTTTGACAGTGCATTGAGGCTCATGGGTCTTAGCAAGACAATGAGCTTTTTTCGTGTTATTGGCTTGTGGAGGTGTGTGTATTGAAGGGATTGGTTAGCTTTAAATTAAACAAAAAAAACACAATCTTCATTGGATCGAAGAAGAGCCATTGTTTTTTTAATTTTTTTATATATTTATTGGCATTTTTCATAGTTGCATTACAGTAACAATTCTCAGCGAGAATGTGAAGACATTACAACGTCAATACCACAGCATCAAGTTCTTTATACAGCAGTAAACAGTAAGTCAACAGTAGCATGTCCCGTTGGTCCCCCTCTGAGCCGTCCCCCTCAACCCTCTGCCCGACTTGTCTCAGGACCTCACTGGGATTCAGAAAGCGTAAGTCCATAGTGTTTAAGCCACGGCTTCCATATCTTCCAGAACTTTTTGGGACAGCCTCTTGCCTGATAAGTCGTTTTCTCTCCCAACATATACATGTCCATGCTTCGCTTCCAGTCAGTTAGTGATGGGCATAGCACCGCCCCCCACGTCCTGGCTAAGTCACGCTTTGCCACCACCAGTCCCAGCTGGAGTAGCAATACTTTTGTCCTAGAAAGATCAACCTCAGTTTGAATTCCCAGCAGAACTAGCTGTGGGTTCAAGGGGATCGTCCCCTCCAGAATGGCCCCTAGTTCTTCTAACAGATTCACCCAGTACCTCTGAATCTGGGAGCATTCCCAAATCGTGTGGAAGAAGGTATCCTCCGTAGCTCGGCAGCGCAGGCAGTTGGGTTCCTCCGCCCTTCCTATTCTCTGTAGACGTGCCCTGTCATAGTATGCCCTATGTAGATACTTAAATTGGATCAATCGTAGTCGCGATTTGATGGCCACCTCACGAGGATGCATCAGTGCCATTTCCCAGTCCAGATCCTCTATTTCCCCCACATCCAGTTCCCATTTGGCCTTCAACTTCTGTAGTGAGTCTGGTTTGTTATTAATGATGGTCTTATATGTCCAGGAGACTGCCTTATCTCCTATCTCTCCCATCAAGAGGCGACCCTCTAATGGTGCATACTCCGGGATTTCTGCCGTGTCAATCTGTTGTGCCCGCCACGCATGTACCAGTTGTAAATATTTATAATATTGGGATTTGGACATAGCATACTCAGTCTGGAGGTGTGAGAAAGTCACCAGTTCCCCTTGATACAATACGTCTTTCAGCTGTGAAATGCCTAGCAGGTCCCATTTCCAGAAACCTTTCAATTTGGCGATTTCTTTAAGTCTATTGCCCACCCAAAGCGGTGATTTCCCTTGTCACTCGACCTGCCCATTTCATTTGTCGTTCCGCCTTTTTCCAGATTGCTATCACTATCTGTGTGGCTATCAGGAGACGTGTGGAGCCCTTTCCCCCATAGATGTAATGCGTATATGGATGCTCGGTGAATTGTGAGTGTTCGAGTGCATATGTGGGGTGGTCCCGATCTGTATGTTCCCATTCGTTCACCACTATTAGGTGGGTTGCCCAATAATAGGCCCGCAGGTCAGGCAGGGAAACACCACCATTGTATTGGTTGCGTTGTAGTGTCTCCAGCGCTATCCTCGGTGGTTTCCCATCCCAGAGGAATGTCCTCAGTGTGCCCTCAATCCTGGTGAACACCTCGTCCGGGATCCATTGATACGTGTTTTGTAGGACATATACGAACTTCGGGAGCACTATCATTTTATAGAGTGCAGCCCGACCCAACAGGGTTAGCGGCAGAGTCTGCCATCTATCAACATCTCTCCGGAATTCCCTGTGTATTCTGTGAAGGTTTCGTTCCAGTGCCGTCGCTGTGTTCGTCGTGACATATATACCCAAATATTTTATACCTTCTGAGGCCAATTGGAGTTGCTTCGGGCACACCTCACACCCTCTACCGCCTCCCACCGGGTATAGACATGACTTCTCCCAGTTAATTGTGTACCCCGCGTGGGCACCGTATGTTTCACAACTATTCATTATATTAGGGATGGATGTCTCCGGTTTCGTGACATACATCAGGATGTCATCCGCATACAGTGAGATGCGTT
The DNA here is from genome assembly GCA_963921515.1 of Calotriton arnoldi. NCBI lineage: Eukaryota > Metazoa > Chordata > Amphibia > Caudata > Salamandridae > Calotriton > Calotriton arnoldi. The sequence continues at coordinate 811,165 of CAWUFW010002163.1, forward strand.
AATCCAATCCCTCATCTCCTAGACCTCGAAATCCCGTTATATCTGGGTGTGCCCGGACAATACATGCAAGCGGTTCCAGGACCAGTGCAAAAAGTAGGGGAGACAGGGGGCATCCCTGCCGTGTACCCCGGCCTATCTGGAATTCCCTGGACACTACCCCATTGACTCTAGTTCTGGCCAGTGGCTTTTCGTAAAGAACTGCGATCCACTGTCTAAATACCGGGCCAAACCCGAACTCCTCCAGCACTGACATAAGAAATGGCCAGTGGACGGTGTCAAAAGCCTTCTCGGCATCCAAGGACAGGACAATATGTGGGTGTTCTTTAGTAATTGCCACCTCTAACCAATTATGTAATCTCCGGAGGTTGTGTCTCGTCGACCTCTTAGGCATAAAGCCAGATTGGTCCCGATGTATGAGTCCCGTAATTACCCCAGTGAGTCTGGTGGCCAGTATCCTAGCCAGTATTTTAGTTTCCATATTGATGAGGGAAATCGGCCTGTATGAACTACATTTCTGCGGTGGTCAGCCCTCTTTGGGGATCACCACTATCGTGGCAGTCCTCAAGTCTCTAGGAAGACCACCTATCTCATATGCCTCCAGGTACATTTGGAGGAGGTGTGGGCAAAAGAGTGCCACATTCTGCTTAAAAAACTCCGGAGGGAGCCCGTTGGGGCCAGCGACCTTGCCAGTTTTCAGCTGGCCGATGGCTGTTACAATTTCCTCCTGGGTAATTGCCCCATCTAATATCTGTGAGTCACTATCTGCCAACTTAGGAAGGTTCACCTTCTGGAGGTAGGCCTGTATCTGTTCAAGTCCTGCCAGGTCACGTTTGGCATAGCAATGTTCATAGTAGTCTGCGAATGCATTGGCTATTGCCAACGGGGTATCGTGTGTCTGGCCGGTGTCAGTCTGTATCTGCGCCACCCACCTGCTTTCTAATTCCTTCCTACTGAGCCATGCAAGCAGCCTGCCCGTTTTGTCCCCCGCATCATATAGCCGTCGGTACATGGCTTGTAGCGCCTGTTGTGCTTCCTTCTTAGCCAGTGCAGTTGCATTCTGCGCTGCAGTGAGGGGTTACTACCTGCACTGGCCTGTGTTTCAATTTGCAGCAGTTGGGATTCCAACCCTGCAATCCGTTCTTCCTCCCTTCGTTTCTTGTAGGCTATGATGTTCTGGGCTCTATCTCTCAAAACCGGTTTGTAGGCCTCCCAAAGTGTAATGGCTGAGTCCACTGACCCCACATTCTCACTGAAATAAAGTTCCGAGTCTACCCTAATTTCTTTGGCGACCTGGGGGTCTCTGAGTTCCCATGGGTTAAGTTTCCAATCCCCTGCTGGGCGCTGTGGCCGAGGGCCCACCGTTAGCCACAGTGGTGAGTGATCAGAGAGGCCTCCCGCCAGATATTCCACTTTTTGTACGGCTCCCAATTCTCCCACCGGAGTCAGTATATCGTCTAGACGCGAGAAGGCTCTGTGTGCCCCTGAATAAAAGGAGTAGGCTCTAGTCTGGAGGTGTTGCCTACGCCATACATCTGTGAGCGCCATTGTGTCTGTGAACCTTGAGTGGTGTCTCCCTAGGGCCTCCTGTTGGGGTCGTTGTACGATCCATCGCGGGATCCATTACATCATTAAAATCCCCTCCAATGATGTGTGTATCTGATCCAGCCTCTAGCAGGACTGCCGCTAGTTTTCCCAATGTTTGCTTCTGCAGCCTGGGGGGTGCAAATACGCTAATAAGCGTAACATTTCTCCTGTCCCACATCCCTTTCACCGCAACGTATGTACCCCCTGGGTCTGTCCACGTACGCTCAATTCTGAAAGGCGGGGTTTTCCTAATCAGTATTGCCACTCCTCTTGACCCCGTAGTGAACCCCGCCTGTGCCAGTGTCTTATAAGCCCCGCGGCCTAGAAACCCACAGAGAGTCCCCTTTAGGTGTGTCTCCTGCAATAAGATGACATCCGGTTTCAGTCGTTTAAAATACGTCGCCACCAACCCCCTTTTGATTTTGTTGCCCATCCCGTTCACGTTCCAGGAGAGGACCGAATATGTCCGTGTCTTAGGTGTAGCCATCCTGTCTGTGTACTGTGACTGTTCTGCTGCATCTGCCGTCTTCACCGCCCCACTGCAGCCGTGTCAGCGTTACTTTAATTTCTGCCTGCGCACTATGATACCATTTAACAAGGTGAAAACCCCGTCCCCCCGCCCCCATTTCCACCCCCCATACTCCCCCCATCATCCAACCGACTATCCCTTGGGTCAACAGGACCAACTTTGTCGTGCGTGGATTAGAGAGGTCTGTCGCCCACCCCCCCGAACTCACCCTCCCAGACTGGTCCCTGTCCTTCCGGGCTCTATTTACACGGGCCTGCCTATCACCAGTCAGCTATCTGGTGTGAAAGCCTGCTCGCCGCCAGTGGTTCGTAGTATCCTTCGGACAGGGATATCCCGCATCACTTCTCCTACACAAAATAAACAATCCTAGCACACCAAAAGAAAACAACAAAATCAAGAAAAAAGAAAATCAAATTTGAAAAGGATATAAAGCACACGTGGGGTGGTGTGCAAGATCCACTGTCTCTAAACTGTCCTACGGCTCTCCGGGCCGATTTCTGCACATCATTCGTCCGCGCCTGCTTGCGGTGTCTGATTATTCATCGCGGTCGCTGTGTGTGTCTCGGTCTGATTCTCCAGGAGGTTGATGTTCTGTAACAACGGATGCTCACCCTCCGAGTCTGTCGTGATATCTTGATCTGTGCAATCCGCTGAACGCTGTCGTATCATGACCTCGTTCCGTGATGGTCCCTTGGGTTTCTCCGTATGATGTAAACTTTCTGATTCGGAGGCCCGGGGTGCCGATCCTGTTATTCTCCTGCTACGATATGGCGTCGCTCTCTCTGCTCCACTGCGTGCAGTCTCCATATTCTTCCCCCTGAGCCGCCGTGTTTTGGGCTTAGTACTGTCTCTTGAAGGGATCCTCCCCGAGAGCGCCATCACGCCTCCCGATGTCCTCGGCAAGGGGCGCTCCTCCAACCAGTTCCATGCCTCCTCTGGAGTATTAAAGAAGAGTGTCCTATCTTGATAAATCACTTTAAGTTTGGCGGGGAACAATAGCATATATGTGATTTGCATTTGGCGTAGCTTGTCTTTTACCGAATCAAACGTTTTGCGTTGCTTCTGTACCTCGCGGGAGTAGTCTGGAAACACCTTTATCTTTGCGTTGTCCAAACGAATGTCTCCTTTTTGCCTGAACTCCCTGAGTATGAGGTCCCTATCCTGGTAGTTCAGAAACTTCGCAATCAGTGGTCGTGGGGAGGCTCCCGGCGGCGGTCGTGCTCCGGGTATCCTGTGCGCTCTTTCAATCACGAAGCATGGCGAGAAGCGGGCGTCAGGGAAAGTGTCCACTAGCCACCCACGCAAGTAAGCCCCGGCATCTGCCCCTTCGATGACCTCTGGAAATCCAAGAAAACGGAGATTATTCCTGCGTGCCCGATTTTCTGCGTCGTCAACCCTCCAGAAGCCATCCTTCATGGCCGCTGACAGGGCTGTGACCTCATTTCTGAGGACAGTGGTGGTGTCTTCAACCTCTGATATACGATGTTCCGCCTGCGTCACCTTCTCCGACACTTTACTCAGGTCCTGGCGAAGTAGGTTAACATCTATTTTGATCTCGTCAATCTTGTCCTCCAGAGCCTCCCTGGAGGATTGTATCGCTTGTAGGAGGACATTGTTATCGGGCGGGCCCACCGATCCAGCAGGAAGGGGATCCCCGGTCTGCAAGGGTTTAGTGAATTTGTCCATTTTCCCCTGTTTCTGTGTTTTGGGATCTTTATCCCGCGCCATTTAGATACACCACCCTTTGTGGCCGGACGCTCACGGCCTGTTCAAGGCACAAGGCGCCCTTTTTTCCCCCAGACACTGTCCGCTGGTTTCCCTGTACCACGGCCCGTTGACAACAGTGTCCCTCACGAGATGCTCACCTCCGGTTTCCGGTCGTGGTGCCACTTCGGGGGCGGGGGGCGAAGGGGAGGGTGAAGGTCTTCCACCCACAACTTTCTTTCTCAATATCCAGCTGTCTCACCGTTGGCCCCGGGACCCCACCGGCACCTCTTGTGCGTATGCCCCCTTCGTCTAGTGCCACTCGCCTCTCAGTTGTGTTATCTCCGGGCAACGTCAGGCGCCGGTATGGTCCCTGGGGGAGTACGTGCCTCTGTGGCGACCCTGCCTCACATCAGCATCCCCTGTCTCCATCCGGCACCCCTCTTACCGGAGATGGAAAAGGAGTCTGTCCCCACAATATGGCGCTCCAGCCTGTTACCCACAAACGTCAGGTGTGCTTGGCTAAAGGTCCCCCTGCCATACTTCCGCCTCCTTCAGCCAGCCACCAAGGCCTTCGCCTTAATCAGTGCTCCTGCCGCCTTGTACCCCCTCCACTGTGTCACCAATGAATTCAGTCTGTGAGGGGGGGGACTCCCCTTTCCTTATCTGCCGCTCTATTCTGTGTGAGCCTTGGGTGGGTGTCCACACCCTCCACTGTTCAGGGTCCGCCGGCTCTCCACTACTGTTTCCAGCGCTGCCGCGCCCTCCCTCTACTTACATTTATTTGTCCGCAGGGCAGCCGCCGTTGCAGCGGCGTCTGTGTGTCTCCCTCGTCGCAACACCTCCGCCGAGGCGCCCCGGGTGTCAATGCCAGCAGTGTCGGCCTTCCAAGCGCGGGTCCGCCCCGGTCTCCGTAGTAGGAGGCTGCGCTCTGTGCCCTCCCTCCGCCGCACGAACCTGAGCCGCTGCACCGCACACCTCACGGGCAGGGGGCTCCAGAAAGGTACGGGAGACGCAGTAAGGACTACAGGGGCCTCCACCGCACCCTTCAGCTGCCCGCTCACCTCCTCGCCTGTCATCGGGGTTCCGGCGTCTTCACGGTATCGATCAGACCGCCGCCATTTTACCTGCGGCCCGAGCTCCTCTGCAAGTCGCGTCCCACGCCTTCACTGAGGGATTTCCACAGGTACGACCTCGCCGTCACACAGCCCAAACGTTCCGACACCTCTCCTGTATGTTTTGCCACTCTGGTCGCAGTTGCGCATATATGTATTTTCAGGATCTCTTTCTTGGCCCCCGGAGCTCCGGTCGGACACGTCTAGTCCGCCATGCAGCTGGCCATGCCCCCCGAAGAAGAGCCATTGTTAACTAAAAAAGCTGCTATAGGACGCTGAAGAGATGGTCCAGCTCGATGAGTAAACTTGAGAGTTCGTCCGAGGGAAGTAAGTTCAATTTCCATGGTTGGCAAGAAGTGATCTGAGAGGAAAACATGGGAGATTGGCTGGTACCTGTGAGAAATCTGGGCTGTGCAAATGAGAGAGAAGCCACCACTTTTTTGGGGATAGGTGTGACAGCGTTGAAGTACTATTCCCAACAGCAAGTCGGGGACGTTTATTTAGAATATAATGACTTAAAGTCACTTGTACATCACACATAACATGCCTTAACTAATAAATACTGTTTATTGTTTTCAGGTCATGGAGTACCTACCTGGAGGTGACTTTTTGTCACTGTTGAACCGTTATGACGACCAATTCGATGAAAGCATGGCCCAGTTTTATATTGCTGAAATGGTCCTGGCCATTCACAGTGTCCATCACATGGGTTATGTACACAGGTGCGTAAATGGACATCTTTGTTATTCCCAGCAAGGGACTTAAATAATCTACTTCAATCTTCTTAACCTTTGGCGAAACGGCAACATCAAAATCACCTAGTGGAAAAACATTTCCTGAAGGTTTGCTTTTAACTACAGCACCTAGGAGTGGAGTCGCCAAAGAGAGGGAATCATACCCCTTGGCACCACCTTCTTTCCCTCCTAAGGTGTACGGCACCTCCACTCCGGCGGTGCTCTGTTCAACATTTTCACCATCAACATCAATTTTATTTTTGCCCAAATTACTCTCCTCCTCATTCGGGCAGATATTATGCTTGGGCTTATGATTTTAAATTGTTTTGCAACAAAATCTCGCAGGGAAGCTGGTAGTCCCGCAACTGGCCTGGCAGACTTCTGCCTTTGCCCTAAAACCAGAGGGAATCTTCTAGATTGTAACAAAAGTTAGAAGTTTAGTCCTTTAATCTTCTGTGACTTCAGCAGTGCTTTTAGCACTTGTGACCTGTGATATCTTTAGTCAGCTTGCGCATTTGCTACATGATACATCTGGGATGAGTGGTAAGCATTACACTTAGAAGTATGTGCTGGCACAGTGTTTTGGTGCATGTAGGCCTGTGTCTTGAATGAAGTTTTAGTAGAGTGTGCTTTGTTTATGTGAATAACTGATCTGGGCAAGAGGAATCCATGTGCCTTCTGTTAATTCCAATCTGCTTTGATGAAGACTGACTGAAGCCTGGTGCGATGATCATGGTGCAGTGCTAGCTGTATAACGTGCTTGTGTGTTTGGCACTCAAATCATGTTCCTCTTCGGGTAATTGGCATGCCATGCTCCACTTTGAGTGGTTTGTACATTTCAATGTGTATGGTGAGTCACGTGCCACTTAAGTTGTAAACCTGCTGTGCGCTATTTTGGTGGATTGCACGTGATTGGTGTCTGCGTGTGCAAGCTCGGATTGAGCAGCCTGTTTTTGTGCTCCTGGCTAAACAAAGTTTGTCAACCAACGTGGAAGACCTGATTGAGTCTCCTTTCCGAGCGTACATTTCACTGCAAACGCCTTGATAAAAATACATTCTTGTCCAGTGAAGCCGCTACACTGGTGCAGCACTGTCCTGCAGCTTACATCCACAATTCCCATATCTTCTTGGGGTTGACCAGTAGTTTCCCGATTGCATACGCATTACAGGTCTTTGTAATAATCTATGACATACATAAGTAATAACACATGTACGTCTGTATTCTGGGAGTAAGGGTTGGTTCCCTATCCTGGATGAAGGCCGCCACTCTGCAACAAGAATTAGCAAAGCCACGGTAGGTCTTGCCTCTGGGACCTATTGGCCTTGCCAGTGGTTTTTAACATCCCTGGTGCCGTTCAGCATGGCTAAAGAAGATAAACTTTTTTTTAAGTTGCTATGATACGGCAGTCATATTTTGTAGGCATGCACACACACTCACGTGCTTGCCTACAAGATGACATGTGTGACTTCTAAAAAAAAATAAAAAAAATAAAAAAATCTCAAATTAGATTGGTAAAGAAAAGTAAAAAATAAAGCTGAAACGAGTGTGGGTTGGGGAGCAACACAGGACGTGTCTGGTGGGGGGAGAATAGGAAAGCAAGCCTCCTGGGGGAGGAAAGCAATACGGAGGGTGTAGGTGGATGGAGCAATGGGGGGACAAAAGGAACATGGGAGTTAGAGGTCCAAAGGAGAAGTAACAGGCCAGAGAGACATACTGTACCTGTAGGGGAAAGCAACTAGGAGGGTGGAGGCTGGAGTAGAGAAGTAACGGTTGAGAGAGGGGCAGGGGTGGGGGAAACAATACGCAGGGGTGGGGAGAAGAATCAACAGGCAAGAGAGCAACATGGAATGGACTGGGGAGAAACACAGATTAGGAAGCAACAGGGTGGAGTACACTAGGACGATTGCAACATGGAGGAGAGCGGGGAGAAACACACAGGCAGCAGAAAGCAATGCTGAGTGGAAAGAGAGAGAAAAGTATACAAGGCAGGCAGCTGGAAAACGTGCATTTCTCATGGAGTACTTAACCCAAAAGAAACAAGCATTGGCATAGCCAATAGGTCTCGCCTTTGGGACCTTTATAAGTGTTTTGCCAGAGCTATTGGCTTTGTTAATGTCTTTACGCTATGTTGTAGAGCACTTGTGACTGCCTGTTTAGTAGTAAAATATTGCAATAGTTGGTGGCTAGAGGGTCTCCTAGAGCTTTGGGCCCCAGTGTCGCTACACCTGCTGCACAATCTAAATAAAGCCTCTTTCAACTGAATGTGCTAATTTGGTGTAAGCCAAATTTATCATGTTTGAAGGAGAGAGTGCAAACATGTTAGCACTGGTTAGCCGTGGTAATGTGCAGAGTCCTAAAAGCCAACAAAAACTGGTACAAAAAACGGAGAGGGGAGCGCAAAAACTTTGGGGGTGACCCTGCAGAAAGGGCTAAGTCCAATAGACTCGCACCTCTCCAACATGAACAGATTGCTTTAAAGGAGGTCTTTTGCATTGATAGACGTTCCGCTGAAGTGGTGAGAGTTTATCGTTGACATGGAAATAGTTATAATGTCACAGCTAGGATAGCAAGCTTGCCCCAATTACCCATTAAAACCTCAGGTGACCTATGCGACAAAGTGCTTGCTGGGCAGTTAGTTGGAAGTACAATATCTCACAAGTTTAAAAAAAAAAAAAAAATCTAATGAAAAGCAGCGGGCAGGACGCATAAATTAAAGCAAACTGCACCCGGCTAAATGATAAACTGTGACGGGCGGAAGGTGAAAGCTCCTTTTAAAAGAGCAGAAAGCCATAGGTCATACTCAATTTATCCAGCGGCTGATGTGGGCTGTCCTACTGCCCCATGTTGTATGCTGAAGTGGGCAGAAGAAAAATGTAAATGACACAACAACTGACCAATGTAATGAAGAGGGCTTACTGAAAGTCCCTGCAAGTAAGTTCAATATATATATGTATATATAATTTTAATAAAATCAAAAGGGTTTGCTGACGCCAAACCTAAGTCAATGGGCAAATGGATAGTCTTGGAATCTGAAACTTGGTACAGCCCAATACAAGAGCGATCTTTCTGAGCCAGTCTACAAATTATTTGTGGAGTCTCTGCTGCACAGTGCAAACTGCTCCATACTCTGAACTGTTGGAAAAAGGTCCAACGCCAACTAAAGTACTTCATCACATGTTTTGCATCATTTGCTTTGTTTTTTTAGAGTTCTTAGTGGCGCACTCTTATCAAGGACATAGTGTATTGAGATTGATCACACCATATAAGTGACAGCTGAAGAGGACTCACCTCATTAGATTTTAGCACTGCAATTTAGCATCCGCCAGACTGCTGCCATTTTAGGTCACAAGGTCAACTAAGAAGACAGAATTATCCCCTACTTCAGCTTTTCTCATTGAAGCGAGTCCCGGGAATAAGAGATCAAAGGTCGTGACATTTTTTTTCGCATCTGTCACTAGGTTTCTAGCTCTGCTGTGAGGCCAGCCTTTACTGAGCATGTTCTCTTCGCTCCCGGTTGCCCGGGAAGAGTTGACAATTTAGGATCCTTCACAGAACACGCTGTTTACACAGAATAACCCAATAAAAAGTTGTTACCCTATTTACTGTGTAGGAAGATAGAACAGTGAATTTTTTCTGCAGTGATCTGCAGGTCACGAGTTCAATGGAATCCCAACTCATCCTCTCTAGTTCGGTAAGTGCAGTAAAAGGACAGTGCTTTGTGTGTGCTCGCAAATCCAGTTTTTGACCATAAAAACACCTCTTAGCTACAGCGCTTCCAAATGGCACAAATGAAAAACGAAGCTCTACGAGCAACGTTATTATTTATTTTTTTTAAAACCGTTATTAAGTGCTGAATGTATACATGGCACACCTTTGGCAAGACACTTGCCACCAGTGTTAACCTGTAAAACACCGTGAGCCAGTATTATGTTCATGTTATGCGTTTATAGAAGGGGTGAAATGTCAGGAGACATGCGACATGGGTTTTCTCATAGGTAAAACCATTGCTGCAATACCTGTGAATGTACAAAGCTTTGGAAGATCTTGTAAACCTGTCACTTCTAGTGATCTCTCATTCTCGAAAATGAAAGCGAGAGAAAGGGAGATAAATGAAATTAGATTCACAGAGAGATGACAAGGAAAGAGAGAATGGCAGCGAGAAGGGATTAAGAGACAAAGAATTAAAAGAAGCGGGACGGTCAAATATACGTTTCTGGGCGGAAGGCAGCAATGTAAAAAATATATATATATATATTCAAATTAAAAGAAGCGGCACGGCCAAATGCTACGTTTCTGTCAGAGGGTGGTCAGAGGATGGAAGAAGCACGGCACGAAAGTGAAAACGACCGCGAGACAGGCAAGGCAAATGTAAACAAGCGCGGCCACGCTAATTACAAACAGATGGCCCCTGCGCGCCGCTGCTCGCTCCCGCAAGGTGGATGCCGTGGCATGCACGAGTTTCTGAAAAGTGCAGACCGATTCCAAAAGGTCATCTCCTAGAGCAGCGCATGCGCGCTGCGCTAGGCTCGACCTAAAAATGAGTGCTTGAAAAGCAAGCAGTAAAAGCATAAAAGCCAGGCAATCAAAAGAAATGGTAAAGTGTCTATGCTCAGTGAGAGGGACAAACACAAGATTGACAAGCTGGGACACTAATAAGGAGCAGGCAAATGAGTGACAGGAAAGCCAACTATTGGTAAGCAATGGACAGGCTGCAAATCCTGTATGTTCTTTGTGAGCTCGCAATAAGTCTTGTAACAGACCGCGTTTGCGCTGTCTAGTAGGCGAGACCTAAAAAGCAACACATTTGTAATATGGAGGACATGAAATATGAGCATCTTTGTGTATCTGCCATTAAAAGTCTGCACCCTGCACTAGAGACAACAAAGGCTTTGCAAGAAAAAAAGTTTATAAAGTGGTAGTCTGTAAGACTGAATCCTTTCTCACGTGCTCTGCATTTCATTGTAAGGCCTTATGTTGCTTAACAACGCACGTTCTTCCCAAAGGAGGTGAATCTCCTCCAGTTTCCTCCCTCGTCAGAAATTCTAAACCATGTCTAAGCATTTAGTAGCGTGCCACACATAATGTGAAAGTAAAGCAAGTTTTGTTTTGCACAAGATCTTTGCAGTGAGTTTTTTTACATGGTCGGATGTGCCCAGGTATTTTTCATTTTGCTGGTTGGTGGTTGTCCCCCTACCAGGCAGATTGTTTTGTAGACAGCATAGCTAGGCAGGTAATTTGGTGGTGTGCTGTGCATGTAAGGTCGTTGTATGTTTAAGCTGACCATCGCAGTAGTTCTGAGATGTATGTTGGTGTGGTGCGCGGAGTGGTGGGTTCTTGTTGAGTGGGTTGTGTTTAGCTAACTGTAGTGCTTTAATGCATTGATGTGAGCATAATGATGTCAAGGAGGAAGGAACCGGTCTGGTATGTTATTATACTGACTGTAAAAGCAAGCAAGGGATGACTGTTTTAGCTGAAGCTTGGCGAGTGTTCTTATGTATTGCTTTTTGCAACCACATGTGGAGAGAGTGTTTCTGACTGACCTTGTGCTCTTCCGGGTTCTGTGTGTGATGTCTGACCTGCTTCAGTTGGAGTGCGCAGACCAAGAGCGGCAATGAAGAGATATGGTTGTTAGCAGTAGTTTACTAGCAGACGTGTCCCCACAGAGAGAAATAGTCAGTGGAGGGTTGATTTAACATTTCTGAAGTCTTGCTCCTTTCCACATGTACAGAGACATTAAACCTGAAAACATTCTCATTGACCGACTGGGACACATTAAGCTGGTGGACTTCGGATCATCGTCCCGGCTGACCGCTAATAAGACGGTAAGGAACCACTAAGCCAGGACTTTCAAATTGTCAAGCACTAACTGGTGTCAAGTTCCTGCATTTCTTTAATTTGTAACAGTGGAGTACCAGCACTATTGCAATACTTGTAATGGGAGTGTAAACAGATACTCTGAGTTAGTGAGTTACGGCATTTCTCTATTTCAGGCATTGATCTTAACCTGGGGAACATTGGTTTGTGAGATATTGTTTACAGTGTATATGGAACTCTCTCCCACCAGATGTCCGCCAAATCTCATCTTCCTCTTTTAAAAAAGAAGTGAAAACAATACTGATGAACAAGTTTCTGCCCTAAGTGACTTTTAGGTCCTATTGTTTACTCACCTGCCCGCTATCCCGATGCCCTGACCACTACATTGTTGTGCAACCATGAACTCCAGCGTTACCTCGCCACTCTCATTTATGTAACGAATGTCTTTTTTTTTTTTTTTTACACAACTTTATCCTACTCACCCTATAATGTGAAGCGCTCTGATACCCCTTAGGGTCTTGTCCGTGCTATACAAAACTTTATAAATAAAATAAATATAAATGCATCAGAAGATTGTGTTGTTACAGACAGTGCTTGGCAGCTGCTTCGGAGTAGGAAGGCATTTTTCAAATTTAACAAACGTAGTATTTGGTATCTCTCTGGTGCAGTCTCAACGTATATTGGCTCCTTGTGTTAGGTCCATTTCTTTCCGCTGTTCTTTGCCATTTTTAGGTCCGGCTTCACAGTGTAGTTGTATGACCTATGAATACCAATTCTTTCAAATACACATAGAAGTGGGGTCTGCTCTTCCCAGAGGAGTATTTCTCTCTCACATCATGCTATTGGATGTTTAGTGTCTCATTCTGTCTGCTATGGAATGACTGCATTGCAGTGCACGAGGGACTAGTTTATATCACAAAGTACACTGAATCTTATAGTAAATTATTTATCTCATAGATGCGATGTCTACTGAAAGCATTTTTGATCTGTTTTCTTTTTCACTGCAGCAGGGGTTTGGAAGTTTTAGTTAGGAATTGAAATGCAAGCCAGCCAGATCTGTTGGGTTGGCCAACGGTTGTTTCTTTTGCACTATTCCAGGTCTGCTGTAGAGCACTGCAGAGTATGTATTTGATGATGGACATAGCTCCAGCATGTGACGCCATAAGCAACCACCAATGTGTTAAAACGGCCCGCGTCATAGAGAACGGATTATGTATAGAGATGACTGTGTGCCACAGGCAACAGCCTATGTTTAAATGACTAGCAACCTCCTAGGATTATCCACAAAATTGTTTGATCCTTCAAAAAGTGTGTAAAACTACAACTAAAGTAGGTATCCACAGTAGGGAATAGATTTCCAAACTCTGATTTGACCTGGTAATGACCAAGGTCCATAGTTGTAATGCTTCAGACTGTGGTAACCCACCCCATCTTAATACCCCAAAGGAATGGTTCCCTCTCCACTCAAGCTTTCTCACCTAGTGTAACTGAAGCAGAATGGAGCTGTGAATGGGCTTCTTTGAGCAGTATGAAAAGCCTATGTTTGGGAAAGCAGCACAAAGAGATTTCCTTACTTTTGCCTTGTTCAACCTGCACAGGGAATCCCAGCCACAGTCCCTCCTTGTTACATTTGCATGCAATGGAAAGGTTAGAGATGGGCTGTTTCCTTTCATTACCCTGTAAAATGGATATTGAGCAGGCTTGCCAGGGCGTGTGAGTAGGGCTTTAAGTGTTATGTACGGTGCGGTCATTACCCTTCGGGGCATCCAGGCACTAGTGGGAAAGAACTAAACAAATACAGCAACTGATTAGAATAGCTAGGTTTTCTGTTTTTTTCTAAAGGTATGTGGCCAAGGAATTGGCCTTAGATGAAGAGGTACATTTTCCATGGTTTGGTGGTCAGGTTGCTGAAGGCGCGCCCTCTGCATCTTGAACGCTTTATCTGGGGTGCTGTAACCAGGAAAGAAGAAGCAGAGCAACAATAGCTCACCAATTGATATCTGCCAAACCTTTATATGCCACTCTTTTGCCATAAATGGCATTTTGAGGAAGGCAAAAGGCTTTAAATGTAGATCTCTGATTGATAGGCAACCAGTGAAAATCTCGGAGATGGAGTGTCATTGCTGTTCTAGAAGGAAGATTTTGGAATAAGTGTGCCGCAGCATTTTGGGTCACCTGAAGACGATGTAGCCTGTAGTCGGCTAAACCAAGAAATAGTGGATTTCCACACTCCAGCCTAGATTTGATGAGTGTTGAACCCCAGATTTCCTGGTGAACAACGGAAGAAGTTGAGTTTCCTGAGGGCCCCAAGAATGGCAAAACAGGCTGCTGCTAGGGTAGTAACATGCTTAGAAAACAACTAGTTTTGATCAGTGTAAACTCCAGGATTTCTAGCTGCTGTCACTGAATGGGGGTAGTGTCTGATTCTGAAGGCCACCAATTAGGTGACTACGGAAGTGAAGTATTTCAGAAAATAATAATTTCTGTTTTGTCTGCATTGAGATTTAAGCAGTTTTTTTTCATCCAATGAGCTACAGCTGGAAAGCAATTGGAGAGACGTTTTTGGGAGTTAATAGGATTTTCTAAGACAGTGATGACAATCTTTGTATCACCTGCTTAAGGTTGGTTTCAAAGCAGAAGCTGCGGACCAAGGACCCGAGTAGAGATACTGTATTCGCATAATTCTGTGTTTTTCTATATGTATATGCCATCCACTTATATCTGCCTTGTAAAGCGCTCTGATACCCGCAAGGGTCTTGTTCGCGCTATACAAAACTGTCAAAATAAAAAAATAAAAAAATAAAATAGATATTAAATATTGTAGGACCTGCTGAGTACTGTGGTGGTACCCCACACACTGGAAGATTTCGGCAGTTGATTGAAAAGAAGGGCAGTGTCATTGACCGAGATCTTCTAGCTAGAAACTCCCCAAGCCACTTAATGTCTTTGTCGCAGACCCCAAGTTTAAACAACCCTAATATCAGGATGCGGCTGATAAGTCCAGCAGGATCAGCATGGCGGAGCACCCTGATCCAAAGTCATTCTGATGTTGTCGGTGGCTTCTAACGTGGCTGATTCCATGTTGTGAGAGGGGTGGAAGCCTGATTGTGATGAATGTGATAAGGAATTGTATTCTATAAAAAGAGGAGAGCTGAATGTTGATCAATTTCTCCAGTACCTTAGAGGGAAGGGGGAGTTGTGAGATGGGATGAAAGTTATTCAAGATATTGGGGTCTGCTTATGTAACAGTGTGACAGGGCTGATGTTCTAGAAAGGTTGCATATCTTTTTCACAATGGGGAATTCTTAATTAGCTGCTAGTCCTCTAATATGAGGGGACAAGGGTCTGATGGAGCCCATGATTAAATAGAGGCGAGTATGGAGGTGCTCAGAATCTGAGAGCAGTTGAAAATCTTTGACTAGGGAAGATTCCATCAAAAGCATTTAGCACTGTCCGCATGCCAACATAGTACACAATTTTCACTTCGTATTAATAGGCTTTTAGCACCTTTTTCTATTTCTCTTTGGACTCGGAGTCATAGTTTTTATGCCAAAGTAGTAATTCCAGGAGTTTACATTTGCATTTGACTGCACAAAGAATGTCGGAGTACCAAGGCTTGTCTTGTCTTATCTCTATGGGTCGAAAAAGTTTTTGTAGGAAGAACATTATCAAACGTGTTCTTGATCCAGGTGTTAAAGTTTTCCAACGTGTTGCTTGTATCTGACGTGAATATAGTATGGTTAATTACAGCCTTTTAGAACGTGCTTTGTTTAACTTGGACTGTCCTTGTTGACGAGGCTAGGCACTTTAGATTGTAAATTCATGTTACTTGGGTATGTGAAGCGGGACTACATATTGGTGGAATCACCCAAGACGGGTAAGTTTAGAGGCCAAGACCCCGGTGTTAGTAAAGACCAGATCTCATAGATGTCCTTCTATATGTGGGGCCGAGGAGTTTATTAGGAGTATTGATCTAAGAGAGACGTAGTGGAGGAGGATTATAAATCGATGACCTGTATTCTTAGCTCCCCTAGTATGGCGAATGTTAGTAGTTTTGAGGACAAATGGGGGGATGAAATCCACCACTGCACAAAGTGGCACTGTTTCCAGGAGGTCTGTGGATGAGGGTGCCCGAGTAAGAGCAGAAGGCATTGAAATCATACCCTCACAGTTTGGAAGCTCGCTGGAGTCTGAAGTCTTAAAGGAGAGTGGCTCGATATAGGGGTAGCACCACTTCGTTTATGCTGTCGGTTGTGATGAGTAATTGAGTAGCCCTGTGGTATTGCTGTCACTGTGGATGGCGGAGCCATCCTGGAGCCATGTTTCTGTGACAAATGACGTTAGGCGGGTGATCCTTAAAGCCATACATATTGGTTTGGTGCTTCGAAAGAGTGCACATTTATCAAATAATAGTTAGGTGATAGTTGTTGTGGATGTTGTCTGTAGGCTGGGTCAGTTTATTTGCGGTGTGAATCACTGCCTCCTTGCTATAGACTTTCCCACTCAGTCTCTACAGACTAGATGTCCTCCCAAGTAATAAGTGACTGGGTAGGCAAGGCCTTGCTTATCTGTGGGCTTAAGCATTGGAGGATGTTTCTATTTTAACTGTCGCGAGGCGGGATTGGGGTGTCCGTGGACCAGGCTCTGTGGTGCTAGGTATGGCCTTGCGTGGACTGGCGCAGAGTGCTAACCTTTGGCGTGCAGCATCGCCACCTATAAAGGCACCCATGTGCATGCGCCTGTGGGCGTGTTCTTGGAAAAGATAGGGCGCGACTATTGAGCGCGTTGTGGCAAGGAAAAAAGGAGGGCCAGCTTAAAAAAAATAAAAAAAAACTATAGCCCAGCCACTCCAAACCTTCCTGTCAAGCTCCCCTAGCACTGGGTAATTATTTTGAAATAGAGTTTAAGTAAAATAAATGGTATGTAAGTCTAAAAACATTAATATAATAAAACAGCAGCCTCGGACTGCCTATAGGAGCTCGTGACCAATGAAGCGGAGGTGGAGCCGAGCATCTCCACACGTGGCTACAAAGAAAAGAAAGTTACCGCTCTTGAACTACTGTGTCTGCATCCCCTTAGACTGCTTCTGGTAATATTAGGCGGTGCCTCACCGTTATCTCGTGATCGCTCTGCTTTCTCGTAGCACAGTGGCTGTGCTCGTGTTTCCCCACAGCTGACTCGGTTGTGAAATCGCCCAAGCCACAATTTTTACTACTTACCCCTTTGATTTCACAATGAGGTGCATAAACTAATATACATGATGTTCACATACTCTCCGCACAACTGAGCGCCATGATCTGAAGCCCAAGCGCTACGCTTGAGTTCCCATACAACGGACTCTACTTCTCATCCCGCACAACTGACTCTGCTACTTAACATCGTCCAAGGCGTGTCTCTGCTTCCCAACCCTCTGAGCCCGCAGCTTTCTGCACAACTGTTATTTCTTTACCCAGCGTGCGGGAACCTGGCCCCATCTCGCCTTGGAGACTCACTGGGCTGGGAAGTGTGCCGGATGACCTACCCCTCTGAGCCCTCCTCTTTCTGCACAACTGTTGTAAACTTTTTTCCCAGCGTGAGGGAAACCGCCCCCATCTCGCTTTCGAGGCTCACTGGGCTGGGGAGTGTGTCTGGGTGTCATCCTCCTGACTAGGGATCCGCAGCCACTGCCTACCGCAGTGGCATTCCCCCCACATTGTGCCTCTCCCGTCTTTTTCCAACTCTTTGAGCAGTGTGCCAGAAAGTCCACCTGCCCTTCTAGGAAATATTGCCTCTGTAAATGCCCACTGGAGCCTCAGACCCAATTCAGACACTAGGGAAAAGGTTCCCTCTACCCTGCTGAAACCCTGGAGCGGTAACTACTCTCTTGAGAATCCTCGCAATCCTCACTGGATGCGCTGCCACTCACTTGAGGAATGAACCAGCTTTGACGGTCACCCTGATGTCTGTTCCATAACCTATCCACCCAGTTCCTCTGGTACCCCCTTAACCAGTGCTCTTTCCACCCTCTCCAAATGTCTGGTCCCACAACCAAGATGGCTCACACCGATAAACGTAGTCAAATAAAAATAAGACTAACGAAGGGTAGCCACATTATGTAGAAGGCTCCCTCTCTACAGCAAAAGAGGTAAAACCAACATAGGCCGTTTTACTTTCCCCTGGTTGAACTGTAATCATCATACCTGGTAATCCACCACAATCACCTAACAGAATACCTGGCAGTCCACCTCAGTCACTTAACAGAATACACTCTGCTTGGCAAACATAAAAAATCACACAACTGGACCCTATCCCACTCCAAGCACAACCTGGATAGGATACTGGAGAATCAGAGGAATACAATAGCACTCCACCCCATCTCTACAGGGATCCAATCACAAGAACCAGCCACAATGATGGCCCCCGCCCTCCACACCGCACTTGAGAGAGACAGCCCCAATTTCTGGAGCATAAAATATCAAAACAAATCTCTCAAATAATACAATGAAAAATGTTAAACACACCCTGCTCAAACAACTCCCAGAAAAACTGTAGCTGATACCTACTATAGCACGAGCAACGGCAACATGAAAACAGACTTCATCTTCTACTCAAAATGCCCTGCAAAATGGAGAAACCTCTTCCTTCTCCACCTACAAGTTATAAAATGAATCGAAATTCCCTATGGAACTAAACTCATGACTGCCCCCTCCCAAAGCTTTAGTGGGGAGATCTCCATATCTATATTCAGGACGGGGAACATTCTAATTGAAGCGTCAGGCCACCACCTCACCATCTTTGACCGATACTGCTCATCTCTCCTCGTCCTATTGTCAAAAGACAGTCCTGCTCCCTAACCACCCCTTCCCTTCTACCCCAGAACAACCTAGAACTGATTCGCCCCCAGTACTCCATTGTCTCGCTATGCACCATTGAAGCTTCCCCCGACATTCGCGTTAGTCAGGGAAGTGCCATTACGACCACTTCCGAACCTATTCCATCCACTACTGAACCCACCTCATTCAATCGCCACATTGAAACACAACCTGTTGACTGAGACACACACACATGTCACAATAGCGTCTGTCCCAATCCAAGATCATCCACCACTGAGCCCCTGTCGAACACAATCCCTATGGAGTACCCAGCCCAAAATCACCCTTCCTACACCCTACCTCGATGACACTTTCCTCCCCTCACTTGCAGACCACTCGCCATCCATTGACCCGGGAGCTGCCGCCAGTTCTGCCCCGGCCATGTGGAACAGGAACCCTCCCCGACAGAATGACCCTGTTTCTTAGCCAAATTGAGCTAGCAAATGACATTTCCCATATAAAAAAGGACATTGTGATCCAGGCCAAGCTAACACTCAATCCCACTCCGAGAATTGAGAAATAGTCTCCCCGCAAAGAATCTCCAAGTGACAACCGGCAAGCCTGTCAAACCTCCATTCCCATGAGCCACCTGCCCCACAGACCCTACTGAGCCCTCCACCCCCTCTCTTCAATTGAAGTGGAATCACTCAGTAAGTCATACATCACAAAAACACTGCAAGCGGATCCCAACCCTCCATCTAGAATCCCAGTCATCTTGGGCACAAATAGAATCCCTAGGGCTAATATATTGCCCAGACCACCTGCACGACACACCACTATCCAGACATTACACTCTATCACGAATAGCCCTAGCTCCCTAACCTGCTTGCTCCTCAACTGCAGATCTGCAGTTAAACATGCCACAAAAATAGCTGAAACCATACTAGCTGACTGAATCGATATTGCATTCCTCACAGAAACCTGGCTGAATGAACACTCAACCCCTATACTGGACTTGCTCACACCACCTAGATATTCAATCATTAAACGAGACAGACCACGACGAATAGGAGGCGGACTTGCAATCCTGCACAAAGAAGAAACCCGGCTCAACATATTCGAGACCATAAACTATTCGACCTTTGATTACCTCGGAGTCAAACTCATTACAAAGGCACCACTCCAATCAAACTCCACATCATCTACCACCCCTCTGCAGAGTGCCTTCTCTTCACTGAAGAAGTGACCAACCTAATAACACTGTCCTCCCTAACTAACACCAACAACGTTTTCTTAGGTGACTTCAACTTGAACTGGAATGACTCGGAAGACACCAGAGTCCGTAACCTAACCAGCCTTCTCGAAGTCCACGACCTCAAGAAACTCTGCAATGAACAGACACACAACAAAGGCTCTACTCTAGATGCCATAATGACCAGAAGTGAGCTGGTCTCCCTTCGATCTATCACGCCTATTGACTGGTCTGATCACTATCAAATACTGCTATTGATCAAGGCTCACCCCAAATCCTATTGAGCCCTACCTAACAAACCCACGCACTGGGCAAGGAACACCAAACAAATCCCACAAATGGAGCTGGAACACAGGATCAGTGCCCAATAATATTCTCAACCCCTCCTTAACACCGTAGATGACCTCACCACTCACTAAAGCTCAGCGTTGACAGACGTTCTTGACCAAATGGCCCCGCTCAAACTGAAGAATTCTAGAAAAACCCAATCTAGTCCCTGGCTCGACCTAGACCTTAACAAAGGGAGGAGACGACTAAGACTGACCGAAAGGTTATGGAGACAGAACCCCTCACCAGCACACCTCTCACTCCTCAGATCTAAACGACTCTCCTACAAGAAACACATCTTTAGGGAAAAAGCTTCTTTATTTCGCAACCAACTTGACCGTGCTAAGAACTGACTGAGGGAGCTCTTCAACATAATAAACCAACAAACTACCCTGACCTCCCATCAAGAAAAAATAGCCACCAATGAATGCTGTGAAGAAATAGCTAACTTCTTCATAAGCAAAGTTTTGAATATTGAATGATTCCTTATCCATGACCTGAATCTGACATCCCAGCCCACCTGTCAGTGACGTACTAGTCTCAAAGGACCCCCCACCCAAAGAATCAAGCAACGACAAGAGTACCCCAAGAAAAACCAAAGTCAATAATTAACCTCCACAACCGAAAAACAATGCCAAGTGGACAGACTTCAAACCTATGACTGAAAGAAAAGTATTCAAAATAATTGCGAGCCTGGAGCCCACTTCCCACACTACTGATCCCCTCCACCCTAGTATAGAACCTCAATCACATCATCTCCCTGTTTTGGACCAAAATCATCAATGCCTCTCTCTCCTCAGGCTGTGTTCCTGACTCCCTCCAACTAGGCAAAGTTACAACCATTCTCAAAAAACCAGGGCAGACCCCAACAACCTCAGACCTATCACCAACCTTCCCTTCCTAGCAAAAACGATCGAGAAGTGTGTCCTACTGCAACTCAACCAACACATTGACGAATTCAACCTCCACGATACGTTCCAATAAGGATTCAGGAAAGGCTGTAGCAAGGAAACTGCTATTCTCAATAAATCAGATGACATTCACAAATCCTTGGATGAAGGCGACTCATGCCTCCTAATGCTACTCGACTTATCGGTGGTATTCGATACTGTAAACTATCCAGTGCTACTTGAGACACTCAAGAACCACACTCAATCAATCAGGGAATTGTAAGCGCGCTACTCACCCGTGAGGG
Organism: Calotriton arnoldi; assembly: GCA_963921515.1. NCBI lineage: Eukaryota > Metazoa > Chordata > Amphibia > Caudata > Salamandridae > Calotriton > Calotriton arnoldi. The sequence continues at coordinate 832,211 of CAWUFW010002163.1, forward strand.
ACTCAAGGCGCTGAGGGGGGGGGTCCGCAGATCTGTTTAGCCGAAGAGCCAGGTCTTGAGGGTCTTCCTGAAGGTGTTCAGGGAGGGGGCGCGTCTGCTGGTAGCTCGTTCCAGGTCTTGGCTGCAATGTGAGAGAAGGATCTTCCGCCTGCTCTGGCTCTGTGGATGCGCAGGGTTTCGGCCAGTGCGAGGTTGGAAGATCGGAGGTTTCTTTTGGGTACGTGGAAGTTGATTCTGTCGTTGAGGTATGAGCACCTAATGAGCAGTGGTATTTAGTTGGGTAAATGAAGGCGCCACTCGGGAGAGATAACACAAATATTTGATATTTACTTGCTGTATTGATCACGGTGCTGCAAGGTGAAGAGAACCACTGACCTCCTCAAAATACAAAATGGCCTTGGCCAATTGACAGATATACAAAGGAATTCCTCAGCACACGTCTGTTATGTCACAATATACATAAACATGCTAGATGTGAGCATAAGTAAAATACAAGTAGGTAAGTTCTTATTTCTTTTTCCTTTTTATTTTCCGATGTTCAGACAGCCGACACGTGTTTCAGTCAGCTTACATGGGAATTAATCCCGCGACTTTATCAAGGCTATTGTCTTCCTGTGTATAACCTTTATTAGTGGTGTTAATTCCAACCCACACTGGGATTCAATATCTCGCGACGTCTCACTTCTCAATGTTAAATCCAAGGGATCCCTGTATGTCCCAGAAGTCCAGAATCTTATTTCTTAGTAGTTTGATCCCACACACGGACGTCGCTCCTCGTGTTGCCGAGTACGGTGCACCTCGACGAAACACGTGTCGGCTGTCTGAACATCGGAAAATAAAAAGGAAAAAAGAAATAAGAACTTACCTACTTGTATTTTACTTATGCTCACATCTAGCATGTTTATGTATATTGTGACATAACAGACGTGTGCTGAGGAATTCCTTTGTATTTCTGTCGTTGAGGTATTTGGGTCCGTTGTTGTGTAGGCATTTGTAGGCGTGAGTGAGGATTTTGAAAGTGACTCTTTTCTCCACGGGGAGCCAGTGGAGACTTCGTAGGTGTTGGCTGATGTGTTCGTGTCGGGGGATGCCGAGGACGAGTCTGGCCGCGGTGTTCTGTATTGTCTGGAGTTTGCGGAGTAGGGACTTGTTGATGCCGGCGTAGAGTGAGTTTCCATAGTCCAGTCTGCTGGTGATGAGTGCGTGGGTGACTGTCTTCCTTGACTCAGGGGGATCCACTTGAAGGTCTTGCGGAGGATGCGGAGGGTGTTGAAGCAGCTGGAGGTGACGGCGTTGACCTGTCGGTTCATGGTGAGTGATGAGTCGAGTACGATGCCGAGGTTCTTGGCGTGGTCTGAGGGGGTAGGTGGGCTTCCAAGGGCGGTCGGCCACCAGGTGCTGTCCCATGCAGAAGGGGTGGTACCGAGGACGAGGACTTCTGTCTTCTCGGCATTGAGCTTCAGGCAGCTGTTGGTCATCCAGACTGCGACGTCTTGCATTCCTTTCTGGAAGTTGAGTTTGGCAGTGGTGGGGTCTTTGGTGAGGGAGAGGATGAGCTGGGTGTCGTCTGCGTAGGATATGATGTTGAGGCCGTGTTGTCAGACGATGGTTGCGAGGGGGGCCATGTAGACGTTGAAGAGGGTGGGGCTCAGTGATGAACCCTGTGGGACTCCGCAGGTGATTTTCGTGGGGTCGGAGAGGAAGGGTGGGAGTCTGATCCTTTGGCTTCTTCCGGTGAGGAATGATCGGATCCAGTCCAGGGCTGTTCCTTGTATGCCTGCGTCGTGTAGTCTGGCGACTAGTGTGCGTGGGAGACGGTGTCGAAGGCCGCTGATAGGTCGAGTAGGATGAGGGCTGCGGAGTGGCCTTGGTCCAGGAGGGTGCGGATGTCGTCTGTGGCGGCGAGTAGGGCGGTCTCTGTGCTGTGGTTGCTTCGGAATCCGGATTGGGACGGGTCGCGGACGGCGTTCTCTTCAATGAATCGTGTCAGTTTCCTGTCTACTGTTTTCTCTGCAACTTTGGCTGCGAAGGGGAGGAGCGAGATGGGCCGATAGTTCTTGAGGTCGGTGGGGTCAGCTGTGGGCTTTTTGAGCAGGGGTCTGACTTCTACGCGCTTCCAGTCATCTGGGAAGGTGCCTGTTTTGAAGGTGGTGTTGATGGTGCGTTGTAGTTCGGGTGCGATGGCGGCCGCAGCTCTGTGGTAGATGTGAGGGGGGCAGGGGTCTGTGGGGCCCCCCCCGAGTGGATGCTTTTCATGGTCGAGGCGGTGTCTTCGGCCGTGATCGGTGTCCAGTTGGAGATGGTGGGCTGGCTGGTGTTTCTGGGGGGCGGGGGGGCCGTCTGTGGCACCTGGTGGATGGTCGATGAAGTTATCATAGAGGTTTTTGATCTTGAGATGGAAATAGGTTCCAAGCTTGTCGCAGAGGTCTTGGGATGGTGTGATGTCTGTGGCTTCGCTGCGTGGGTTGGTGAATTCCTGAATGACACTGAAAAGTTCCTTGGAGTTGGCCAGGATTTTGTTGTGGATGAAGTTCCTCTTGGTGGCTCTGATCTGGTTATGGTAGTCCGTCAAGGTGTCCTTGTAGGTGGTGTGGTTTTCGGTTGTCTTGGTGTTTCTCCAGTTCTTCTCCAGGCGTCTGCAGGTGCGTCTGGCTTCTTGGAGAGCGGTGGTGAACCAGGCGGCTTTCCTGGGGCGTTGTCTGTCGGGGTTGCGTAGCGGGGCGAGCTCGTCTGCGCAGTTGAAGATCCAGGTGTGGAGTTCTCTGTCTGCGTTGTTTGCGTCGGGTGCCCAGGTGTGGTTGTCTCGGGTGAGGAGGGAGTTAAGTTGCTCGTCGGTAACCTTGCTCCAGTTCCTTCGAGGTGGGCGTGGGGCTGGTTTGGGTGCCTTGGGTTTGTTGATGGCGAAGTGTACGCAGTGGTGGTCTGTCCATGGCGGCTGCGTTGTGTGGCTGAATTGGACGCTGTTTTCTGCCGCGAAGATGGGGTCGAGGGTGTGTCCTGCTCTGTGGGTCGGTGTGTTGACGAGTTGTTTAAGTCCGATGCTGGCGAGGTTGTCACGAAGGATAGTGGAGTTGGGGTCGCTGGGGTTGTCGAGGTGGAAGTTCAGGTCTCCAATGAGTATGTAGTTTGCTGAGGCGATGGCGTGGGTTGCGATGCGATGAAGTCGGTGATGGTGGTGGCGAAAGGTGTTTGGGGGCCGGGGGGTCTGTAGATGAGTGTTCCTCGGAGTGTGGCTTTGGGGGGTGGTCTGGATCTGGAAGTGCAGGTGTTCGGCGGAGGGGAAGGTTTCGCTGGAGGTGGTGAGGCGGAGGGTGCTCTTGTGGGCGATGGCGAGGCCCTCTCCTGGGTGGTTGGGGCGGTCTTTCCTCTGGATCTTGTATCCGTCTGGGATGGCGGTGCTGATGTCGGGGCCCGAGGATGGGTTGGTCCAGGTCTCTGTGAAGAAGGCGATGTCGGGCGAGAGAGAGTCGAGTAGGTTCCAGATTTCCATGGCGTGTTTGTGTACGGAGCGTACGTTGAGGAGGATGCATTTTAGGGTGTCCCCGGTGCTGGCGTCTGCGGTGTTGGAGGCCGGGGTGGCGGTGAGGGTCTGGCGGCAGTGGAGGCAGGAGAACTGGCCGTGGGTCGTGTTCGGCGAGGCCTGTTGGCATTCTCTAAGTCTTCCAGGGTTGAGTGCGAGGAGGGTGGTGGTGTCGTAGCGATGGGTAGTGGGAGGTCCAGAGTTCCTGGCGCTGGCCGCGGTCGGGTCGCGGACGGGCGCAGACAAGCTTGCCTTTGGCACGCCGGCGGCGCGACTGCGCAGCGGCCGCCATTAAGTAGGGGAGGTGGGAGGGGGGAGGAGAGGCTGGGAGGCGGAAGTGGGGGAATTCTGGGGGGGAGGGGCTGCAGGGGCAGCAGCAGCGAAAGGCGAAAGGAACAGGCAGGCACGAGAAAAGAAAAACAGTGGTGGAATTAGAGCAAGACACAGATGGGCACAATAACAGTGGCACAACAGGGAAAAACTAAGAAAAAAACGGCTGAGAAAGGTTACGGTGGTTGCAAGCAGTCTGGTCCCAGTTGGAGCGGGGAGCAGGAGTGGGCAGCAGCCTTGAACCTCCCAAGGAGGTATCAATGGCAGAGTCATGAGATTTTTCACATCCTATCTGTAACATCGCTCTCAACAAGAGAAAATAGACAGCTGTCTCGCGAAGCCTGCACCAGTTCCACAAGGAGTACCTCAAGTCTCAATCCTTTCTCCTGCCCTATTTTATCTGTTTATGGAACTCCTCACAGTTATCCTGAACCAAGCAGGGGTCAAATATCACCTATATGCAGAGGACACACAACTCTACTACAAAATAACATCACCTAGAGACATTTGAATACCACGCTAAAGAAGATACAAACCTGGTTAAAAACCAGTCACCTAAAACTGAACCCTAACCAGACAGCTACTATTCCTTTTCCCTAAAAATAAACCTTTACCAATTGAAGACTGGCTTAAGAATTTGGACACACTAAACTGTTCTCTCTCACTGGCTAACTCCGTAAAGTCCCAGGGCATCACCCTGGACAGAAACATGTCGATGAAGGAGCACATCAACAACTCGGCCACAGGAGCGCTCTACACAGCATCTCAAGAGAATCAAACTGTTTATTTCCCCTGACGCTCTTAAAAGAGTAGTACAATCACTTGTCCTCTTGAAACTTGACTACGGCAACGCCATCATCATTCGAACTCCAAAATGTCACCTTTCACCCCTAAGAGCAATTCTCAGTGTGGCTGCCAGACTCCTCACAGGAACTCAGCGGTTTGAGCACATCTCACCTGCACTCAAGAGCCTCAATTGGCTTCCCATTGAAGGAAGATGCATTTGCAAGACCGCTTGTATCACTCTGAGCCCTCCATACAAAAAACCCAAATACCATGAAACCAAACTATTGAAAGCAGGAAGATGTCGAGCACTGAGAAGCTCCGACTCACTTCTTCTCATACCCCCAAAATTGAAGAAGAAATCATCCCAAGTGCACTCCTTCTCAGGAAATGCTCCTAGGATTTGGAACTCGCTCCCTAAAGACCTCCGCTGTAACCCCTCCTCCTCTTGCTTCAACTGGGACCTCAAATCCTTACTGCTTAACAACTACTTTAACTCGCCCACAAGCTGATCCACCTTTTTCTCAAGGATCCAACCCCCAGCGACACAATCCCCAATGCAGGCTCTTGACTCATGCAGTCAATAATCCGTCACAAATCGCCGCTGCCTCTACACTGTATTGTTTATTCACTCTTTTTGCTTTGACTACCTCAATGCTGTAGTGCATGTTTTTCTTTCATCGCATATCTTGTAAAGCGCTCCGATACCTACGGGTCTAGCTAGCGCTATATAAAACCTCAAATAAGTGTGCGCTCACTCCCACGGCACGGTGAAGTTTCTCTGGAACCGGCGCTCTTCACTCGGACAGCCCAGGGCTTCCTAGCGCCAGAGGGCTGCATGTCGAGCAGCTCTGAGGTGCGTTTGTTTGTTTGCTGTCTTTGTTCTGTGTTTGAGACCGTGAATCTCCCTTTTCCTGCAGGCGGCCTCCTGCCTGCCGGTGGGCACCCCGGATTACATCGCCCCCGAAGTGCTGACGGTGGTTAATGGCGACGGGAAAGCTGCCTACGGGCCGGAGTGTGACTGGTGGTCGTTGGGGGTCATTGCTTATGAAATGATTTATGGAAGAACGCCTTTCACCGAGGGGACCTCGACCAAGACCTTCAACAACATCATGAACTTCCAGGTAATGGGCTGTATCTGACCTCCAAGGCCCCTTAGTTTTGTTAACAATGTGACTTCTAATTACAAAAGGCTTTTCATTTGGCTCTGCTGTGTTTCTATCGTGTGAGAATGCCGCCACCGTGTGGTAAAGGGTGGAAACTATTGTTAGGAGAAAGCGTCAGGTCAGCGAGCAACTTTACCCGACTCTCTCTCTCTCTCTCCCCCTCTCTCCCCCCCTCTCTCCCCCCCCCTCTCTCTCCCCCCCCCTCTCTCTCCTTGTTACATCCCTCTAAATACAAGTCCGACTTATAGTGTAATGTTTATACTAAACAGTGACGACTGGAACACGATTAGCAGTCTGGATCCAGTGCGCGCCCCTTTAACAGCACCTACTTCTGTTTTTGTTAGCACATACCGCTACATAAATAACACATAGCTTGGGGGTTCCTCGAGTTCACGTAGCCAGTATTTTTAGCATGGTTTTGTTTTTACGTTTTTGTTTATTCTGAAGAAGATGCTTGCCTGATTTCAATAGGAAAACTACTGGGCATACTTGATGTGGGCGACTAAAACTCACTGGGCTTGTTCCGCATTCTGTGGGAGGCGTTATTACTTTTAGATCCAGACATCCACGAGTGGGAATAACGGGAGTCGTCACTGGGAATGTCATGCATCAAATTCAGAAGCAAAGCGCCTCCACGTTGTGGGACGCACCATTTACATGCGGCCTAGTGCCGGGGTAGCATTTGGACTCTGCGTACAGCACGTGCCCGCAGCCAGCACCCCCCAGAGTCCTCCCCTCAGTCCGAAATGTCGAGGTTGAAAGGCCGTTCCAATTGGACCAGAAGAATTTTAATACCCCAAATGATTCTGAGTTTGGGGTAGTTGGTCATTACCCAATAGGTGGCATCAATCCCCAAATGAATTGAACCTACGGGAGATCATTGTAACAGCCGGGTGTCTTACAGCCCTGCCTGCCCCTTGGCCTCGTGCACCACCCACGCTCATGTCAGTGTTGTCACATTCTGACCGCATTGAAATATTCTTCTCTTCATTTCCCCCCCCCAGAGGTTCCTAAAGTTTCCTGAGGACCCGAAGGTTGGCAAAGCGTTCCTGGATCTGGTCCAGGGCCTGCTGTGCGGCCAGGAGAAGAGGCTGAGCTACCAGGGCCTCTGCTGCCATCAGTTCTTTGCTGAAACCGACTGGGACAACATTCACAACTGTAAGTAGATCTCTTTAGAGCAGTGGTTCCCAAACTTTTTTGACCTGCGGCTCCCTTGACCTATTGGCCATTGGCCGCGGCTCCCCATTATGTTACTTTTTTTTCGGGTGGGGGGGGATGTAAGCCCGGACTCAGAAGAACTTTCATTTTTCTCCATGAAAATAATTGGGATGAAGCCGATGAACATATTATAATTATATTCGTAACAAAATAAAAATTAAAGCAGTCGTTTAATAATAAACTTTAAGTGGTTAAGTGACTGTAAGTGCATAGAAACATTCCTGCGTCTTCAGGTGCCTGTGTTAATCTCATTGTGCCTGTGCCGTGATCTTCTTGACTCTGTTAGTGCTTCTATTCACCTCCTTTTCCCTCCATCTGTTTTGGTGCATCTCTCTGTTTGTACCTAGGTGTTGGTATTTTTGGAGCAGAAACCTAGCTGGAGCACAACGGAGCTCTGAAGTGTGGACTTACCCTCTTGCCTAATATGTTTTGATTCAGCTCAATGTCCCTGAACATGCTTAGGGGCCCATCACTCTTGTAAAGGCGCCTAGATGCTCCGTTTTATCCCTAAAGAAGATGCTTAGATGCACCACCATGGTCCATAAGGAAATGGTCAAAGGTACTCACTGTCTTTGATTTGAAATGGCTTGAATGCACGACTACTCTGTCCCTGAAGGTGCTTTGATGCACATCCTAGTCTGAGTCCCTGAAGGTGCTCAAATGCACCCTTATCCCTGAAGTCGGAGGTACCCTTCCTCTCTGTGTCACTACCAGCTGTGACAACCACCTCCCCCTGTGCACTACTTCTACATTTGAGATATCCCCTTCCTGTATGCTCCTTTCATATGTGAGACCCTCTCTCCAATGGTGCTCCTGCCGCCAGTGAGACTCTCTCCCCCTGTGTGCTCCTGCCATCTGTGAGGTCCTCCCCATCTGTGCTGCCACCACTTGTGATACATACACACTTCAGTGTGACGCTGCCAACGGTGAGAACGCCTCCCTGTGTGCTTCTTCTGTTCAGCCTCTCTGGTGCTCGAGCTCTTGTCCGTGGGCAGCTGTATTATATTATCAGAGGGCTGGGGAGGGTGGGTGGTGCAGTGTAAGCCTGCTGGGAGGCAGCCGCCGTAGAGCTGCAGTGTTTGTGTGTGAATGGGACACGGTGCTGTGCTTTTCACACTCATTCACTGCTCATTAGTGCCTGCTGGGAGGAGGACGCACTAGAGCTGTGTGTGAGTGAGATGGTTTCCAAAACTGAGTTTTGGTGACTTCGCAGTAAGAAGGCAGAGGCTCGGAGACGACTCAGGCAAACCGGCAAAGTCCAGTTTGACGAGATCTCTCCTCATGGATCTCGAGTACAATGGGCGTACACAAGGCGTGCGGTTCTGAGACTTTCAGAACTGTATAAAAATAGGAACAGGTGATTTACCTCCCAGATTCTCTTTAGTTTAAATTTAAAATGCCAACAATTAGTTTGTGTAATTGTTATGAAGACTGTGGCTCGGGGGAATCTCACATGATTACCTGATCGTAAGTTTCACATTTCCATGATTACCTGATCGTAAGTTTCACATTTCCTTTCTTCTGAACCTTCTTGTAATGACGATGGCCTCGAGTCGCTGCAGAACATGGGCAGCAATAACGCTCGACATCGCTCCTGATTGTGCCTGACCCTGCCAAAGTGGAGGCTTTTTGAAGCACGTTACGTTACATGCTGGGGCCGGGCCAAACCATGTTCCAGAGTAGACGCTGACAGGGGGGCTTTCTTAACTCCCCCACAACAGTCCCAAATGGGTTATTCGGCGCCACAAAGACAAACTATAAACTTTCCACATTGCAAAAGTATTATTCCAAACTTGCTACCTTTTCCACTTTCCCAAGCTGTGCGTGGCGCCCCTGGCTCCTTCTAACGGCGCACCAGGGTGCCGCGGCGCACAGTTTGGGAACCACCGCTTTAGAGGATCAGGAATACGTCACTGCCTGGCCCTTTTATGCGCACTATGCCGCTCTAAACGGACATCCGCCATTTGCAGGTCAGGCTTGGTGCCGTTCCAGTAGGAACAGTCCAATCCGAGCCGCCGGTCCAGGGCCCTCCGATGCGAACACAAGTAACCCAGACCGGTTTCTGCTTAGACTCATCAGTGAGATCTTGTTTGACTTCCATGGACAAGGGGTGCGGGGCCCATATTTCAGCACGCCCATCACACTTAGGGTGTCACACTGAGGAAATCAAATGGGCGATGCCTGAAATACTTGTAATAATTTCAGCCACTTTTAATTACTTGGAGCTGTACCCGAGTCCAGCGTTTTTATGCCCACTAATCCTCTCTAGACAGTGAACCAGTCATATGCAAATCTGCCTTAGACCTGCTCCAGTTGGAACTGGCCACCACCAACTGCCAGGCCGGGTCTTCTGCAGATGGAAGCACACACTGCAGGATGTTTTCGGCCTTTTGGGCCTCATTACTGAGGTATAAGCTGGGCCACTGGAATTATGCAATTCTATGGCCGTGGCGATTTTCGCATAAATATGTATTTGCCGCATTTGCCACATAATTAATCACCTGCTGCATAAGCTGCAGATTTTAACAAAAAAATAATAATTTCTAGACTCCGGGTTCTCCAACCTTTTCTGTAATGAGAGGTACTTATGTTCAATAAAACCCATTGAGAGCTACTAATAGTGTTGTATAATTTCAATTTTTTATATGTATAATAATTCAACCAAGCAAAAGCTTTCTAATTTAATAAGCTGGGCTGCACGCAGTTGAGCTACTCAGACGTAGCTGGAGAGCTATAGTAGCTCACGAGCTGCTGGTTGGAGACCCCTGTATCTAGGTCAAATGGATCAAAAGTTACAAAAAATATTGGGACTCTGGTTCCTGCACACAGGACCGCTTTTTGCAAAGTTTGACTGGACATCTTTAAGTTGCTTATTGTTGTATGTGGGTGTTATATTGTTACTAATAAGGTGAACTGTAGTCTTGGACACTATTACCAGGTGTAAAAATGACATAGTGAAGTAATACTATCACAAAATGTGCTGCATTATGCCGCATAATTTGCTTTTTCTTGCCCCATAATTTCTCCAACTCTACCATATAATTTGGTCCTCCCCTGCTGCATAATTCCAGTGGCTCTGGGTATGTTAGTTTCTATGCAGTGGAATCATGAGCTCCCCCCAGCTTTAGCTTCTAAAGTGGGGTTTATCACCAGACCCCATGACCTTGTAACCCGAGTCCTGCTAAAACCTTTATTAGATTTTTATAACTCTCTTCTGTCTGTAGGCCAAAGCTCATAATAAATACTTAATCTGGGCATCGTTTGGATGGTGGGTGTCAAAGGCTGCAACCCGAGCCAAGTTCAGTGAAGGATTCGGAGACAGTAATAATGAAAACATGGGAAAAGGGCAGGATGAGCAGCAAATAAAGTGAGTGAGATAGATAAATGTATGAAAGGAAAATGGTTAGATAAAAACTGCAAAGCGGGTGGTTAGAAAGTAAGAAGAAAGGGTTAAAGGAAGAAAATGTGAACAAGGACCATACAATGAAAGGAAGGAAAGATGAAAGTGAGTGAGAAAGGAGGAAAAGGTGAAAAAGAAGGGTGGATGGATGGATGGATAGAGGTATTGCCGGATGGATGGATGGATGAGTTGAAGGATCAGCTGGTGAGAGAATGGAAGGATGGGTGAAAGTGGATTGAATGATAAATCAATAGGTGGATGAAAGAAATGGAAGAGTGAAAGGATGAGCAGATGTAAGAGTGGAATGATGGATGGATGGCTGGCTGAAAGGATGGACCGATGTGTGAAGGGAATAGTCAGTGGATGGAAGGAATGGTGAAAACGGCGTATAGAAAGCAGAAGGCGTGGCTGGGTGAGTGCGTGTGTGAGCAGGCGGATAGTCGATGGATGGAATGCAGAAAAAGATGGTGCAATGCAGGAATGAAAGGGTGAAAGGATGGGTTAGTGGATGGGAAGGTAGGAGGATGAATGGATAAGTAGGTGAATTAAGGAAACTATTCAAGGAAGGGTCTGGCTTTCTGGATTTGCTCACTCTGTGCCTTTAGGGGTTTAGTTCAAAGTGAGGGATATTTTAATTTTCTGGCTACTCTCGTTTCTATAGCACAGTGATCAAAGGAACCGCATTTGGACATTCTCACTGCTCTTTTGGCATCACACGGTCAACAAAACGTTTTCCAGTCACATTCAACATCCTTCCATTAAAACAGAATACAAATAGAATTCAAAGCTCTGTATCAATCATTACATGTGTGGCACGAATGAAATCTAAAGCACTTTTAGGAGGTCAAATTGCCTGATCAATACATATTTGATGTAAAAACCTATGAGTTAACTTATTAGTATCATATCTTTAGCTTTCTGGAAGTACTTCTCTCTGCCACATGGAATCAGTCTAGCACTATACAGCAGTGTTTTGGGGACCTTTGCCTCATACACTTGACTCAGTATTGACATGTCTCTTGCCCTGTGGCATTAAAAAAACGTTTCACCCTTACACCATGCTTTTACTGCTGCCCATGTGGCTTGTAATCTAATTTTTATGTTCTGACTTGACAGCGCAGCTGTTACCAGACAATTGTGTGAGTATCACTACAGAGGGCCTTTGGTTCTGCCCACATAATAGAAGCCAGGGCTACATGTTCTGATTGGGTAGAAGTTGTGTTGCCCTCCACCTAGCTGTGAACTTTATATTTATTTATCCTACAGCCTAAGCTTGAACTTTCAGGGGCAGACACATTACATTGGAATGCTATTAAAGTGTCTTATATAACTAGATAATTTGTTGTTTTTCTCTGGCTTCAGCACAGATGGGAGGAGAGCAGTCATTATCCTATGTGGATTTTTATGTCTGGCTTGACAGTGCAACTGTCAATTGGCCTTTAAACCCACACCACAATTATTCGTAAGGTTCTTTATTGCCACATAAATTCATATCTATTCCCATGCTATTTACTTGTCATGCTTCACATTGCCGTTCAACATTCCTTTAAAGCCAGACCTATTGGTATTGTCAGTGCTTGTTGCATTTTGTGCCACCACTGTTTGCAAATATATTAAGCCACTCTTTCAATGCCAGTATTCCCTATTTTCCAAATAAAATCAATTTTCTTACAGTATTGTCATAGCCATTGTTTTGGTTTTGCTGGCATTGAACGAAGGAAAATTCTAGTTTGAACAGGATTCCTGTTTATTTAGACCCTGCTGCTGGGCAATCCATGTTAAATCTAGCAGGATAGCATAATCTGCATAAAATAATATTTGACTATCCATATTGCCACTTGAGGGAGGAAATGTTCTTGAATTTTTTAGAAACAGTAGGTTTGCCAAACAGAGTAAAAATTGGGGTGCAGGACTGCACCCCTGTTTTTAGACTGCTCCGTACTGGGCCTTTTTCTGACAGCCTCCATCTGCCCCAATTAGACCCAGAGATCTGCATGTAAGGCAGTTAACAAGTTTATGTAAAAAGGTTTGTCAACCTTGTTGAAACCATTGAATAACCAGTTTAGTCAACTAATACTGCATAATCCAACTGACTTCTGAGTATAACATATTTTTCTCAGATTAGTTGCATCATTAAATTATCTACATTCGCACAAAATCTGGATTGCTCCTTCGGTAAAATACTTAATTGCGTATCCCAAGATTGTATATGCCCCAGTACGTGTTTAGTTCAAATCTTCCCAGACTAATCTAGTTATGCAATTTGACAGTGATTTAAAGGAATATTTACAGGATCTTTATTGTGTATTAGGAAGATACTCCCTTTGCAGGATGCCATAATATTTCCGGTACCCAAACATTCTTTCATTGAAAATTCTCCTTAATCCGGCGTCCTTTTTCACAGCTTGCCAGTGGGAAGGCCACCAGCCCCTGGTGCACTTGACATCTTAGCTTTCCATATTAGGAAGGTGACTTCATCAGCTGAGGGGGTAGAGACTGTGGAGTGAGTGTATAATCTTAGAGCAGAGATGTAGACAAGGTTGCATGTGATGCATGGAGCTGGGTAATAAATACCTCGCATTAGCTGCACTAATGGGGACAGAAACTGTACATTTCTTAGAAACTTGCTTTAGCTTGGATATTTTTTCTTCATATAAATGATAGTTCTACCCTGCTTTTAGGTCTCGCCTGCGTTGCAGCGCATACGCTGCTCGCCTTGGCGAGATCTATTGTCGTTGGTTTTGTGTCGGGCTTCTTTGGAAGTGGGGTTGGTGTCCGTCCTGTCTCCCTTAGGCCCCGCCCACCCTGACTGGATATTTTGCACGTGCTCGCGCTCATGAGAAAACACTCTCGGCGTTGTTGTGATCAGCAAATACGGCACTCGGCGTGACATGGTTTTGTGTTTGCACATGCTGCATTTTTGGGACAAATAAACAGTGGTGCGATGTTTGTTTTATAAGCGATGTTTTATAATACAGCACTCGTGTTTTAGAAAAGGCAGTCACGGCGTTGTTGCAATCAGGAAATACGGCACTTATGGCGTTGTTGCACTCGGTGCCTTTTTTGGCTACACAGTAGTGCTTTCTTTTATAATACAGCACTCATGGCGCGTTTTCAGAATTAAGTTTTACATCGGTAGTGCTATGGTTTCAAATCCGGCACTCGCGGCGTTGTTGCGATCAGGAAATACGGCACTCATGGCGTGGTTGCACTCAGTGCCTTTTTTGGGTAAACAGTAGTGCGATCTTTTATAATACAGCACTCATGGCACGTTTTTACAATTATATTTTACATCGGTGGTGCGATGTTTTAAAATACGGCACTCAGGGCGTTGTTTTAATCAGAAAATGCGGCACTAATATAGCTGCCATTAACATGTACATTTCGAAACAGCAGGGCGTTTTTTTTTGTGTTTTTCTGCTGTGTGGCTTTTGGGTAGTGTCTTTATTGGTATCTCGCTTACAGCTCCCACTGTGATCTACATCAATCTATATAGCTGCGCTTTCTTTGTTTAAGCTATATCTCATTCCATGTTGGGGCCGGGCTGTTTACAAACTCCTCATCCTCTCTTAAACTACTGCTTACATGTGTTTAGCTGAAGTTTTCCCTACTTTGCTTTCATAATGCAATCTCCTAACTGCGCTTTGTTTGACAGAGCAGTATGCATTTTTGGGGTGTCTGCAGGAGCTATACTACCCTGTTTAGGCACCTTTAGTACATTCCACAATATTAAATGTGCCAGCTGGTTACAACCCTGCACAATACAAAAACAAACACCAGGTGGGGTTTGGGGACAGTGAAAAACATGTGATACAGCCTCCAGAAGTGTCCCTCGGGTGGTACTGTACCTCTCGTTCCTTAGTATGCAACAAAGTGGACACTTTACGCACGGTACCACCTAAAAATAATAAGGCGCAGGAGCTATAAAGCCTGTTTGGGCACCTTTAGTACATTCCACAATATTAAATGTGCCAGCTGGTAAACGTATGCCTACTACATACTTCTTACGGGACACAGACATCCCCCCAGCACTTTGTTTGCTGTCTGGGAGGTGAATCTGTTAATCTTATCTATAACGCCATCCACTGTGCGCACTCAATTAGCTGCTACAAGCAAAGTGTTGTGGTTAGTAAACCACATGCTGTGACTTTTTCCGTCTCTGTGATAGCTTTAATTCTATTGCAAATAACAAAAAAACCAGACTGAAAGACGCCTTGCCCACATCTGCCTGTTATTTTGTGGTTGTTTTGCATTCACTAGGTGTTGTCTGCTTCCATTTTCATGACACTCCCACTTCAGCACATCTTGGCGTTTGTTTTTATTTAAAAAGGTGCCTTTTTTTATATACTTGGCGCTTTTGCTTCCGCGATCGCAGCAATACATTTTTCAGTCGGTTTCACTTACATTTACATGCTGCTTTTGCTGTTACAAAAAGAACAATGTCTCAACCAGTATTTCATTCGCAAAGGACTGTTTGTAAAAAGGTGTCGCAATCACACAGGAAGGGAAAGAAAGGGGGAGGGAGACCAAGGTAGAGTGGAAGGGTTATTTGCATATAGTTATAACAGCACTATAATACAATTAGATTGCAGTAACCATAACAACCAAATGTGCACTGGAAGTGTTGGTGTAGGTGAACGGCGCAGTGACACAAGTGATTAGAAAACAACGTGAGGCGGCGGAAAAACAATAAAAAAACAATTATTTGTAAGGGTCAAACATATGATTTAAACAAATGCAAGTACAGTTTTCATAATTTGCGAATGACCCTCTGACGGCCGCGAATAGCGTTGTGGAGTCGAAGTCATTTCGACATATTCAATTAAAGGTCATCATCAGGACGATGGTTACTAATTTTGAGATAGTGCTGCATAGGATAAGAAGGGAAATGGAGGAATAATCAGAATAAGTTGGCCCCGAAGAAACGTGTCAAAAGTAAAAAAGGCGCCAGGTAAGTGAATAGAGGATACCTGGTAGCACAATGATGAAGAAAGGATCCAGGGAAGTAGAAATCCGGTTGGGAGAACCGCTGTGGAAACGGACAGGAAAAAGGGCATGCGGTCAGGATTAAAGGGTCACGAGTGGCCGGTTTGGTGCAGGTAAGTAGCAGGTGCCGGCGTAGGGGATACCTGTAGGGCGTCAATTGAATGGAGGCCAATTCCCTGACCGAACTCTCATTGCTCTCCGGTCATCACCCATAATCATTCCAGTTCTCGTTCCTTCCCTTTCCTTTAGACCTCCAACCTCCCCTGGCCTCCATTCAATTGACGCCCTACAGGTATCCCCTACGCCGGCACCTGCTACTTACCTGCACCAAACCGGCCACTCGTGACCCTTTAATCCTGACCGCATGCCCTTTTTCCTCTGTTTCCACAGCGGTTCTCCCAACCGGATTTCTACTTCCCTGGATCCTTTCTTCATCATTGTGCTACCAGGTATCCTCTATTCACTTACCTGGCGCCTTTTTTACTTTTGACACGTTTCTTCGGGGCCAACTTATTCTGATTATTCCTCCATTTCCCTTCTTATCCTAAGCAGCACTATCTCAAAATTAGTAACCATCGTCCTGATGATGACCTTTAATTGAATATGTCGAAACGACTTCGACTCCACAACGCTATTCGCGGCCGTCAGAGGGTCATTCGCAAATTATGAAAACTGTACTTGCATTTGTTTAAATCATATGTTTGACCCTTACAAATAATTGTTTTTTTATTGTTTTTCCGCCGCCTCGCGTTGTTTTCTAATCACTTGTGTCACTGCGCCGTTCACCTACACCAACACTTCCAGTGCACATTTGGTTGTTATGGTTACTGCAATCTAATTGTATTATAGTGCTGTTATAACTATATGCAAATAACAACCCTTCCACTCTACCTTGGTCTCCCTCCCCCTTTCTTTCCCTTCCTGTGTGATTGCGACACCTTTTTACAAACAGTCTTTGCGAATGAAATACTGGTTGAGACATTGTTCTTTTTGTTATACAGCCTACCCGGTCTCAACTGGGGCAACGGGTTTACTCCGGTATTCTGTTTCTCGCTTTTGCTGTTACAACATTAGGTTATTGTTTAGGGCAACTCACAGGACAGATTTGGCTGGTGTTTGCTTTCACGTGTTTATAAGCAGCGCTCCCAAACGTGCAAATATATTTCTGTAGCATTTGTTAATAAACATTTTACCAATCCACACATAAAAACAAACAAAGGCAACATATTCCTAAATCTATGCAAAAACATTATTTTACAACCCTGCACAATACAAAAATAAACACAGGACATAATTGCTAATTTTTAGTATTACCTTCCCTTAGTGCTTTGCGTTGCGCTTACTTAAAACAAACATAAAGCCATCGTACACAACCTCAGCGTTTTGTCTTATACCCGCCGTCCTACACAACCTCAGCGTTTTGTTTCATACCCGCCGTTAGCATATACATTTTGGAACAGCAGGGAGTTTTATTTGTTTTGTTACTGTGTGGCTTTTAGGTAGTGTCTATGCTGTGGTATCACGCTTACAGCTCCCAGTGTAATTTACAGCAATCCATATAACCGTGCTTTTTTTGTCAAAGCCATATCCGTCTTCCATTTTGTAGCCGGGCTGTTAATAAACTCCTCTTCCTCTATGATAACACTACTTACAACTATTTGAACGAAGTTTTTCCTACTTTTCTTTCAAAATACAACATCCTCTGTAGGGGCAAATGCTCCTTACATCAAATTATCTGTAACTTTCCAAATTTTAATAACCAGAAGCATGTCTCTTAGCGTCCAAATACACTGAACTCAATGATTCTACTTTACATCTCTTGTTGTATTTGCTCTAGTCAAGATGTGCTGTAGTACTACTAACTTTTACTGAGGGAGTTTATAGGTCTGGTCAGTATAAATCTCCAGAACAGAAATATTGGCGAAGTTACAATTTGTACACATATTGCTTTCCCTTTCAAAAGTTGGGTCTTTTATATTTGTTTGTTGGTGTGTGCCTACTAACGTTCGTGGGGAATATGTTTTGTGGCTCTATTTCTGTTCCGCTTTTCCAACCTACGGCGCTCTGTTCTTTTCCATATCATAACGTCTGCGCTGTAGTATAACAGTTGTTAGGTCTCCATTTAAACGTTTGTCTGTCTACATACTTCACACAAGGCAAACACATGTCCTGTGGCACTTTCTTTACTATCTGGGAGGTAACTTGGTGTATCTTATCTATCGCACCATTTACTGTTCGTAGTGAATTATTCAAAAGCAAACTGTTGTGGTTTGTAACCCGCATGCTGCGATGTCTTTCATGTCCGTGCTAGCGGTATTTAAATTGCAAACAGGAAGAGGCCACACTGGAAGGAAGATTCGCTACATTTGTTTATTATTTATTGGTTGTTTTGTGTTGGCTGTTAGTGATACAATGCATCAGGTTTTGGTACAAATGGAGTTTGGGGAGACAGTGAAAACAACATGTGATACAACCTCCAGAAGTGTCCCTCGGGTGGTACTGTACCTCTCGTTCTTTTGCCAGGTAGCTGTGCGTTTCATTCTCTATTTCTCCTCGTTAGTAATTATTAATTTATTTTGCCTGACCTCTTATTTCAGTCACGGTGTAATAAGAGTTCAGCCCTAATTTGCTAATCCATTGGCGACACACGGACGGCTCCGTCTCTAGGCCTGATTAAACGAATGCCGAGTCATCGCTTAATCACAGCTTTACTAGAATAGATAACCAGCGGCGTGCGTCACTCCTTACTGAACATGTCAGTCTCGAGACTCATAGCTTTTCTTCGTCCTTTACTGCAAGGTGCGGAGGCTACAATTATGCACTTCACTTCTTCACAGAACTACCACAACTGTTCCTTAAGGGAGGAGGCGGCAATGAGTGGTCCGAGTGCAAAATAATATGAAAAATATGTGAATTATAGCTTACTAAGTGCCACGCATCTCACGTTAGGCTAACACTTTTTAGGTTGAACCTGGGCAGCCCAAGGGCTGCTCAGCAAGGCATGCGGTATTCAGGTACGGACTTGGAGCTCCGCCCACTCTCCGCCCATGGTTTTCATTGGCTTGTGTCATTGTCCACTGTAAACTGTGGCTGTTCATTGATCAAAAGGCTTAGTAGTCTCTCCTTAGTACCTACCGCTTTGTCTCATTTTCTAACCTCCTGTGGCGACTCCCCCTGTTAGGTGTGTTGTTACTCGGTAGGCTCTAATTACAGCCTCCGAGCACTATTTTCTCAAATAGCTTTGTCATGCCTGCTGTTGCAGCAGGACACACTCTCTCCCAACGCTTTAAAAAAAAATTTATAGCACACATTTGCAATGCAAAAGGTCTTGCATTTGCGAGAGTTTAAGCTATCGGCATTGTAAATGACAATGCCTTTTATTTAGCTCTTTCAAAAAACAACACATAAATAAAAGGCATTGTCATTTACAATGGCAATAGCTCAAACTCTCGTAAATGCGAGACCTATTGCATTGCAAATGCTTGTTTGTATGTGGGGTACTACTGGAACCCTTTTAAAGAACAGACAGTGTGCCTGAAAATCTAGCCAGAATTAGTAATTTAAAAAGTATGGGAGTTTATGGCTTGAAGCACAGATATCCAGGACCAGCCTGCTTTTATTGAAAAATACATTGTTTTAGTTCACTTAAAGTTACGTATTTTGGAGCACAGTACTCATGTCCCATTATCATTCTCCTATACATCCATATCATGGGATGTAAAGCATATAAAGTTTGTGTTGGTTTACCCCACTCCATGGTGCTCCTACCTCACATGATAGTAGTGAATGTAATTGGTGGTAGATTTAAAGAACATCATAAAAATACCACTGTGAGACTCATGAATTTACTAATCTGTCTCAGTATAACTCAAACCATTTACCAGCCAGCTACCACATGACTGTAGGAAGAGGGTACTACACCAACACTCTGGTGGGCATCTTATTTGAATTTCAGTTACTTAGGATGTCGGCTCCTGTGCCTCCTCTGCAAGCTTGAGTCTTATTTGTCTGCAGTCCACGCACTGGTTTTGAAAATATCTCCTCTCATTTTTGTCCTAGCATGCATGCTGACAGACCTGATCCCTCGTCAGCTGCTTTCTTGGTCTTATTCCTCAGTTTTGTGCAAAATGACAACTTTCTGTCTCATTCAGACCCTTTTGTAGCTTGACTAGTGCTCTACTACTGCCCAAACGCTGACCAGAGTTGTTACACGTTCTTAAACTACATCCACCATCACCTTCTCCTCCTTCTCCCTCTCCTCTTCTGCTTAACCAGTTCTTTTTTGCCCACTTCACTTCATTCTTGATCTTCTGCTTCCAATTGTCTTCTTTTCTCATCATCTCTGCCTTCTTCTCACTTCCTTATAAAAGGTCAGTGATCCGAATTGGACTGTCTGCAGGGGAAGCTATGACAGACATGTCTTTCAAACTTGGATTCTCATTTTATTGGACTTTTTGCCACTTAAGAATGATAATTTTAATCGCCTAGAATTTGCGCCTAGAATTTGTAAAAACTCGTTTAAATTAATTTGACGTTTCTCACATAGACTCAGTTACTTTTCACGGTAAAAATGAGTCTCGCTTCTTTGAGTTTGAGGAAATGCATCCAGTTGTGAACTCATGCAGTATGCACATTCTTTTACTCTCAGTAAATATGTGCAGAACTTTAGCTTCTTGGCCAGGTCTTTGTGAAAACTTTGTTGGCCTGGAGTATGAAGTTGTCTTCCCAATCTACAGGTTCCAGAGCTGCAAAGTGAGAGAAAGCCTACCCTTAGTTAGGATGAAAAATGTTTCTCTACCAAAACCTGCTATGGCCATTTGTTCTGCACCCCAGAAGTCTACTATTCTCAAACTGCAGCGGTGAGACCGGATACTCTTCATACAGCTGTCTAATAGAGCTTTGTCTGCCAGATGCCATACATGTTAGTTTGCATTATACGTGTCATCCCCTTTTCCCCCGCGCAGGTGCACATACTTAATGGAATCCTTTTTTTGCACATTGTTGGAAATCAGATTCTAGTTATCTGCTGGAGCACAACTGCATGGGGACACTAGTCCTATTTTTATCTTTATTAGATTTTATTATCATTCTCTACTCTCTATCTTGGATAGCTTGTGCCACAACTCTCAAGTTTAAGACCATGCACATAATGTCACTAGCTCCTTGCAGTAGTTGACCTACATTGCCTCTGCATACATTGGATTTCATCATTAAGAAGAGGAGTACTAGGGCTCGGAATCTTGTTGAGGTACTGAGCACCCTTTTTGCCATAGAGGCAGCAAGGCACGCTTTCCAGTTGCCCTTCTGTTGCATGGAAGCCTTTCCTTAAGAAGGTGGTTCAATAAACCTGGTGAGGGAAGTACCCGGTTACTCAACCATTTACACGGTTAGGTGGAGTCCTACTCCTATATGTGCAGAGGTTCCTGGCTGCCTTTGCACCTTGGAATCGAGACGGTGTCTCTTGGACACCCTGCTGTCTCATTGCATTGAGAGGTCAAGCATGTCTCCTCCATTGAGGCAAATCCAAAGAAGGATGGTCGAATCTATGTATGTGCTGGCCACTCTGGCAGATGGACCAGTGAGTATAGCCTATATTCTGTGGGCTTCCTTTGTCATTTGTTCTGTTCTCTTCGGTAAGTCTGACATGACTCGTTCTATTTCTGATCCCTCCTCCTCCTGCCCTAATGCTAACCCTATGTTTCTCTCAGACGAGGATGCAGCTGAAAAATACAAGAATGCAGAGTGGTGGCTTGAAGTCTTATTACAAGAGGCTTTACAAGAGGTGTCTCTCCACTGATGCTCAACTCAGCTGACTGGCTATTGGATAGTTAGACACGATCGCCCCTCCCAACATGGTGGAGGCATCGCAATTCTTTTTAAACTCACCTTTAAGTGCACCTTCAAAGAGGTGGACACAGCGAAAAATAAGCTGCCTCATATTTGGCTAGCTCTCTCTGGAAGCAGCACTCTAACTGGACTTCTCATTTATCGCCCCCCTGGGTCGGCCAACAGATTTACCTCGACTATTGCAGATATCTTCACCCAATTTGCTCTACACCACAATAAGCTGCTAGTCTTGGGTGATCTCAACCTTCATTTTGAAGATAGCTCTTGCTCTGGAGCGACCTCTTTAACTAGAGACCTAGAAACCCTCCATCTGCTCCAACTAGTGTCCGCAGCCACGCATGCCAAAGGGCACACGTTGGATCCCATTTTTTCCAACTTTCCTTCTTTCAGTGAAAATCCCTATCGCCCTACCCTGGTCACCATTTGATCCCCCTTTCCTTTCCTCTATCTAAACCTTCCCTCTCTGCATACAAGGACCAGCCAGTCCTATCTAGGAAATGGGCCAAGGTCAATTCTGAGACCTTCACAGCTGCCCTAGCTGCTTCTAATCCTAATATAGGCCAGGACTTGGACATAGATCTAGCGGGAAACAATCTAGACACATGGCTGACCTCAACCTTAGACAGTATAGCGCCCCCTGGTTCCCAAACGGAATTCTAGAACCTTTCCCTCTGCACCTTGGTACAGTCAGCAATTAGCGGCGGCCAAGAAACGCTGCAAGCGCCTTGAACGTGACTGGAGAAAAGACTATAGCCCGACCAGCCATGCTCGCCATAAACTAGCACTAAGACAGTACCACAAGCTCATCAGAAGCTTGCGTAGAGAGTTCTATGCTCAGAAAATCGACTCTGCAGTTAAACAGTCTAAAGAACACTTCTCCATACTTAAGTCTTTATCCTCTTTCGAACGCGTGTCTACTATGCCACTCCTTCCACGGAAAATTGCAACAACATGGCCACCTTCTTTTCCTTGAAAGTGGCCAAGATCTATGACCCCTTTCCCATCGAAGCCCAGAAGACAGGCTTTCCACAAATCATGGTCAACCCCGGTAGGCTGGTCAGTCCCCTCTCTTGATGAAATACAGACTTGCATGGACCCAGCCCCACCTAAAATTCTTTGCTTAGATTCAGCAGGTATTCTTCCTAATCTTAAAAAACTGATTACCATGTCCCTCAACTTAGGTCTAGTCCCCAAGAAATGAAAGCATTCTATGGTGCTCCCAATATGCAAAAAAGTCTCTCTAGATCCTTCTATCCTGGAAAACTTGAGACCCATCTCTCTTCTGCCATTCTGTGCAAAAATCCTCGAAAAACACGTGAATAATCTGCTAACTTGCTTCATTGAATCTAATGACCTGCTTCATTCCTCCTAATCGGGGTTCATGGCTAATCACTCTACCGAGTCGGCCCTAC
Organism: Calotriton arnoldi; assembly: GCA_963921515.1. NCBI lineage: Eukaryota > Metazoa > Chordata > Amphibia > Caudata > Salamandridae > Calotriton > Calotriton arnoldi. The sequence continues at coordinate 854,873 of CAWUFW010002163.1, forward strand.
TCTTTGCAGGGAAACTGAGACCGAGCGATGGCAAAGGTCAGACCACGACACTAATATTGCTTGACCTGAATGCAGCTTTTGACACAGTCTCCCATGGCATCTCAGTACAGAGGCTAGGGTAGTACGAGGTTGCTAGCAGGGCACTCAAATGGTGTATCTCCTTTCTTCAGGATCGAACCTTCAGGGTTACCCAAAAGCCATGCGTATCTGAGATTCTTACTGTGCCACATGGAGTCCCCCAGGGCTCTATTCTCAGTCCCACTCTGTTTAATATATACATCCACCTCTTAGCAGAGATCATTGACGGGCACAAGGTGCAATTAGTTTTGTACACTGATGACACTCAATTAATTGTCACGCTCTTTCAGTTTGAAGGTGCTTCAGCAAATCTATTTAAATTCTGCCTGTCCGAGATTGCCACCTGGATGGCCGACAGCTGTCTGAAATTAAATGCCAATAAAACAGAAATCTTGATAGTGGGAATAGCCCCCTTGACCTGGACTTCGGCCTAGTGGCCGAACACCCTTGGCCAGCTCCCGGAACCCAAACTCAAAGTCAAAAACCTAGGGGTGTGGTTTGATTCCAAACTCACCTTTTGAAAACCAGATCAGCAGTGTCGCTGGGAAATTATTTGACATTCTTACGACCCTTTGAAAACCCTAGATCTACTCCTGCTAGAGTCACGGAAAACCATTGTTCATGCCCTAGTAACATCGCAGCTTGATTACTGCAACATCCTATTTCTGGGAGCCACCAAGGGCAACTTGAATAAGCTTCAAAGAGTACAAAATGCGGCTGCTCGCCTGGTACTCTATCTTCCTAGAAAATAATCTGCTTCAGCGGCTCTTGCCCATCTTCATTGGCTTTAAGTAGTAAAAAGAATCAAAGCCATGTGCTTCTGCCACAGAATTCTCTCCCAGCAAGGTCCCAAATATCGCCGATGCTTCATCCAACCGTATGCTCCTACTCGTGATCTTAGATCTTCCACAGCTAAGATAGCCCGGGTGCCCCGGGCAAATAGAGCCAGACTAGGGGCATGCTCTTTTTCCTTTCTAGCTTCGAAAACCTGGAATTCTCTACCACCCTATCTGAGAGAAGAACCCTCTGAGAAAATCTTCAGGAGCAAACTGAAAACTTGGCTCTTCTGCTCACCTTAATCCTTTCATCCTCTATAGCTCCTACCCCCATCTGCTTACTCGTTATCGGCCTTGCCTCCGTAGGTCCTTGGTCTCAGCGCGGGGGCACACCGTTCCGGTGTAACCAAGCGCTTTATAAATCATGTATTATTATTATTATTATTATTATTATCACTCCTTCTTCCCTGTTGCAGCAGAGAGGTAATAGAAATAAGAAGCGGCACATCTACTGATAGAAATTGACAACAAGCGGGTCTGCCTCCCTAGGTTGACCTTCATGTGATGTCCTCTCTTAAAGTCCCTTTGGCGCTGGAATAGCTTTGAACCCAGCAGCAGATGACCCTGCCCGCCTCCCTCCCACTCCATAACTTGGGTAGACTCAAGTTCCAAAAGGGACCAATAGTACAGTCTATCTTTGTCCCTTTATATATAAAGTGGTCAGTGAGCGGTCTCCTCAGAGCGCTATTGATTTGGAGTTTCTCCACAGCCAACCCTCTCTTTTGGAAGGTGAACTCAACTGCAGATAGATCTGACAAGTTCGATCAAGTGTAGGTGGGTCTTGAGTTGACTCAGCTAGCTTTGCTTCCCTCATATCCTATCTCAGGTTTTGTCATTCTGCTGACTCCCTCTTCTCTTACGACATTTTCCTGGATGTCTACAGTGCTAAGCTATAAACTAGACCATTTTGGCTACCTCTGCATGCCTCTTCCTGGCACCAGAAGGTCAGCCCCTGCTTACACCAGTTCTCCTGTCTCTTCTAGCTCCAGAGTATCTGTTCGTTCTTCTCGCACTCCATCATCTCACAGATGTGCCATAAAGCACCAACCTCAATGCTCTCATCTAGGCTGATACCTGCGAGCACAGGGACCTGCCCTCAACTAAGCGATTGTATTCTATGTCAGGCAAAGCCCTGAGCCTCTATCCATTGAGATGCCAGTGCCCCTCTGTGAAAATGAGGGTGCATATGCAATTTGAGGAGTATTGGCTCTGCCACCAAAGCCGGGAGATCATCATGGGGTGCAGGTCCTCAACTAACAAATATTGGGCAACCAAAACAGTTTTTTATCTTTTGCTTTGATAACTCCCAAATATGATGCCAACGGTAAATATCCTGTTGAGCAAGGCTTTGTCTTCCCAAATTGGCTTATATATGCAAAAAGCCTGGTTTTCAGTTCAGGGAATCTCATACAGGCCTCATGAGGGAATCTCCTACAGGCCAACATCAATGCAATAATTTCTCAACAAACCCCATGGTCTGTGGTGCTAGTTCAATAGTTAAACCTCCTTTCTATTAGTCTGTTTCCAGGAGAAGTATAGATTTATTCTTCTCCTGTGCTGAGAAGTGACTGAATTAAAATTGCTAATGCCTCATGACACGACTGCCAGGACAATGAACATCTGTCTTCCAATGTGCAGACAGGCAGAGGAAGGTCTTGTAAAATGTACTCATCCTTGATTGAAAGAAACATTTCAGTCCCTCCACCAACCAGGTGCACCAGCAATGTCAGAGAAGCATGGCCAGGAGCAAATTGTGGCGTGTCATTCAAGTACTGTTGGCCAGACCATAATCTTCTTTCTAATCAACCGAGTTTTCAGGCTTTTAAGGCCCGAATCTCTCTTTGCACCCAAGTGTGCTGCAGTTGGCCCCAATTCCCCTCTGCTCTTAGGGCATCCATTGCAACAAAAGATAAATAGATGCAACAAAAGCTTAAATGAATGTCCGCCACTGCAGATCACCTGGAGCCATGTTTCAGGCCATCGTTTTTTGCTCACAATGCCATTCTAAGATTGAAATCTCCTGCTCACTGTGCTTTAGAACTCAAGCTGCTCCCTACCGATGAGGCCCAGCTAGGCTGAAACTGGTCTGGGGTTGCTTGACCTCTAGCTCCGAGTGGACTGGGCCTGGTGAGCAGTTTGGGCTGAATTGTTCCTCTTGGCGCAGGACCAAGACTAATTTTCATATGTTTAGTTCCTTTAGTCTGAGTTGGCATTGTAGGCAAAAAAACTATGGACTGGATTGCAGTCTAGAGCATTTACAAGTGGTTCAGATTAATTCAAACAATCCACCCATCACTTTTTTCCCCCTATGTGCGACAGGTATTCCCAGACGTAGGTCCTGTGCTCACTGTGCCATAAGACTCAGGCTGCACTCTTGTTCGAGCGCCAAATTAGGCCAAAACCTGCCTGGATTTGTCCAGAACTGTAAAAGCGTTGATGTAACATCTGGAAATCAGCCAAGGACTGAATTAGTGCATTGAATACAAGTGGGATGTACACCACAGGGAACATAATTTATTTGTAACTTGAAACTGTCCTTTTAAATTTGTTGGCCTTTGTCTAATTGAAAAGCACAAAAGCAATTATATGTCCGATCAGGTTAAAAGGTTACTCCGTGACCTCCTATAGGTAACTTCATAAAGAGCTCTTACACTGTTAAAAATTATGATTGTCCACAGTAAATTAAATAAAGTAAATTTTGTTCCTTGCATGAGACTGAATCTAAATTGTACGATATCCAGCAGTTTTTGTACTTCTGCATATGACTCAGGTTGCCTGGTAACTAGTTGCTCAAATTGCTCATCTGGGAAAAATGTTACTGCAAACCGATAAACATTATTGTTGAATCCATTGTTTTCTTTTTATTCAGCATATGATAACTGTGTGCTTTAAATTTTTATGGAACTTGCCCATTGAAGGAAAGACATTCTGCCTTATCCCTCTTGTCTGGATGGTAGTTCCTTTTGTAAAAGTTCGCTAAAGGTTTAGTGACAGTGTCCCAGGAAAGGACGGGCTTTCTAACTTTGCTTAGTACCTGTCTACAGCAGGATCTTGATGGGTGCCCTCATTGTAATGCGATGACATGTAGGACTTTAAAGGGAAAATTGTGGGAGTGGGGGAGTGCAGATAGCTTTGTGTTAACATGGATCCTTTGGGGAATCCGTACTTGATCAAGATCTTGTCAAGATACTGTATTAAATCATTGGCTTAATGTGTTCATCTCCATCAGTCCCATATCATGTGGGGCAGTCCATGCTATTTATCCAACTTGTTGTAACATTTTGGAATTGCTAACTTGATATTCCTTTTATACTTGCTCCAAGTCTAGCATGCAAAGTACTATTGACTTAAATGTTTGGAATGGCTAGTCCGTGTCGCATGACATGGACCTCTTAGCAGCTATGCATTCTGAAGGTGTATGAAACACTATTTTTTAAATAATACTTGCAAATGCATGGCCGCTATACGGGCCACCATGAATGCAATCTGCAGGCACTAAGTTCACAATGCTTTCCCTCTGAGTGATTGAGTATAACCAGGAGTTCTCGGAAACTGGGCTGCTTATGCCTAAACTTCCTGATGCTGCCTTCTTCTTTCTTTTATATTTCACTGTTGTGGAATACAAAATTTTCTAGTTATCGTGAAGGAAGGTTTGTCTCCCTCTTTCCTTGTGCGACATCAGCCTGCAACTGCCACTGATTCTATTCCTGTTTTTTGTTACATACCTATGTCAAAAGTAAAGTGAAATCAATAATCTTAACGAATACCAGTTTGCCATTGTGATGACTGCGTGTCGAGAATCCTCACACTATGCCTAATATGTGTATACATTTACAGAATCATTACATGTTAATATTTTAAATTAAATCCCAGACACTTTACTTACTCTTAATAATTCTATTTGAATGGTTGCATAGTATAATGCATCCATCTGTCTCTCTTTCTACTCGGTGGGCTAATCCTGGCCTTTGTGTCTGTAATAGAATTGAAAACTTTCCTGAAAGGGAGCTAGGAAATTTTGAATCCTATGTAAAGACCGGAGGCGTGGAATATGGTAGTTCAAAACTTTCTCAAAACCAACAAAGCCACATCCACCACAGCTTTGATGTATTCATGAAGTCTTCCAGCTGAGCACTCCGAGTTAAAGCTTCAAATGCCACTGCTCCTGTAGCTGAATGCGCACCAATTTTAGACACGTCAGTACCAGCCTTCTGCATAACCCAACACATCCACCTAGCAATAGTGGGTGAAACAGCCAGGAATGGTTTTGAATTAAATTAGTAACTGATTAAATCCTGGAAGTCATGCCTCCTCCATCATGGCTATGTAAGCCCTGATGCTTGCGCCTCACTCAATTTTGGGAAGCTTTTAAATTCAGGATCCGAAATAACTTAAGTATTTGTTAAGGGTTGAAGACCTGTGTTATGCCCAAACCTGCAGGACCTCCGTGAATTCTACCATGGACCTGAGGGGATTCCCCCCACTAATGTTCTGTAAGTGCTCCAAGTGGTGTTATGGTCGGCTCTGCTGGCCCGTGCGGAAAGGAAAACCCCAGACCTTCCAAGCTTGAAGCATGCCAGAGCACGGAGCTGTCCCAGTTTTTTTTTCTTTTTTTGCAGTTTTATATAGTGCGAACTCAACCCAAAAGTATTTGAGTGCTTTATATGAGGACCAGTTACATTACGCAAGGACACATTCATTTTTTGTTGGCACGGGAGATTGTGATTTGCCCAGAATCACGGGACGCCGAGACTTGAACCTGGTTCTCCAGCTCCAAAGTCGGCAGCTTTGGCCGTTATGCCATATCCTCTCTCTAGGTTGACAGGGAGCACTCTGATTCCACCTAAACACCAGGTGAACATATATGTATGTATATATATGTGCATGTATGTGTATATGTGTATGTATGCGTGTATATATATTCACTGAAAAAAAACATAGGTTTCAGGGACGTTATAGTTGGAAATTGGCATTTAAAAAACCTTAGAAATTCACTGAAAAAACCACAGGTTTCAGGGACGTTATAGTTAGTTGGACATTTCACTCATACAAAACCAGAGAAATTGGGCCGTTAGTTAGTTGAGCTAACAAGAACTCGCGCCCCCGCAATGCACTGCTGATGACGTCACATATTACATCACTCATGACATGGTCAGTGACATCACCGATGACATCTCAAATGACATCACTGATGACATCATCCAGAGATTTTTAAAAGTTTAAGAATGATATATATAGATAAGCAAAGGTGTATTGAAGAATGAGTGGGTGTGTGTGTCTGAATGGATGATTTAGTGGGTGCTTGACTGACTGTATAAGTGAGTGATTAAACGTGTCTTAGTGAATGCATGGGTGAATGACTAAGCTATGTGAATGTCTGTATCGGTCTATCAGTTGGTATGTAAGTGCCTGCATGGGTTGGTGAGTAGCTACATGAGTGTCAATATGGGTTAATGATTGGTTGTCTGCGTACCTGTATGGGTCCCTGAGTATCTGTGTGGGGGGTTGTAACTCCCTGCATGGATGTGTGACTGGGTGATTCCGTGGGTGTATGGGTACATGAGTGCGTCTGCGAGGGACTGTATGGGTAAGTGAGTGTGTGTATGGCTGTGTTGGTGAGTGAATGGATGTCTCAGTGGTATATGTGTGAGTAACTACATATGTGAAAGGCAGTATATGTGAGTGTTGGAGTATATAACTGACTATATGTGAGAGTGAGTGATTGTGAGAGTGGCTGTATGGATGAGTGTGTGCTTGTCAGTGATTGTATAAGAGAGTAAGTATGTTAGTATCTGTATGAATACGTGAGGTGGTGTGTGTATAACTGTATAGGTGAGTAAATAGCAATGTTATTGATTCTTTGGGTGACTGACTAGGTGTGTGATTAACTATGGGTGAGTGGCAGTATGTGAGTGTCTGCATGGGTGTATGAGTGCATATATCAGAGGCTGTATTGAGTGACTGCGTGTATGAGTGACTGTATCGGTGAGTGAGTGGATGTGTGTAGATCTATGAATCAGTGAGTGGGTATGTACTAACTGGTATTGGTGTGTCTATGGTTTCGAGAATGGTAGTCTGTATTTTAGAGTGGATGTATGAAAGGTTATATTAGGGTGTGAGGAGGTGCATCAGATATTAAGCGGATGATGTAATCAGTGATGTGATCAGTGATGTCACTGACCATGTCATGAGTGATGTAATATGTGACGTCATCAGCAGTGCATTGCAGGGGCGGGAGTTATAGTTAGCTCAAATAACTATAACGGCCCAATTTCTTTGGTTTTGTATGAGTGAAATGTCCAACTAACTATAACGTCCCTGAAACCTGTGGTTTTTTCTGTGAATTTCTAAGGTTTTTTAAATGCTAATTTCCAACTAGAACGTCCCTGAAACCTATGTTTTTTTCAGTGAATTTCTAATGTTTTTTAAATGCTAATTTCTAACTATAACGTAGTAGTCGCGTTTTCAGAGTGGTGCAGAAAGGAGGCTGGGCCTCCGACCAGCGCTCAGGGATTCCCCTGCGTAGGACTTGCAGGAGGTACCAGGAGGGCTTCTTGGCCCCCAAAGTACCTCAGGAGTAAAGGTGACTTCATCCCCCATCCCGTAGTGTGCCAGGATGCGCGTTTGCAGAGTGGTAGAGAAAGGGGGACATGTCCTCCGACGACCTCTTAGCAATACTACTGTGTGGGACTTACTGGAGGTAACAGGAGGGGTTGTTGGGCCCCAAGGACGACCTTGGGGGCCAACTACCCCTCCTGTTACCGCCAGTAAGTTCCACACAGCAGCATTGGTAAATTCTCATACCAGGCCACGCCCCCTTTGCCCACCATTCTGCAAACGCGCTCCCTGGCGCGCTCTTGGATGGGGATTAAAGTCCCCTTTGCTTCTGGGGGTCCTTAGAGGCCAACTAGCCTACCTGACACCTCCAGTAAGCCCCAGATAGTGGGATTGCTGAGACGTGGACACAGGCCACACCCCCTTTCTCCACCAATCTGCAAACGCACCTCCTGGCGCACTCTTGGTTGGAAGATGAAGTCCCCTTGTCTCCTGAGGGTCCTTGGGGGCCAACTAGCCCTCCTGTTATCTCTAGTAAGCCCCACACAGCTGGCTTGCTGAGTGGTCCGAGGCCACGCCCCTTTTTACACCACTCTGCAAGCGCGCCTCCTGGCGCACTGCTGCTCGGGGGATGAAGTCCACTTTAGTCCTGAGGTGCTCAGGACACAAGTGGACCTCATCGCCCCACCAGCAGTGCGCCAAGAGGCGCTTTGGCAGAGTGGTGTAAAAAGGGGCATGGCCTCAGATCACCTCTGAGCAGTCCCACTGTGTGGGGTTACTGGAGGTACCTTGTGGGGGTAGTTGGACCCTAAATACCCTTAAGGATCTAGGGGACTTAATCCCCCAACCCAGAACCTGCCAGGAGTCGCGTTTGCAGAGTGGTGCAGGGAGGGAACGGGGCCTCTGGCGAGATGCCGGCTTTTTTTTTTTTTTTTGTTAGTTTTAGTATGTGGCCCCCTTCTCTCAATATTTTGTGGGCCCTGGGGACCCCATCCCCCAGGGCCTGCGACATTTTAAAAACCATTTTTTTAAAAAAAGACTGGGAAGGGGGCCGATTTTGGCCCCTGGGACCCCATCCCCCGGGGCATGGCCACATATATATATATTTAAAAAAAAAAAAAATTTTAAAGGAGGGGGGCCCCCCTCCTGAGGCCATTATTGGCCCCAGGGACCCTACCTAGGTAATTGCCTAGTTTTTTTTTTTTTTTTTAATTACATTCACGGTAGGGGGGCAGCGTGGCCCCCCCTTCCCTGGGCCACTTTTGGCCCCGGCGACCCCATCCCCCGGGGCCTGGCCTCAACGTTGGGGACCGCGGGGGGAGCCCCAATGCCCCCTCGGTCCCTGCTGTGTGAGCCGGCATTGCTTTTGGGCAAAGGGAGCTGCAAACATGCAGCTCCCTTTGCCCAAAAGCAATTCTGCTTCGCTTCATGGAAGCGAGAGCAGTTTTCCTGCTCTCGCTTCCATGAAGCGAAGCAGAGTTTGCTATGACAGGGCGGGAGCCGTGCTCCCGCCCTGTCATAGCAAACTGCAGTGTCCCGGGGGTGGGCACCCCGGGACCTTGCTGGAGCCGGCCCTGGGGGGTGGCAGTCCCCAGGGCCATGGAGGACTCCAGGAGGGGGGGGCCGCGCGGCCCCCCTCCCAACGTAAACATAGCCCCGGGGAGGTGGTGGTCCCCGGGGGTCCGCAACAGACCCCCACCCTTAATTTAAAATTGACCCGTGGAGGTGGTGGTCCCCGGGGCAGTGTGGGGAAGGGCAGGAGCCCCCCCCTACACTTTCAAATTGAAGTAAAGCCCCGGGGAGGTGGCGGTCCCCGGGGCTTGGGGGGGGGGCCCGCGAGGCCCCCCACCCCATAATAAGGAATGCAGTGTTCCCCCCCCCACACCCCCCACGCAGTTTTTGAAAGAAGCCCCAGGGAGGTGGCAGTCCCTGGGGCTGCGGGGAGGCTCCGCTTCATTTATAAAAATAAAAATAAAAAAAACGGCAGGAATCGCGTACCGCATGCGAATCCCGCCGGAAAGAAAAAATGGTTTTTTTGGCCCTGGGAGTCCCTGTGGGACCCCCTGAGCAGGCCTAGGGTTCAGGGTGTTTCTACCCCCTTTTCTTGATTTTTATCATTTTATTTACTGTTTTCTTGTGACTTGGTTCAACCGAGTCACAAGATGGCTGTCAACACTTCCTGGTTTGGAGTGTTGGCAGCCAGTCAGAATAAAGCTCGGGAGGGTTCGCGGATTCACCGCGGTCACCAGATATCAATATTTTTTATTTTTTGAATTTCTCAGGAACTACTGAACGAATTTACACCATTTAAAAAAAAAAAAAAAAACGCTTTCTGAACCAAGTGCTACCTTCTTGCCAAATTTGGTGTAATTCCTTTCAGCAGTTTGGGCTGTAGCTTTGCCTAAAGTTTTCTATGGAAATTAACATGGAGAAAACGCGTTTTGGGTCCCCCCTTTTTTTCTCAGTCCCCGCTTTGCTAATCATCCTGAAACTTTCAAGACAGGAGCTGACCGGAACAGGCCATTAGTTTTGAAAATTTCGCGAAGATTCGTCAAACGGTGCCAGAGATATTGGCAAAAGAAAAAACGCTTTTACTATGGAAACTAGGTCCTAACTATAACTAGGTCCCAACTATAACTACATATATATATATATATATATATATATATATATGCACCCCCCCCCCCGTCCAGGCCAAAAAAGCATTTTTTTTAAAACAAAAATGCCACGAAATTCTGATATATTGGGGGGGGGGGGGGGAGAACTAAAGCCACGCTTTCTTTTAAATGACTCCTGGTTGGGCCAGGTCCTGGGGGCATAGCATGAAAATAGGAGGGGGCTCATTGGTGTCCCCCCTCCTTGGGCTTATAAAAGTCCTGGAGACCGCTGGCTCCCCGAGGCAACCCCCGCCCGGCAACCCCCGTGCCCTGAGGACCGCCACCTCCCTAGGGCAATCTGCAATAAATGGGGGGGGGGGGGCGGTCCCCCACCCGCAGCCACCACCGCCCCGGGGACCGCCACCTCCCCGGGGCATTTAAAATTATGTATGCTGGTGGGCCTACCGCGCCTCGGGGATCACCACTTCCCCATGGCAAATGTTTAGTGGTCCGCGCACTCCCTTGCAACCCCGGGGAACGCCAACTTCCCGGGGCAATTCATTCATATCTGATAGACATCTAGCCGCAGATTCCTTACCATCGACCTTCCAGGTGTCAGGCTGGATCGGAAGATTTTTGATAGCAGTACCCATGCGTGCCGGTAGATGGCGTTGGTCGACTCCGCGTGATGTCGTAGGTGTCTGGTTCATCGTCGTGACGTCGGCGTCGTCTATGTAGGCGCCACCTTGGCGCGCTTACGTCAGTTCTTTTCTTTCCACGCCAGCAAGCGCAGATCCGTCGAAGAGAGCTACTCCCTGTCATTTTTGACAGACTTTTTTTGACTTTTTTTCGACTCCTTTTGGTGTGTAAGGATGTCTAGTAAGAAGATCTCGGGGTTTAAGCCGTGCAGCGCCTGTCACAGCGCCATGTCTGTCACTGTCCCCCACCTCGTGCGTCTCTGGTGCTTGGAGCGTGACCATGACATAAAGTCGTGCTCCAACTGCTGGGCCATGGCGCCAAAGGCTTTGAGGGAGCGGTCCCTTAGGCTGATCGCGGCCCAGTGTACGGTGCCACAGAGGTCGCCTCCCTGATCTCGTTCCTGCTCTCATTCAAGAGGAAGGTCCGAACACTGCTCCGGAGGGTCAAAGTCCTTTTCCTTAGTCATCGCGGTCAGGTAAGAGGCACCATAAGAGAAACAAGAAGTCTAAGCGTGCTTCGACTTCGCCCCCTCCGTCACGTGACGAGACTGAGGAAACTGTGTTCGAGGTCCCCCTCCGTGGAGCGGGTGGCTGGGTCAGCTCTGTTTCCTTCCCTTTCCGGGGCCGGGAACGACCACTGCCCAGCTAAAAGAGTTCTTTGATGCCATGTGCGCCATATTTTGGCACCCCAATCCTGCTGGTGCGCCTTCAGGCCCCGCAGGTTCTGATGGAGATCCTGTGGGTTCTGCACCTCTGGCCTCGGCGTCACGGCCTCCTACTGAACCCGTCCCTGGGTCTGGACCGGTGCCGGTCGTACACTAAGGGCGACCTCCCCCGGCGGTGCGTCTGACCCGAAGGTCCTTGCCTGCGCCCACCAGTGGCGCCAAGACCGGGCCGACTGAGCTGTACGGCTCCATGCTGTTCAACCTACCCTATTCTGAAGGGTTAGGAATGGATGATGAGGATTGGGAGGGGCAGCAGAATCCCTTAGAAATCACGCAACCAAATGATCTGGACTGGTATGAGGACCTGGGTGATGCCATCGGACTGACACCTCCTCAGATTCTGGCATGCTGTCTCCCCTTAACCTGGCAACGGAGGAGGGGCCTTTATTTGCAATGGTGGTGCATAGGGCTGTGGAGGTCTTGGACCTGCAGCTTCCTACGGTGGCAGTGAAGACTAACGTCTTGACAGAGGTCCTGCAGCCTGGTGTCTCCTCTTTGGAAGAATTGCTGCCATTCAACGAGGTCTTGACGGATGTTCTTCTGGGCACCTGGTCCAAACCCAGCACAGGGGCTCCTGTAAACAGAGTGATTACCCACCACCTTTTCCCTGCACCGGGCGACCCAGCTTTCCTCTCCACCCATCCCACCCCACAAAGCTTGGTAATGCAAGCTTCTACTTTCCATGGTGTGTTCCCTTCCGCATCCCCGGACAGGAAATCCAAAAGGCTGGAAAGCTTCGTAAAGAAGATCTTTTCTTCCGCCAGCCTGGCATTACACTTGGTGAACACCAAATGCCTTTTGGCCCGTTATTCTTAGTCGATATGGGATACGGTTGTGCAGGGAGGAGGACCGGTGTCTGCTCTCCCAAGCTATTTCAGACTGGAGAGATGCAGCTAAGTTCGCCATCCGCTATAGTTTGGACACCAGACTCGCTAGGCAGATCGATTTCCTCGGCGGTGGCCATACTGTGCCACGCCTGGCTGAGAACGTCTGGATTCTCAGGGGATGTCCAAGCTAATCTTATGGACATTCCCTTTGATGGATCCCGTCTCTTCGTAGACAAAACTGATGCAGCGCTTGAGCGTTTTAACAACTCGCGGGCTACGGCCAAGTCCTTAGGCCTCACCACGTCATCCTGGCCTGTGTCTGCTTTTCGATCCTTTCGTGGCTATGGAAGGGGCTTCCAACCACGCGAACCCTATTCCAGCCGGAGGTTCCACAAGTTCAGCAACCTCTGTCGGGCCATGGCGCGGTTCACCCTCACACTGAGGATCAGGTGTCCCGAAGTCGAGCCAAGCCCCACACCCCTTCTCCACCGCAAAACCTTCCTAGTCCGATCTCCCCCTGGTCATGCACGTCCAGTTGGTGGCTGGATATGCCATCACCTCCACCCCTGGCGGGACATCACCTTGGGCATGTGGGTGTTGCAAATAGTCTGAAGGGGCTTCTCCCCCCTCTTCGAGACTACCCCTCCATCCATTCCTCCAACTTAAGATCGGCTGACAGAGGATCACTTTGCCCTACTCCGCGAGGAAGTCAAAACTCTCTTGGCCAAGGGAGCTATAGAGAGTGTTTCCGAGCCAGAAATAGGCTGTGGTTGTTACTCCCGCTATTTTCTGGTTTCAAAGATGGACAGAGGCATTCGTCCTATCCTCGACCTCGGAGCTCTCGGCGGCTACTTCAAAAAAGAGAAATTCAAGATGCTCACCCTCGCTCGGGTCCTGTCTACCCTTGACCCGGGAGACTGGATGGTAGCATTGGACTTGCAGGACACCTATTTCCATATCCCTGTCCCGCCTGTCCATTGTCGCTATCTGCGGTTTACGGTGGGCCACGAGCACTTTCAGTTTACTGTGCTCCCCTTTGGCCTCACCAGTGCCCCTCGAATGTTCACCAAGGTGCTAGCGGGGGTCGCAGCCAATCTGCGAAGATCAGGGATTCCAGTGTACCCCTATCTCGACGACAGGTTGTTGAAGGTGGGCTTGTCCCAAGCAGTTGTCTCCCACCTCTAGACTACGGCGAACCTCCTGTATTAGCTGGGGTTTCCGATCAACGTGCCGAAGTCACACCTGACTCCCTCTCAAATGCTCCCTTTCATCGGGCTTATCCTCCAGAGAGGTGAGTCTAAGATACTCAGGCTATCCTGGATTTTAGTGAGGATGAATCTTAAGATGTTGGACCTCATGGCCTTCTGCATTCCGCTTGTGGACCATGCCAGATGGCACATGCGGGCTCTGCAGTGGGACCTGAAGTTCCAATGGGCACAGCATCAGGGAAATCTCACCGACCTGGTTCAGATATCGAAGGGCACTGCTAAAGACCTGCAGTGGTGACTAACAAACCGCGATTCGGTCAGGGCAGATCCCTCTCCCTTTCCCACCCAGATCTCACAGTAGTGACAGATGCGTCTCTTCTGGGATTGGGCGGCCATATCGGGGAGGTGGAGATTAGAGGACTCTGGTCTCCGGCGGAAGCCAGGCTCCATATGAACCTGTTAGAGCTTCGGGCGATCCGATTGGCACTGTTGGCCTTTTTACAATCCATCAAGGGAAGGCTAGTTCAGGTGTTCATGGACAACACTACCGTATGTGGTATTGCAACAAACAGGGCAGTGTGGGGTCCTGCACACTGTCAAGAGGCCCTGCGTCTCTGAACTTGGCTGGAACAGGGCATTTCCCTGGTGGTTCAACATCAGACCAGTTCTCTGAACACCAGAGCGGACGAACCGAGCCGCCGGTGCCTTGCAGATCACGAGTGGTGTCTCCATCCGGAGGTAGTACAAGGACTCTTTCAGCAGTGGGGAGAGCCTTGGTTAGATCTGTTCGCCTCCAAAAGCGAATGCGCAATGTCAGCAGTTTTGCACGTTGGAGTTTCCAAGGTGGCTCTTGCTCGGCGAAGCTTTTTGTCACAAATGGAGCTCAGGCCTCCTGTACGCCTTGCCGCCCATAAAACTGCTGCCCAGAGTGATCAAGAAGATCAGGAGCGATCGGGCACAAGTCGTTCTTGTGGCTCTGGACTGGGCACGGGGAGTCTTGTATCCCGAGCTTCTGGCAAAGAGCATCGATCCTCCGATCAGGCTGCCCCTTCAGCAGTATCTTCTGTTGCAGCAGCAGGGGAGGGTCCTCCACCCGAACCTGCCCACTCTCCGCCTCCTTGAATGGAGAATGAGCGGCGACAGTTGACATCCTTTGACCTTCCTCCCGAAATCTGCGAAGTTATTCTGGCAGCCAGGCGTCCTTCCACGAAGTCGGTATACACCTAGCGATGGAGCAAATTTTGTAAATGTTGTACAGAACGGTCTGTTGACCCCTTGTCTGCCTCTCTGTCAGATATCCTTTTATTCGTTCTTTCTTTGGCCCAGCACAACTCTGCTCTGGGCTCTCTGAAGGGCTACCTTTCAGCCCTATCTGCTTTTCTACCAGATCAGCCATCACTCTTTAAGTCTCCTCTTGTGCAGAGGTTTTTGTAGGGTTTAACCCATTTGTTTCCCCCTTCTCCTTTTATTATGCCTCAGTGGGACCTTAATTTGGTACTTACCTTCTTGATGTGTGCACCATTTGAGCCGCTGCACAATTGCCCCCTCCGGCTGCTCACTATCAAAACAGCCTTTTCAGTGGCAATAACATCTGCCAGGAGGGTAAGCGAGCTGCAGGCACTGTCATCCAAGTCTCCTTGCCTGACCGTCTTTCCGGACAAAGTAGTGCTCCGTACTAGGGCATCTTTTCTGCCTAAGGTGGTAACACCCTTTCATCTGGGACAGTCCGTTACCCTGTCCACTTTCTAAGCACCTCCACATCCTTCCAAGGAAGAGGGGTGTCTCCACCGTCTGGACCCAAAAAGAGCGTTATCGTTCTACCTTGATCGCACAAACGAGTGGATGACAAACTCTTTATAGGGTACGTGGAAACCAAAAAGGGGCATGCTGTCCTGAAGAGGACCATATCACGCTGGGTCATCCTCTGCATAAAAATGATACGCCTTAGCAAAGAAACAGCCTCCTGAAGGACTTGGAGCCCATTCCACCAGGGCAAAGGCAGCAACCACGCCCCTCCAGCGTGGTGTTTCAATTGCTGATATCTGCCAAGTGGCTGCACACTTTCCCCAGACACTATTACATGGATTCTCAGCCTCGCAGGGAGGGCCTGTTTGGCTGCTCTGTCTTGCAAGATTTCCTCATTTAAAGTTTTTCCGCAGTCCCACCTCCGGGGAAAGTATTGCTTGGTTATCTGTTTGAAGGTAAGGAATCTGTGGCTAGATGTCTCTATAAGATGGACAAGTTACTTACCTTCAGTAACGCCTTATTTGGTACAGACATGAT
The DNA here is from genome assembly GCA_963921515.1 of Calotriton arnoldi. NCBI lineage: Eukaryota > Metazoa > Chordata > Amphibia > Caudata > Salamandridae > Calotriton > Calotriton arnoldi. Next base: position 870,680 of record CAWUFW010002163.1, read on the forward strand.
CTAGCTGCAGATTCCTTACTGACCCACCTATCCTCCCCGCTCTGCGGATTGGTTTTAGTGTCAAGGGCTGTTCCACTTTAGGGTCCTAGTTGCTTTTAACACACCATGGTCAGTCACTTCATGGCTATGCGCTTCTGGCGTGGAAAGTCGTGAAAGGTACTGACATCAGCATGCCGGGATTGCGCTTATATAGACGATGCAGACGTCACGATAACGACTAACCCCCGGCACCTACGACGTCACGTGGAGTTGACCAAGGCCACCTACCGGCGCGCAGGGATACTGCTAGTAAAAATCGAAGGTCAGGAATGTGATGTCATCAGTGATGTTACTGACCATGTCATGAGTGGTATAATATGTGAGGTCATAAGCAGTGCATTGTGGGGGCGTAAATTAAAGTTGGCTCAGCTAACTATAACTGCTGAATTTCTCTGGTTGTGTACGAGTGAAATGTGAGCCTAACTATAATGTCCCTGTAACCTTTGTTTTTTTAGTAAATTTCTAAGGTTTTTTTAAATTGTATTTCCTAACTATAATGTCCCTGTAACCTTTGTTTTTTTTCAGTGAGAGTGTGTGTGTCTGTGTATATATGTATATGTATATAGTATGTATTTGCTGAAAAAAAACAAAGGTTATAGTGACATTATATTTAGGTGAAAATGTTAGTTTAAACGTGACATTTCAAACTAAAAACAAAACCTTAAATCCACCAGTTACAGTTATATGAAATAACTTGTGCCTTGCACAGTGTTGTCATAAATTATGTCGTTTTAGTTGTCATCAGTGATGTTCTCAATGATGGTATGGAACATGTCATGAATGTTGTAATATGCGAGTCATAAGCAGTGCATGGCGTATGATTAGAGCTCAATTGACCTCCTACATCCTGAGCAGGACTTTAAGATTTTCTAATATGGGTCTGATAATGGTTCCACGTATTCAGAAGGCCAGATGGGGTAGAAGATCTCTCTCTCCTACCTGTCCCCTAAACGTTGGAATACAATGCCAATTGGTTTGAGAACAGAGCCTGTTGAAGCCAAATTCAGAAAACATCTCAAAACGTGGCTATACTCAAAATAATCCTTTTGGCCCATCTGGATCTACAGATTTGAAGGTGCACGTTTTGACTCGCGCAGTGTTGGGAAGCCTTATGGTAGCTATGCACTATATAAATCCGCATAAGATAATACTATCATTGTCCACTTTCCTATTCATGATCCCCAAATCCTTGTACACTTTTTAGGTCTCGCCTAGCGACGCAGCGAAGCTGCTCGCTAAGCGAGATATATTGTCGTCGACTTAGTTTGGAAGGGGGACAGGAGATGTGCACTTTCCCAGACAGCCGATATGCACGCTCACGGCGTGTCTATCAGCTTGGTCCGGGACAGCACATGGGCACGCGCACGGCATCTCTTTAACTCGTGTGCTTCACAGCTGTGCCCGGCGCCGGACAGCAGACGTGCACACGCACGGCGTCTCTTTGACTCGTGTGCTTCACAGCTGTGCCCGGCGCCGGACAGCAGACGTGCACACGCACGGCGTCTCTTTGACTCGTGTGCTTTACAGCTGTGCCCGGCGCCGGACAGCAGACGTGCACACGACGGCGTCTCACGGGCTTCAGAGCCGCAATGTCGAGAGCTTGTTAATAATTGTGAGCATACTTTAACTACTTGCTGCAATTGGAAGGTGAAGTCGTGCCTGGTGCACCTTGCAGCTGCCTTAGTCACATTTCATGGTTTCTTCTGCTTCGCATTATGAGCCCCCCACCCTCCGAGCACAAACGCAGCGTTTTCCTTCATCAGACGCCAACGCTTCCTCCCGGCTGGAGACCGAGCGATGCCTCTGTCAGTGCCATTTGTGCATGTCCCCATTGACTCCCCTTTCTTTCTCAATGTTCCTTTCACTTCCCACTGGCCCTCTCCGTGTTGCTTTCATATTCATCCCCCCAACCAACCCCATGTTGCTGCTGTGCAGCGGACGCAGGACCGGTTTCAGGTAAGTGCAAATGGATAGTATTAAACAATGTTTCTTATACTGGTTACCGTTTTCAGGAAGTGACAGCCTGGATTTATTTTCTGTAAATCGCCCATTCGCCTACAAGCATAATCCACAAAGCCAAAGGATTTCTGAGCTATGGAAAACATGCACAGATACCTTTTAAGCACCCATTCTAATCCTTTCACACTTATTTTTTCTATTGGTTTTTCACACAACCCCTTTCTTCTCCAATTACGTTTCGAGGAGCTGCAGCCTATCAGTCTTCATTTCCTACATTGTCCAGTGTGCATGCGTGTGTGTGTTTTGTGGTGGAAGCAATGCATGATTGGAGGTGGTCCGTCGCAGCTCCGCTCTGGCATATGGCTTTCAATAAGGGGAATTCCTGCCCTGTGCACCGCTTGCACTGTTTTTTTTTTCATAATCGCGTTACATTTTATTATTCAACATAGGCATTAAACAGAACATTAGTACATGTGGAGTTGCAACTTATTGGCGATACAATGTGGCCATTAATAGGATCGGATCGACTGCATAAAGTGAATTCAGGTGTTTGTATAGAAGCCGATAAACTTTAAATTACGCCCTCCCTCCCTTCGTCGACTTGCTTCGGAAGGGAGACAGGAGATGTGCACGCGCAGGCCGGACTGGAAATGTGAACACGCACGTCCAGGCACGCGATGTGCACATCTCCTGTCCCCCTTCCGTCCTCTCCAGCCGCATTGCACGCACTCCCCAGCTGTCCTTGCACCCCTCCAGTGTCAGTCAGCCATGCGCCTGCCACCCCCACCTTACCGTCGTTCCGCCATGCTTCACGCGATGCCCTGCAGCGTGTCCCTAGAGCTCACAGGGTGATCGGTGTACCTCGCAGCCAATGCGGTCGGCGTCACGCTGGTCTTTGCTGGCGATCTCCAGACAGCAAATGTGCACGCTTACGGCGCGTTCTGATGTGCACTTGCCCGGACAGCTGATGTGCACGCTCACGGCGTGTCTGTGTTCTATGGAGACATTTGCGTGCCGACTCTCCAAGATGGCAGCTTGTTTTAAACTTTGCAGACTGCATGCTTGAACTAAATCTGAGCACACAGGACGCTTCCCACCACCGCAGAGGGACACGATGCTACCTTACAGCGTCTGCTTGTTCCTCTTGTAACGTATCATTTGCTACCTCTTTTTGTATTTTGTTTGTTTTTGTTATTTGCACAATTGTCACTTTTTCCTCATGTAATGTAACGCTTGCTTTTGTTTTATGCTCTCTTGTAACGTTACTGTTCCTATTGTGAAGCGCTCTGACACCTTCGGGTAAAGTCCGCGCTATATAAAAACGCATAAAATAAATAAATAAAATATGCCTTTCCTGCGGAGCGCGAGTTTCCAGACGACGCCCCTCTGCCTCCTTCCTGAACAGTGAAGGTGGAGCCAGCAGCTGTAAACTAAGCTGGTCTTAGCTTTCACTTTCTCTGGAATAGAAACTTAACTCGATCGGTGGAACATAGAGACCGGGAGACGACGAGGGTGGACACGGGAGCACCGGAGGAACAGCAGACAAAGTAAACGCATCGCCGTACAACAGAGTCAGGTAGGAATGGAGAGAAGGCTGCCCGGGGGTCAGCACTGGACACCCGCAGGAGCAGAGTCGATGTCAGCGTGTCGTCTGTCAGGTTTCACAATTACCAAAACAAACCACATACGATTTACCAGTCTCTGGAATCTAAGTTTTTCAGTTTTCCAGATTCAAATTCTTAATTTAGTAGTAGTGGAAACAGAACTGAAGCAGATTTTACTCACTCATCCACCTTACCTGCGCAAGGGAATCCAAGAAAGTCCCTACAGCACGGGGGAGGGGTGGGGGAGTGGTACAGGGTGGCCTAGTACAAACAACCAGGCAGTGCACCACCGAAGCGCATGGGCATTGGCGCCAGGAAGCTCCGTATCATATTTGGCACTTTCATATCCGCTAAATCATCAAGTGCGCTCAAAAACACGGAATACCTCCGCCGTAGTGTTTTGCTTAAAAACTAGCGCCTGGACACTCATCGGAGCATCTGCGCGCTCTACAAATCCCATTAATCAACATCAAATCTGAAAACCTTTGCTTCAAATTCCTCTTTTATTAATGTCATCCGTGGGAAATGCGTGTGACGTGATCTGTCACTCACTTGTAAACTATGCCTCTGGCCAGTGAACAAAACACTGGCGTACAGGGAAGCACGGATGGGCACGGAAGACAGAGTGACGGATAGCTTCTGAGAAGCAGGGGAAAGCACAGGACACAGTGCTCTAACGTAATGTTTTCTTCCTTTTCCCTGGTAAATACCATATTTTATGTTTCCAAGGGCAAAGTTATCTACACAGTGTCTTACTAACTGTCTTCAGTATTGCCTATTCATAGCACCAACATCGTAAGAAGCTGCAGGGGAGCTCATCCTGAGGGACCAGGCAATGAGGTACAGACACCCACTAAGGGCACAGTGGAGTACAGAGGGGGTATGCAGTCTCCTCTGTGCAGTGTACATCCTGCCCTCTGCAGCAAACACCCATGAGCCCTTGGGGCACTGCTGCCAGAGCCCCTCGGCCTATTGATAGCTTTTATCCACCTAGTCTGTGTCTGTCCTAACCTGTACAATCTTCGATCAATATTATTAAACAAGCATTTGCAATGCAATAGGTCTCGCATTTGCAAGAGTTTGAGCTATTGGCATTGTAATAACAATGCTTTTTATTTGTGTTTTGAAAACCTGAAAGTGGTGCGTAAAACACCCACTTTGTACTTATGGTCTTTGCTTACGAGAAGCAAGGCTGACATTAAAAAGGCGCTGTTATCTCCAGCCTTGCTTTTCGTAAACAAGGACTATAAGTACAAAGTGCGTGTTTACCCACCACTTGCAGTTTTTGAAAACACATAATTAAAGGGCATTGTCATTTACAATGCCAATAGCTCAAACTCTCATAAATGCGAGACCTATTGCATTGCAAATGCTTAAGTTTGTTACCCCTAGTAATATTATTGCATATCTTTTTTCAGTAGGAGTTCCCATTACTCAACCAGATACACCACTGTATTAACTACATCCTTCGAACACCGGATATCCCTTAACAGTTTGACATTGAACTTGGGGGGTGAGGGGGTCTCGCTTTGATTGGAGTTAGACTTAATATACATTTCTCAAGGGGAACACAAACTGGTGGAAATGAGAAGTAGCAAAATTAGATTTCCTGATTCAGGTTCATGTCTCTAAATGTACAGGGCCTCAACTCCTTAGTGAAATGAAGGGCACTGGCAATAAAAAGAAATGAAAACCACCCATTTCCTCCTTCTTGTTCCATTAAAATGCCCTCACGAAAGCAAAAGGAGTATGCATTTTAATTAAACATGGAATACAGCTTACTCTACAAGGTCAGTGCTCTGACCTAGAGGGGCAGATACTTTACGGTGTTGGGTAACCTAGCAAACCATTCACACACATTGTCTTTGATAAAGGATTCCAATAATAACTGGGCAAACCTTTTATACAGAATTATTTCAATCAGTGACCAGGTTTGTGAGTGGGTGCCATATTGTTGGAGGCAACTTCAGTACACAACTAGAACTGCTTCTTGACTGCTCCTCAGCGCACTATTGAACCACTCTCCCATCCTTATCCATAGGAAATAGATGTTTAGATTTTATTGATATCTGGCAAGTTAATCATGGGACTGAGAGATTACACACACTTTTTAAATGCAGAGCAGCGCTTTCCCGAGTGCTGTCTGTAGACCTAGATACCCAGATCCTGTCAGACCATGCCCCAATCTGCTTAGAATTGGAATGCTACCAGGAAATCTACCTAGGCCTAGTTCCTAAAGGTTGAATATGATCGTATTTAGGAATACGACTTTAAGAGAATCCCTCCGGGAGGCCTTGGACCATAACTTTGACAAAAACTTAGGGAAATGGTATTGGACACTGCAAAGGTGGTTATTAGAGGAGAAAGAATGGAACAAACTATCTGATTTGCCAGACTAACCAAATGAAGAAGCAAGAACTATAACAGCAGGTTCTAAAATGTATACAGCAGCATAGACAATACTGATCCCCCTTGAAAATATAGGAAACTGAGAGATGAATTAGAGGGCCTATTGATGAATGAAGTGGTTTGTAAACTACACCTAGCAACTGTATTATGAAAAGGGAGATGCATTCAGAATTTACATACCAGGAACTGTAATCCGCGAATAAAGGGTTGGAGGATAATCCCCAAATATAACATGATCTCTCAGCAAAAAAGTTGTGAGTTATTACTCAATCCTTTATAGAGCCCCGGATTGTGATGACCGAGAACAAGATCAATATTTAACTATAGTTTAGTTTCCTAGAACACAGTTCATCCTGATCAATGCCTTTAAGGAACCGATAACTCCTGATGTGATGAATGCAATTAAGTCATTACCCAATTTATTTTAAGACTTATGTAAATATCCTGGCTGAACCTGTAGCTACTGTGTTCAGTTATTTCCAGACATCTGTGATGGAATCAACATTAACGCCAATCCTGAAACCAGAAAAAATCCTTGCTTATGCTGCTCATGCAGGCGGAGAGCATTGATAAATTATGACAGAGATTTTTTACTAAGACCCTAGTTGGTTGACCAGACAAATATGGGTCAGGTTGATCTCTACATATCAGTCAGCAATTATAAATCATAAGATGACATTTGTGACAATGTGAGGCAGGCAACAACACTGCTGGATGTAGCAGAACGTAAAAAAGTACTGGTTATAAATCTTTCTGTGCTTAAAAGGCATTTGATAGGGTTCTGTGGCGCTCTTTTTTAAAGTATTGAACCGAACTGTCCTGGACTCTGCTATAAATATTACACTAAGTCTAATTTCAAACAATCACAAACCAGGATCCAAATAAATGGCAAAATGACACAGATAGTACCGCTAGTTAGAAGGATAAGGCAGGGCTGTCGGATATCACCTGTGCTCTTTGCACTCTCATCTGATCCACTAGTACAGGCTATAAGTTCAAATAAATATCAATATATGAAAAATCGATACTAGGACCAGCCGTAACAAGCTAATACTTTCTGTGAATGATATACTGTGCTTCCTAACAGACCATGAAAATTCCTTGCTTTGCGTATTGTCTACTATGGAAGCTTTTTCTAAAATAACTGTTTTTTTTTAACCATTTATAATAGATTTGTCACAATGGGCCTTAATGTTAACCGTACATGCTCGCTTTTATTTAGAGATACCAAAGGGGATGATGGACGGAGCGTTAGAGCAAATCAAACACTCACCCCCCAGTCAAGTGATCTGGGTTTAATCCATCATCATTCTTTAGCTCACTCCACCACCCCAGTTCAGACATGGCCATATGCAAATCAGTCTGACCCTGTGCCTCATGGGAACAGTCCAGCCCGAACTGCCAAGCCATGTCTTCCCTGGACCGGAAACAAGCATCCCGGGACCGGTTTCTGGCTATTCAGCCGTCATCAGCCAGGCTAGCTTGAATCCAGTGGCAAAGTGAGCAAGGGACCCACGTCTGGGCATACCCTGCCAACTTAGGGCGAACAAAGCGATACCAAAGGGGATGATGGACGGAGCGTTTGAGCAAATCAAACACTCACCCCCAGTCAAGTGATCTGGGTTTAATCCATCATTCTTTAGCTCACTCCACCATCCCAGTTCAGACATGGCCATATGCAAATCAGTCTGACCCTGTGCCTCATGGGAACAGTCCAGCCCGAACTGCCAAGCCATGTCTTCCCTGGACCGGAAACAAGCATCCTGGGACCGGTTTCTGGCTATTCAGCCGTCATCAGCCAGGCTAGCTTGAATCCAGTGGCAAAGTGAGCAAGGGACCCACGTCTGGGCATACCCTGCCAACTTAGGGCGAACAAGCGATACCAAGGGGATGATGGACGGAGCGTTTGAGCAAATCAAACACTCCCCCCAGTCAAGTGATCTGGGTTTAATCCATCATCATTCTTTAGCTCACTCCACCACCCCAGTTCAGACATGGCCATATGCAAATCAGTCTGACCCTGTGCCTCATGGGAACAGTCCAGCCCGAACTGCCAAGCCATGTCTTCCTGGACCGGAAACAAGCATCCTGGGACCGGTTTCTGGCTATTCAGCCGTCATCAGCCAGGCTAGCTTGAATCCAGTGGCAAAGTGAGCAAGGGACCCACGTCTGGGCATACCCTGCCAACTTAGGGCGAACAAAGCGATACCAAAGGGGATGATGGACGGAGCGTTTGAGCAAATCAAACACTCACCCCAGTCAAGTGATCTGGGTTTAATCCATCATTCTTTAGCTCACTCCACCACCCCAGTTCAGACATGGCCATATGCAAATCAGTCTGACCCTGTGCCTCATGGGAACAGTCCAGCCCGAACTGCCAAGCCATGTCTTCCTGGACTGGAAACAAGCATCCTGGGACCGGGTTCTGGCTATTCAGCCGTCATCAGCCAGGCTAGCTTGAATCCAGTGGCAAAGTGAGCAAAGGACCCACGTCTGGGCATACCCTGCCAACTTAGGGCGAACAAAGCGATACCAAAGGGGATGATGGACGGAGCGTTTGAGCAAATCAAACACTCACCCCCAGTCAAGTGATCTGGGTTTGGTATCGCTTTGTTCGCCCTAAGTTGGCAGGGTATGCCCAGACGTGGGTCCCTTGCTCACTTTGCCACTGGATTCAAGCTAGCCTGGCTGATGACGGCTGGAATGCCAGAAACCGGTCCCAGGATGCTTGTTTCCGGTCCAGGGAAGACATGGCTTGGCAGTTCGGGCTGGACTGTTCCCATGAGGCACAGGGTCAGACTGATTTGCATATGGCCATGTCTGAACTGGGGTGGTGGAGTGAGCTAAAGACCCCTTTGGTATCGCTTTGTTCGCCCTAAGTTGGCAGGGTATGCCCAGACATGGGTCCCTTGCTCACTTTGCCACTGGATTCAAGCTAGCCTGGCTGATGACGGCTGAATAGCCAGAAACCGGTCCCAGGATGCTTGTTTCCGGTCCAGGGAAGACATGGCTTGGCAGTTCGGGCTGGACTGTTCCCATGAGGCACAGGATCAGACTGATTTGCATATGGCCATGTCTGAACTGGGGTGGTGGAGTGAGCTAAAGAATGATGATGGATTAAACCCAGATCAGTTGACTGGGGGGTGAGTGTTTGATTTGCTCAGGCGCTCCGTCCATCATCCCCTTTGGTATCGCTTTGTTCGCCCTAAGTTGGCAGGGTATCGCTTTTATTTAGAGGCCCACCAAAAAAATTCACGGGGTGTATAATTGAAATTTCCCTGGCCTGTAGTAAGTATTGTTCAAAGACCTATACAAATGGCGGAAGCTAATAAAATCCTGTTTTGGGAGTTAAAATGAACTGCCTTCCACCCATTACTTATGGCTGATTTTCACTAAGTATGGATCCCTAAAACCACTCTAAAATTATTTAACAGAAGCAATCCATAAGAAATGGCAAGAGACCAAGACTACACATATCGCTACTATATTAACCGAGGGAAGATTGAGCCTTGCGATTCACCCATATTGAAAACTATATATGAGCTGTCCTGCTCTGCCCAGCTCTTGTGTAGTCCTTCTCTGACACAACCTTGCGAATGAATAGAGTTGGAGTACTCAAATATCCCGCTTGTACAAGCTCCGTCTCCCATCCCAAGACCTAGAAAACAAGTGAGAGATATCCTACATATCACAAAACAACTATTGAAGCACTGAAATACAGTAATGCGGATTTAGGGACCGAGCGCCTTTCCCTCCCCATTGACGCACATACCATACAACACCGATTTTGGACTTGGGGAGTTGGATTTGACTTAGTGGTGCAGAGAGATTGTTAGTGTTAGGGGGGGCTACACGAAAATGGAGTGGTACAAGACCAAGAGCCGTGTGTGGATTTATTCCACCTAATCGCATGTTATAACTTTAGGCTATCTCTACAGATGTTATGCATGGCAACCTCTGGGTGTATGGAGGGGAGAACCAGGGAACTGACCCTACTGGAAGACCTCTTCAAAAAAGGAGTAACTAAAAAAGGTGTTTCTAAATAAAGCTATCGGTTTATCAACCACGGCCCACAATCACAAATACAGGGAAAGGTGGTAAACAGATCTCAGGCTGACTATTCCGGAGGATAACCCGCCCTTCATCTGAACATCTAGATGTCCCAGATACAATTCTTCTAAAATAATGATACACTGGTATATTACTCTAGAAAGACTGAAAGCCATTAATCACACCCCCGGCTAACTGTTGGGAGTGGTGTGGCCAGAAAGGTACACTAGAACACGTTATAATCCTGTCCAGCAGTGAAGGGCCTGTGGGCGGCCATCCAGGAGCTTATAAGAGACATTACAGGATTGACAATCCCATTAGATGTACACATATAGCTCTTATTTATACAGTGGATGAAGGAGAATACTCATTGATGTCTCACCTCAGCCATGTGATTACAACAGTGTTACTAGAGGCTAGATTAGCTATAGCCCAGGTCTGAAAGTCTCCTGAGCCCCCATTCAAACAGCCATGGTGAACCAAAGTGGGGCAAGTACGAGCAAAGGAAGAGCGAACTGCTATTTTACATGATAGGCTACCAACTTGTGATAGTGTAAGAACCCCTTTCTGCACCCTTTTAAATCAAGTATTATATAGCGGATACCTGAACGTTACCAAACAGAGAGAGTGAGGAGAACTGGAATACTCTGTTTCTTCAAACGTGCTTTGAATTGCTAAGATTGAGTTAAGATAGAATATAAAGGGTCCATGAATCCTATAAGAAGGTAAAATGTAGGTCAGTGTGGCCCTCCTCCCGAGCCTCATTAGCCCCTAGGGGCCCCATCCCCCAGGGCCATATATTTTTTAAAAGGAGAGGGAGGGCTGTGGCGCCCCGTCTCCGAGCCATTTTTTGTTTGGGAGGGGGGATGCATTGTCCCCCTCCTTATTAGGACCCGGGGTTCCATACCCCTGGGCCAAATATAACAAAAGAGGAGGGCGGCTCGCGGTCCCCCTCCTAGAGCCTCATTAGACCTGTGGGGCGCCCCCATCCCGCAGCGCCCTCCCGAAGTTAAAGGGCCACATGGCCCCCCTCCTGGAGCATTATTAGGCCTTGGGGACCTCATACCCCAGGGCCGTGTATTTTGTAAAGAGGAGGGTGACCTCACAGCCCCCCCTCCCCGAGCCCATTTTTGCCCCCGGGACCCCATCCCCTGGGACCTTATTATAATAGGTGGGTGCTGTGGTGCCTAACTACCATACACACGTTGAGGGCCGTGGGGGGATCCCCAGGGCCCCCCGCAGCCCCTGCAGGCTCCCTGCATTCTGGCCCAAGATGGCATACAATAGCTCGCAGAGGGGGATCGTGGCCCCCCTCCCCTTACGAAATGCGGCTTCTAGGGTGAGTTCCCCAGAGCCTATAATGGCTCGGGGAGGGGATTTTGCATTTTAGAACCCCACCCCTCCTTTTTTCTCAGCCCTGCTTGACAGATCACCCTTAAACTTTCCAGGCACAAACTAGTAAAAAATAGTACTTTTTTGGAAGGCTTTGTGGAGATTCGTCAAACAGGGCCAAAGTTATTAGCAACACAAATAATACTTTTCCTGTGGAACAGCTGACTTAACTATAACTGCCCAGTGGCGACCCACTTCACTTCTATATCTGCATTGCTAAGTTTCAGGCAAGAAACTTGTGATACTTCTCTAATACTCATGGAACTTGGGAGCTACAGTTACTAGAAATTCCTACATCATCTTCACTAATAAATTGTGAGACTAAAAGATATATATTGGGATATTAGGATAATAGTCCTTGTGCACTTAGGGGCTGCATGATTAATGAGCATATAAATACAAAGAGCCATACGTTGCTGTGTTGGTTAATATTGTACTTTCGTTCCTGGGGTAGAAAAGAATCCTATACTCAGAGCAGAATGGCATTTATTTCGGCTATCTCTTGTTCCACAGCTATCTTGAAATTAACCATTGAATCTACTATGCTCTCCCAAGTCCATTTTCAAGCTATGCAACCATTCCTGAAAACTTTTCGCTGCAAGGAGATGCTTTTCCAAGAAGTATGAACCACATGATTTAATATGGAACCTAATAACGGACTTTTATTAGAAGAAAGGCCTTGAGTTGAAATGCAATTCAGCTGTCCTGTCACATGCATTTAAAACGGCTTACTACATTTAATATAGTAAACTAAACTCATTCAGCAACTACATATCTTTTGCTAGTCACAAGTTTATGTATCTAAAAATATTTCTAATGGATACTTCTAACCGTAGATTCCTCACCTTTACAAGATCCCCAGGCACCAGACTGGATCTGGAAATTTTTCTTAGCAGTGCTCCTACTCGCCTTTAGGTGGCTTTGTGTAGCTACATGATGACTCTGTACCATCTCTGAAGTGACAGAGCAGAGTCCCATATAAGCGTCACCCCTGCGTCAATTCTTGTCTGCACCTTTCGATGCAGATCTGGCGCTCTGCTCCCTACTTTGGTGGTTTTATAACAATTGCAATTTTTTCATCATTACTGTAAAAAATTATGTCCTCACCGAAAACTACAGACTTCAAACCTCTGCAAGAAGTAGGTCATAAACCTGCAAAAGGTGTGGGCTTCTGTCACAACTAGAAGTCATGCAACAAGTATGCCCTTGTGCACTGGAAGGCGAAACTCTGCAGACATGGGCAGGGTGTCTGACTAGTGACACTGTTCCATTGAAAGGATTACTCCAGGTCAAAGTGTTCCATTAACTCGAAGCACAAGCATAAAAAGATGAATTGGGACTTGTACCTTCTCATTTGATTTCAAGAGGGAAAATAAGGACTAGGGTGTATGAACCTATTCCTCAGTTGGACCCGGCATTCCCGAGTTTCCTGGATTGTCATCAACAGCAGATAGCGACCTTTAAGGAGGCCAGGCTGCAGATTTTCGGTGTAATTCCAGCTAACTCAGGGTTTCCTTCGGGATCCACAGAACAGCATGGGTCTCCAGTCAGATTACTGCATGTGAATCTGATGCCAAAGGCCCTGTGGGATCCACTACCGAGGCCTTACCGACTCTGGCGCTGACTGCCACTTCATCACCAAGGTCCATGCTGTTTTCTTACGAGTGGGCGACGGAACTGACTCTGCCGCTAAAAGTCCTGGTGTTGTGCCATGTAATTCCAAAGGTGCAATCCTTTGTTATATAGCCTAATTCTAATCCTAGACCGGGCTACTAGGAAATAATCCATTCTCCTTTTGGCTCAGATTCTCACCTAGAACAGAAGGCAGATATATTAGCCCTCTGGACCATGATAGTGAGGAGGGAGGGGATGGATTGCTCCGACCATCATTACACTGATGATGCACTCACTATATGTAGACTTGCCCTTGGGCTAGAGATCTCTCCTGAAACGGAGCTCGATTCGCCACATGGGCCACCAACATAGAGCCTCGTTTGCAGTGGTGGTTCAGAGGGCAGCTGAGACACTAGAACTGCAAGTGCCCACAAATGTCGTGAAAACAATTAGTTTGACCGAGATTCTTCAACTAGTTCCATCTTCATCGCAGCCATTACGGCCATTTAAGGAAGCCCTTACTGATGTCCTTATGGCTTCATGGTTCAAACCATGCTCATGTTTGCCAGTCTGCCGACCTGTGGCTCGGCAACATAAACCAGCTCCCTGTGATTCAGACTTTCTAACTAAACAACTATACTTGAGTCTTATTGTTCGGGCCTCAACAAGTAAGGCCAATCCATATTCTTTTCTGACAAATCTCCTATCAAGGGTATACAAAAAAAAAATTGATTCTTTCAGAAAGAGAATGTTTTCTTCAGGTAATGTCGTGTAGTTCCTATAAACCTATAATAGGATCTGCACGTTTAGACAACATAGACTGTGGGATTGGTGTTTAGACTGATTCCAGACACCCCCACTGAGTATGTTCGCCTCTATACCAGCTAGCTCACAGTGTCACTAGAAACCCCTCTTACCAAGGTGAGAATAGTTATTGGCAACTATCGAACATGACAACTCTGTCCCATCAGGGATCTTGGAAACAGTACAACACTTTTCGCTCAGTTACTCGTGCTCACTTTGCCTCAGAGATACACAGAATAAACGGTGGGGACGTTTTCAATAAGCATTTATTGAACCAGCGTCATTCTAGTGTAAAATAGGTGTGCTGAAACAACCAATGGACAGAAACAGAAATAAATGATTATAAGCACCAACAGAGTGAAAGGATGGTAGATTTCTACCGTAGTGCTAAAACAATGAATGCAGGCAGGTATAAAAATACATGACAATAAAAATGCGTACTCCTACGATGCGACCCTAACTAGATGTACCTAAGAGTACCTAGCATATATGTAGGTGTAGAGCCAAGAATCCATCTAGGATAAAGTCAACCCCATTACCTGAAGTTAGAAACTGTGGGACCCCGACTTGGTCTCGAGGTGGACACCCCGCGAGGGATGTCAGACCACTGCGAGCTGGAGTGTCTGCGTGCAGGAACCTCACTATCTCGCATAAGTGAGCAAGATATGGTATTTATATGCCCAAAGTGGTACCCTCAGAGGTTCCACCTTGCTTTGTCATGTAGGACTTAGGAGGACGGAAGGAATGACCCTTATACATAGTTATTATGCAGGAGATGGTAGTCCTGCTGAGTTTCCAAGAATCCTCATCCATTATGCATGAGGCTAGTTTTCAGGGAAAACCCCACGCCCTGTAAGCAGTACCGTAACTAGGTAAAAGGTCAGTCCCAAGAACCGTTATGTAGTGTAATTGTAGGGGAGAATATAGGTGAAAGGTTAGGTGACTACCTGAACCTATATTGGGGTACCTATATGAAACCTAACACCCACTCCTCATCCGACTGGACGACTTACTAAAATTCTAACGTAGTTGTAGGCGTTTTACGCAAAGAATTAATAAATACATAAAAATAGTATTTAAAATGTAAAAAAAAAAAATGCTAAGATAATATTTTAAGCGGTAGAAGTCTTTACTAAAATATGTTCGTATATATAGTTCGAACACCTATGAGTGACTGAAAGCCATGCAGTGTCTTTTGTTTAAAATTCCAAATTTAGTTGTTTTGAAAGGCCAATTTTTCCCAGCAAACGATGAGCCAAATGTTTGTGTCCTGGCTGGGAGACGCAACATCACTGTTGCTTGCCATCGCAGACGACGATCCCTGCAACAACTCACAGATTAGGTCAATCAGAGCACAGATGATCTTCTGTATTATCCACAGCCGATGCTGGGGAAGCCTGTGTGACATCCAAGGTCTGAATATTTGTTGAGGAGCCGGTATCCGTTCCAACAGGAGCTGAAGCATCCTGTGGTGGCTCTAAGAATGCAGACATCAACATGGGAATACGCTGAGGACACAGCAGAACATGGGCCGTTATCGGGTCCAGTAAAGCATCAACGTCCGGTGGCGCAACCGATGGAAGTGTAAGACAGAGATCCAACACGCATTCTTGTCCGCAGAACAGGCATCGGAGGACAGGCAGAACACAGTCGATCCAGACTGGTCTAAATGATAGAAACAAAGACTCACTTAGTTCGCGAAGGCGAGGTGTGCCCAGATGGAGTACCATGCGATCACGGTATCGGCGCTCCAAGAGCGTTTTTTCCATCTCCTTGGTGACTGGGACATCCATTGCGTTGCAGAAAAATTACAATCAAGATTCCTGCTATTAGGAACAGGATCAGCGGAAGTCCTCCAAAAATGCTTCCGACTACGGAGTGTATGAAGTTTAGAATCACTCCAAAGAGTGCTTAACAGTCCAGAACCTATGGTCTTAAATAGGTGTACTATACACGTCGTATCAGTCATGTTAAAGATACGTTGTACCATTTCTGTGAAATGGAAAGGGCAGTTTGTTAGTACTAGTGTCAGTATCTCAGCTGAGGACCTTGCGACCTGGAGATCAAAAGTCTCTCGGGCGGAGGTTAAGGGCACGATTTCTGTAGAAGCATGGCTTTCATTCGGCTCGGAGTATCAAACCGTATAAAGGAAACATTCAATGAAGGCCATAACGGTGCCTCCATGACTGTGTGGGTCGGTGGAAACAGTACTTGCCTACAACAAGTAACCCTGGAGTCTACCATGACAAGATATGCGATGCCCGGAAGCATCCCACAACAACCTTGATCATTCAGCATCAAGTAACTCCCATTCGAGAGCAACTTGAACACCGGATTAATCACGGCAGCTGGGAACCCTTTCAAATGCCAGGATAAATTGGCAACTGAACCATTACAGGCCCCGTGAAGCATGATATCCTGGCATATGGGAGATCCACTTAAAGAGTTCTCGCAGTTTGTACCGCTTAGAAACACTTCCATGTCCCCACTTCTGTATCGAAATCTGTATGGCAATTCCCAAGATTCCTTGATGAAGTCCCTCCCCATCGCTTCATATCTGCCTGCCTGTTGTTGTTCTAGGCAATACTGAAACTGGAAAGTTGTGACCGGTAATGTTATATGGCCATGGATTAACCATGCTGTGGATGGTGACTCTGCCACCGTAAAAGGTAATTGGTCCAGTTTTTCAACTCGCAGCATTGTATATTTTGCTGCCATTTGTGTCTGCTTCTTAGTTAGATTATAAGCAGAGAATAGGGACTTACTGTTGATAATTTGCCACGGCACATAACCGCCTCGCAATGACTGTAGCTTCCAGCTTAACAACATAATAGAACGTAGCTGAGATTGTCCGTGCTGTAGTATGGACCAATCCTGTTGTAGGATATCTATAGCCGAAGATACAATGTTGCCCAGTGAATATATCCTGGATATCAATGTAGTCATACCATTGTCAACTACAGCTAATGCCTTTTCTAGGTTAATTTTATCTATTTCACGGAGTCTCTCCGCGGCGTCTTGTTGAGAGATTTTCCAGATTTCATTATAAACAGTGTATCAAACGTTTCTGACGTGGCTTTCGGGGACCTAATAAAAAATCCCTTAGATCTACCTCATCTGAGAGTAAGGATAAGTGCTGTTTCACCTGGGACAGATTTCGCGGTTTTTAGCCAATCAAGGCATAACTTCCCAACAATGTATGATGTCACCACCCCCGGATGTTCTCTTTGTACATAGCGCTGGTCCGGCCTATGGATACTAAACCCTTCGGTTGTACCCCTGAATCTTGATTGACACCTGTTTGTGTCTGTGGGCCAAACTAACCATCCCTTCCAATTGGGGTCTGATGAATTGTACTGTATGATGTCATCTAGTGTATCCCCTCCACGTGATGTAAAATTGATGTGTGATGGTGTGGGTATCCGAGGTGTGTTCAAATCCTTCTTCTTGGCTAGTTCAAGACAGGAAGTCTGTTGCATAGTTTCAGAAATATTATCTGCTGTGGAATGAGGCATGCTCGAAATAGTGCTTCTGTTCCCTGAACCTGCCATTCCTTTGAACCCCAGACTGATTTTATGTCCATAGTGCCTTTCCAGAAGTCTAAACCCTGTTCAGACAGGATGCAGAATAAATATGTTTGGTGTTAGTTAGCATATTTTTCTGTGCAGTTGTAGGTGCAACCTTATAGTAGTATGAGGTCGGGTCAGAAGTGTTAAACCCTAAAAAATAAGGAAATTCCTGTGCAAACGTTTTCGAACTACCTTTTGGTGGTGTTGGGCAATGTTCCCATTGGTGGTATGTGAAAACATTACGTGGGATACTGGTTTTGTGTAAAAGTGATGAACATAATGATGGTAACAGTACATAGTGTCAAATTCAGATGTGTCCTCTAACATTTCATTGCTTGAAAATGCAGCGGATTGTTCTAAATCAGACAACATATTTACAGTTTCAAAATCCCAATCATCAGAAAATGTACTGGAGGTAATGATACCATATAATTTTTTTTTAAATACATGTGGTATTTTCAAAAGTTCAGTGGGACCAAATACATCATAATCAACCTTGTCCCAAACTATACCATCAGGAATGTGAACAGCTGTAATGTTCACAAAGGACAGGTCTCTTTGTTCACGATGAGACGATGTATGAGGTTTCAGGACCAAGGTCACATTTGATACTGCAGAGCGTTCTGGGAGATAGTTTCCATTCATGAGTAAGCAAAAAACAGTCACTAGGCCAATCCAGAACAGAAAAAAACAGTATTCCAGTTATTATCCAGAGCTGGAGCCAAGGTGATACTGGGTAAGTCATTTTCAGAAAAGTATAGAAATCATGAAGTTGTTGCTTAAGGGAAACTGGAGCTGGTGTTGTTTCAGGTTCAGTGGGATCTTAGAGAAGGTATCAAAATCGGTGAACTAGCCAGATGCAGATCAATCTATCTTTGGTAGCTCAGCAGGTTTTGTTGAACTTGCAGGCGTCTCTTGTAGAGGCATATTGATGTAGACATCGGTGTTAGACCGAATTGATATTTGTCTTTCATTTGTGTTTTGATGTTCTGTTTCAACAGGAATGAGTTGCATTTCATTGTTGGAAATTCCATTACTTGGTATTGGTTACTCTTCAAATGTTATGAGTCTTTCTGTCTGAGCTTCCTGTATGGTAGCGAGAGGAGAGCGTTGGCTACCCAGGAGCCCACGAGGCCTACTATTCAGTATCAGCCACATAGTGTGGTTTGATCAGATCAATGGAGACAAATCTCTTTTCTTTTTTGCCGGCAAGAGGCAGAAGAAGTACTGCTTTTGTTCCTTCGACAGCCAGGACAGGTATAGGCTTTCTGTATGATGGCCCAAATTCTTTTTTGTGCACAATCTTTTCTCTAACCAGATCCCTGACTTTAGGAATCTCAGCAGTTCTTGCCGTGACTGATTTGACTTCCCCAGTGTCGGTGCGTTTTACTTGCACGTTGCTTTGTAGTGCCCGGAATTCATTGAGATTCTGTAAAACAGCCAAACGTTTATTGATGTCAAATGGTTTTTCATCTGCCACTGTGCTTTCACAATCGAGATCAGGTACCCACATTCTCTTCCCAAATAGGACTTCGTAAGGAGTGACACCTCCTAGGGAACTTCTTGGCATATTATTGAGTGCCCTCTGGACCACGTATAAGTGATTGACCGAACTAACACCGGAACCTAATACCCTTGCTGTTAAAGATTGCTTTAAGTGCCGTTTTTTCCTCTCTACGACCGAATTTCCCTCGGGATGGTACGGAGAGGAGTACCGCAATGCAACACCCAAACTTCCCATGGCCTTCTTGTAAGCCCTAGAGCAAAACGCGGGGCTGAGGTCAGAATGTAATGTGCCAACTGCGTATGTCCCTATAAAGACTCGCAAATCTTTTATAACAGTTTGAGCGTCAGCCGAGCGCTGAGGCCATGCCCATAGGAATCTAGAGCATGAATCCACTGCCACCAAGATGTACTTGTAAGCCCCATCCGATTGTAGGGGGCTGCAGTGGTCCAAATAGACACAAGCGAGTAGTCTGTCTGATATTAGTAATGGTCAGGGCCTGACTGGCCGTTGCGGGCACCGGGCGTTTTCCCGGTAGGCCGCCAGGGAGGGGGCCGGTTTTAGGCCCTGGGGGGCCGTTTTTGTTACCGACGGCCGGCAACATCTGCCCCCTGTAACAAAAACGGCTGAAATCGGCCGTATCAAACACCTCGACTGCACCCCCCTTCTCACCCCCAGGGGGGCCGGCCGAGCTGTTTGCCAGGGCCGGTTTCGTTTCCCAGTCCGGCCCTGGTAATGGTGTCTGCGCTGGACGTGCTATGGTGGAACCCTTCATCTGCTGGCAGATGTCGCATTTTAGGACAAAATTCTTTGTCTGTTTAGTTAATCTTGGCCACCAATAGCGTTGCTTTACTAGGGAAACTGTCTCTAACTCCTGCGTGTGCAGAACCTAAACCCTCGTGTGCAGCTAGAATTCAACCTAATCTGCGATCCATGTTTGGTATTACTCTGTCCCCCACTCCTGGAATTTGAGCATAGGGAATGTTATTTACATCCAACTTGTAGGAGTACTTGAGTGGAAAACCTTTCAGTAAGGCTGTGCTGTTTTTGCGTGAAGCAATGACAGCTACCATTATCTGTCCGTCTATTCTCGTTTTGGAACGAGTGATTGCAGCTACGGCAGCAGTTCGTACTGCCCCCTTTGCGGCTTCATCAGCCAATGAATTCCCTTCAACGTGAACGCCATCACGTTGATGACTCGGCGTGTGTATCACGTGAGCTCTCTGTAGTTCGTTTTTCAACTCAGCTACCTGTTCCCATAGCATTTTATGCTTAATTGTGCCACCTTTTGAGTCTTTAAACCCATTTTGACCCCAGTAGTGAAGATATTCATTGTATGACTGGACACAGTAAAAAGAATCGCACACAATCAGTGTGGGGAATTCTGGATCCGTATTTATTAGTGCCAGTAACGGGGCTTTTAGTTCTGCCAGCTGTGCCGTGTAGTCTCCTAGAGACTGTGTCTTCGTACTGCTAGGATGGAACTTGCCTTCCTGCATACGACCCTTCACAATCGCACACACTGCGCTGTATTGCTGTTTACTTCCTATGGCCGGCTGAGCAGATCTGTCAGTGTAAATAATGTATTCATACTGATCTAGAGGCATTATTTCATTCGGGAGAGGATATTCTTGTTCGTATTGCAAGAATGCCTGTGTTTTAAGTGTAGAGTCAAATTTGTAATCTACATCTGTTGCAGTGAGAGAATTAGCCCATTGTATCCATCTTGGATGTAAAGCTTTAGCATTCAGAACGCTTGCTTTTGTAACAGACTCTAAGGCTGGTACTGGAGCTGCGACAATTATTCGTTTCCCCCGAGTCAGTGCTCTTTCTCTCACTACCGCAGTCTGTACTGCTGTCAGAATTTTTTCTGTCGAAGCAAAACGTGTTTCAGCGTTTGTGTAGAAGTGTGATTTGTATGCTATGGGTACTGTTTCGCCTTCATTGAAGGTTAGGTAAGTATACCCTGATTGACCCGCTATAACACGGATCACCAGATTTGTGGTGTTTACACATGTGTGTAAGTGTTTGGAAGCGATCATGCCAGCTTGTAAGGAACTAAGTATATCTGTGTGTTCCTGTATCCAATGCCTAACTGAGAAATCAGGTCTTAAGTCGTAGAAAGGTTTCACTTTTTCTGAGTAATCTAAAATGTATGTTCTACCAAAATTTAGAAATCCCAATATGGATTGTAAGTTCTTCAAAGATTTAGGAGGTTGGAGCAGCGCACACTTTTCAAAAAAGTTAGCTGCCAGGCTTTTCCCTTCACTTAAAAGCTCATATCCCAAAAATAGGACATTGAGGTGGGCTATTTTTGATTTTTTTAAAATTAAATTTGAAGCCCTCGGAGGCGAACCCCAAAATTATGTTGCTCACCCTGGTCAAGTGATCCTTTAAATCATCATCCGTCAGATAAATATCATCTACATAGGACAATGCCTCTTCATCCAAATTCTGAAGTAACTCTGTTACCCTAGCGGAGAACAACCCAGGGCTATAATTATAACCTTGGGGGAGTCGACAAAATTGACGCTGTGAACTGACCGCTGAGAATGCTGTCAAATACCTACTCTCAGGTGCAATATTTTGGCAGAAAAATCCATTTGAGATATCTAGTTTTTTTTTTTTCCGCACAGTGTTATTCATCAATGCGGCACTGTGTGCATTCTGTACTGCAAATGTTCTAGTGCATGTGTTCAGATGTCTGTAGTCTAAAACTAGATGGTATGAATTATCTGGTTTCATTACGGGAAACAAAGGATTATTCATGGAGGAGGTGCAAGTTCCAATTACACCCTGGTATTCAAGTTGATCTAAGATCTCCCTGACCTGTTTTTTCGCTTCTTGTTTTATTGGGTACTCTCTGTGGAGTTGGAGTAGTTTTTACTGGGATTACATGGTGAGGTGACTCAGCATCCCACCCAACATGGTTGCGATATAATGCTGGGGCAAGTGCTACCGCCCACTCCTGCGCGTATGTATGTTTTAAGTATATTGGAAAGGGGTCAGAGAAAGCCGCTAAAATTTCCGTTTCTCCCTTTGCGCACTCCATAACAATTTCAGGCGGCCAATCTTTTTCAGCTAAAAGGATGTCATTTCCATAAGTCCGGTTCTCCCAAAAGAGACCTTTAATTTTTCTGGGTTTGCCCCCCTCCATTTGGAGTGTTATTTCATGTAACTTGTGCGGGACACTTACCCTAGTATCGGGTGTCTCCACCGTGATATGTTCATTCAACTCCGCTGTCACCAAAAATTCCATCAGGTTCTGGCAAGCCATTGTTACTTCTGCTGCGCTGTCTAGCATTGTCAGTTCCCATTCCCCGTTCAGAAGGAGTCTTCCGAATTCTGGGCATGTCTAACTAAGACCTGCTACATTCTTCTTTTTAAATTGAGGTTTTGACAGTGTAGTCAGAAGTGCGTTGCATGTCTCTGGACTTTGTACGCTCTTCTTGTCTGTGTTCTGACCGTCCTTCCCTCTCTGGGTTTTTTGATGAACCATGAAAGGAACGAGAGGAACGTGTATCAGTATCCTGATACCTGTCAGGTTTTTTAATGTTTTCACGATTCCTAAGGTTGTACCTCCTTTCGGAGGGCTCCTGTTGAGGAGACCCACCCCTGGATTGTGATCTATTCTCTCGATTCTTTTGTTTTTTATTGTTGTTATCCCATTTCTTCTTGGAAGAATCAGGTGCCTGCTTGGTGTTATCCTTTTCAGGACCACCCATGAGTGGAGGTTTTGTAGCTCTAGCTCCCAAACTATCTCTACCTAATTCTGCATAGGTGTCTTCGATAATTTTAGGTAATTCACGTTCTTGTTGTAAAGGAGTGAAATCCCTCAGGCAATGGCGTATTGCCACTGCTGTTGCCTCCCCTTTAATATTTGCTAATGTAATAACTGATACCTGGGCAAAATTGCCTAATAATTTCATCCCTAAGTTCAGATCAGGTTCTGCTCCATACTCATTCTGTATTTGTCTTAATACATCTGGTATTACTGCTATTGAAGGGATACCATGAGTTCTGCTATATATGGCGGCAAAAACTGTACCCCTAGTGGTACAATCCTCTATCTGGGGAGCTATCCCCACTGGCAAGCAGATTGTTAACATTCTTTGTTTTTCCCGAGGGCTTGTGTGTGGAAACACTGCCTCACACTGTTATTTTCTGAGCTATCCAGAATGGCATTTGCTCACGTCTTGTGGGCATTTTACCCATAACGGTGTGTAGCATTTGTGGTGTTATTTTTGTTGTAAATCCCTGTATTTGTCCTGCTTGTGTAGCCCTTGCTGGCTGAAGTGTGAGTGTTCTCATCACGAACTGTCAGGTTTCTGTAAAGTTTTATTATTTCTTTATGAAGTGGACGTAAGTCTGCTACTGGCATTGTATCAATTTCTGGATGTGGTGTGTATGCAGCTAGGACTGGCCAAGTTGCTCCATCTCTTCCAAGTGGACTGAGTCTCACTTTTTCTTTTGTATGTGGGAGGGCGCCTTTAAACCAGTTTATGTGCTCCTGGTAGGTGAGCAGAACTTCAATGTCCTCATACGGACAGTATTCATTTGGTGTATCATCTTCACTGTAACAATGAAATATATGTGATTGTGCTTCTGCTTGTGGGAATGTAACCCATGAATAGAATTCCTCTGTTCTGTATGGTTCGTGAGCCTCAATCACAAATGTTACTGTCCCACCCCTAGCTGTGAATCCATAGTCTGCTAGTTTTAAAGTAAGGGCAGTTCTGACATTTTCTGAAATGTTTATTTCATCTTCTTCTTCCTCCCTTTGCTGGCGCATTGGCGTCTTCGTCAGCCATTATTTTGAAGAAGTTTCAAGGAAACCGAGATAAGGTTTTATGCACAATAGGAACTGTTTGTCCTTCAAGCTTGATAAACCTACAGCCAATACATAGGATATGCCTCTCAGCTGTGGCGGGTAGTTCCCTTCCCACTCCAGACGTCTCTGGGAAAATGTGAGTAGGGGTTTCTGAGAACAGCACGACAGAACTAGTCAGATTTGACCGTTAAGTACCAAACCAAAGTTGGCGGCGCCATGTTGTGTAGTTCCTATAAACCTATATTGGATCTGCGCGTTTAGACAACATAGACTGTGGGATTGGTGTTTAGACTGATTCCAGACACCCCCACCGAGTATGTTCGCCTGTATACCAGCTAGCTCACAGTGCCACTAGAAACCCCTCTAACCAAGGAGAGAATAGTTCTTGGCAACTATCGAACATGACAACTCTGCCCCCATCAGGGATCGTGGAAATAGTATAACACTTTTCGCTCAGTCACTTGTGCTCACTTTGTCTTAAGAGATGCACAGAATAAACGGTGAGGACGTTATCAATAAGCATTTATTGAACCAGCTTCATTCTAGTGTAAAATAGGTGTGCTGAAACAACCATTAGACAGAAACCGATATAAATGATTATAAGCACCAACAGAGTGAAAGGATGGTAGATTTCTACCATAGTGCTAAAACGATGAATACAGGCAGGTATAAAAATACATGACAATAAAAATGAGTACTCCTACGATGCGACCCTAACTAGATGTACCTAAGAGTACCTAGCATGTATGTAGGTGTAGAGCCAAGAATCCCTCTAGGATAAAGTCAACCCCATTACCTGAAGTGAGAGACTGTGGGACCCTGTCTTGGTCTCGAGGTGGACACCCGGCGAGGGATGTCTGATCACTGTGAGCTGGAGTGTCTGCGTGCAGGAACTACACTATCGCGCATAAGTGTGTCAGCATGGAAGTCATTTTGCTCCTCTGCCTACCCCAGCAAGATATGGTGTTTATATACCCAAAGTGGTACCCTCAGGAGTTCTACCTTGCTGTGTCGGACTTCGGATGACGGAAGGAATGACCCTTATACATAGTTATTATGCAGGAGATGGTAGTCATGCAGAGTGTCCAAGAATCCTCATGCATAATGGATGAGGCTAGTTTTCAGGGAAAACCCCACGTCCTGTAAGCAGTACCGTAACTAGGTAAAAGGTTAGTCCCAAGAACCGTTACGTAGTGTAATGGTAGGGAAGAATATAGGTGACTACCTGAGCCTATATTGGGTACCTATATGAAACATAACAGTAACCTGACCTTTAGATCCATTAATGTGCTTTGTATATTGGGCAGCTACACACATGCATTATACCACATGGCCAGCGAGCTCTTGCTGACTGTCCCTAGGACCAAACCGTACTTGAGAGAATGAGTCAAAATACATGTTCTGTGCTCGCCTCAACACTATCTACTGCATTAGCAAAGCTATTGGCACCAGTGTTGTGCTTGGAATGTATCCATGGATGAGTGCAATGAGTTTTCTTTTGATGTGAAAGTATCTCTAATGGATTTGTCCTTTAATGTGTTGAACCTCTTCAGAGAAAAGGGTGATTTGGTGTCAAAGCTGTTCAAAGACCGATGCGCCACAGCACAATCCTCGAGATTATTGGCACCACCACTAGCTTTAACAGTAGTCTTCCATTTCATCTTCCCCTGCAGCGACGGCTACCAAGCTGCTTTAATTTACCATGAGCGACTCATGCCTGGCCAGTAGGAGGCAGGATCCAGTATTTCCTCCCCAGCGTGGGATCCATCACATCACACAGATGGGTCTTAAAGATTTTTCAAAAGGGCTACGCCCTACTCTTTATTTATTTCCCAGCCCACCTTCCTCCCATGAATTTCGCTGGAGCACTCCCTTGAATTTTGCTGGAGACTCCCATGAATTTCTGTGGAGTGCTGGAGCACTCTGCAATCTTGTGGCAGTAGGTCAGGCTCCAACTCTCCAATAGTGCCATCAAATGGGTATGGGACTCGGAGAAAGAAAAAGGGTATTTTGTGCCATTTCCTCATTCTGAAGAGGAACTGGAGCCTCACGCCTATTTTAGAACTCTTTCGGTTGAATGGCTGTTTGAGGAAGGACAAATTCAAAATGCCCGTGCTGGCTCAAATCCATGCCACTCAACTCTACTCTGTACTCACGTGGCTGATTGGTGTTCTTGTAGGACATGTATTTCCATATACCCGTACTGTAGTTCCACAGACGTTACCTGCGGTTTAATGTGGGCCAAGATCACTTTACAATTTCTATGCTCCCCTTCCAGCTTATCTTGGCTGCGTAGGTGTTCACGAAAGTGATTGTGATGGTTGCTGCCCGTCTTCCTGGCTGCTAAAGGTAGGTAGGCTTGTATCAACGAGACAAAGTTCAACCTAAGACCCACCATTGCAGAAAGTCCAGGACATTTGGGATTGGTACTGGGTTTCCGTAAGAATGGCTGTGAGGCGTCTTGGTTTCCTGGTTGCGTGCATCCTCCTCATCCCGATCACCAGATGGCATATGCAGGACTTGCAGTGGTGCCTCAGATCCCAAAGGGCCCAGATCCGGGCTGCCTCTTTGACTTTATTCAGATTCACAACTAGACAGCTCAGAATCTGCAATAGTGGCTGGTGGATGCTGGCCTTCGAGAGACCACTCTCCCTCACCCTTCAGGAGTTAACGGTTTTGACAGATGTATCACTGCTGTGCTCTGTGTGTGGGGTGGGTGGGCACCTGTGAGAGGTAGCTATCAGGGGCCTCTTGTTTCTGTTTGAGAGCTAGCAGCATATCAACCTGCTGGAACCTCAAACGTTCTGGCTGTCCCTCAAGGCCTTCCTGCCATCCATGAGGGTGATGTTGGTGCAGGACATTGTAGACGGGAGGTTCTTTGCCTCTATAAGAGGCTGGACCATCAGACTATCTTTCTGGTCACTAACTACCTAGCTGCGTCGCTAAATGCCAACAAACTAAATGTGTTATTTGGAAGGCTGAGTGGTATCTCTATTTGATGTGGTGCAGGATGTCTTCTATCAATGGGGAACAACACCCTGGCTGCATTAGTTTGCCACCATTGAAAACATGCAGTGTCAGCAATTTTGTACACTGTAGTTTCCTCAAATGCATTTGTTAGACTCCTTCCTGGATTGAGGAGTGCCTGAAGGCATTCTCATCACTACCCCGAGTTCTGATGAAGATCAAGACAAACTGGGCACAAGTCTTTCTAATTGTCATGTACTGGGCCGAGAGAGTGTGGTTCCAAGAGCCCATGATCCTTTGCCCTCCAGTCAGGCTACCACTTCGGGAAGACCTTCTGTGTTAGCAACAGGGCAAGGTACTGCATCTTGGTTTCTGCAACCTATATCTCCACATGTGGAGACTGAACAGTGGCAACTGAATGTGTTTGATTTACCGACTGCGATGGTTAATGTCATACTTGTGGGCAGATGTCCTTCCAAAATGTCTGAGAAATTAGTTGCCTGGTGTAGTGATTGAAATTTTAAAGTTTCTTGTTCTTTCAGTAGGCCAACAAGGTCTTGCAGAATGTATGGCAAAAGGTTATTTAAAGGCCATTTCGGCCATTCTATGTTAACTGGACCAACTATTCTTGTTTATGCCACTGGTTGTGATGTGTTTTATTGAAGGTTTGACCCGCATGTTCCCCACCCATAAACTTTTTTGATGCCTCTTTAAGACCTTAACTTGTTCTTTATATTTCTTGTGTGCACACCCTTTGAGCCTACGTTTAGCTTCGAATTATGGCTCTTGACATTAAAAACATTTTTCCTTATTGCTATCACGTCACCATACCATGTGAGTGGACTGTTGGCATTGTGCTAGGGGTTCATGTAGCTTTCCTTCCTAAAGTTGTGACACTCTTCCATGTTGGCCAGTCAATCACTTTGCCAGCATTCTTTTCTCCGCCTCATCCCTCGAAGGAGGAAGAGATGCCCCATTACCTTGATCAGAAAAAGGTGTAAAGTTTTTTAATTTTTTTTTTTTTTTTTAATATTAACTGCACCATAGACCATATAGTAGATCAGCTGTTCGCCGAGTTTTCATGTGCATGGATAGTTAAGGTGGTGCAAAAGATGACCCTAACAAGGTGGAAAGTCCTTTATATCAAAATCTATCGCCTATTGGCCAAACAGCAAACCGTTGAAAGTCTAAGACTGCTACAACCCGGATGTTGGGCTTTAAAAGAACCCACACTTCTCATCCGCTCACCCTGCAAAGAAGGTTAGCCCTTCTGGATTGTTAAATCTGTTTGTTTCCTTGTCACACAAGCGCACCTTTTAAGGAGGTGCCTGGCTCTTGTTTTCGTCACTAGGGGCTCTATTTGCAAGGCCAATGGTCATCATGGTTTCACTTTGCTTTTATGTAGTCTTAGACTTTATCACCTTTGTTTTTGCTTACTTTGAGTTACCAGTATCTCCATAATGGAGCTTGTGCTTAGCGCAGAAGGGGTTTCTGGACCCTTGTTTAGTTTTCTTTTCACCCCACAGTTATTGCTCGTTCACGCTGAATAGCGCCCCTAGGACATGCCCCTCTCACACCTCTGGATGTTGGGCTTTGAAAGAACCCACAAAGTGCGTCCGCGCCGAAGGCGCACCTAAGGTAAGCCCGTCTGAGCCCATCCACCTCCGGACAGCGTCCAGCGCCAGCCCCCATGTCGGTCTCCCATTCTGTGTCAATACAGCATTCTACTACAACATGGAAGAACTGTTGAATCTTTGCCCTCAGGTAGGAACTGCTACTGCTCCATTATTGACCTCTCGAAACTTTCAAATTTTTTGTAGTGCTCTGGCTGTGACCTCACGTTTACTAATCTTAAAATAAGTACTGAGACAGCTGGCGAGTTTTCCTGTATCTGATAGAGACCTCTTGTCGCAGATTCCTTAACTTTGAATTCACCTCAGGCGTCAGACTGGATCCGGACATTTTTCAGCAGTACCTCTGCCCGACAGGGGACGGCACCGTACGGTTCTGTGATGACGTCAACTCCTGTCATGACGTCAGTGGAGCCATATCAATCCCCTCCGGCATGCAGACGTCAGTTTCTTCTTTCCCACGATGCAACGCGGATCCGGAGAAGGAGTTCCTCTGGTCATTTTTGGGCTACTTCGACAGTTTTTTGTCTTTGGGAACAGTATGCCCTTTTTTCTCCGTGTCTTCAGGCTTTAAGCAATGTGAGTCTTGTAGTTGGCAAATGTCGGTTACAGAGAGCTGGATATCTGCTCTTGGAGAGGCTAGTGGGCTCGAATCTTCACCAGCTTCGGGGTTACTTTCTCCCCCTAGTCTCGCTACTGAGGCGAGTTCCACCTTTGCAGATCTTCTGAGGAAAGTGGCTAGTTTTGGACTTGTCGCTACCTATGGTGTCGAGCTCTACCGAGCCTCTGATTGAGGTTCTTTACCAAGGACAGATTGGGGAAGAGCCTGTTCTTCCGTACAGTGAGACCTTGGTTGATATTTTATTAGGAACTTGAGCCAAACCTGTGTCAGGGGTCTCAGTGGATTGGGATATCGCTCGCAGACATTTGACTGCACCTGGAGACCCAATTTGCCTCCATAGACATCCTTCCACTCGTACCCTGGTGGTTCAGGCTGCAACATCTTATGATGTGGATTCTGCACCTAAGACTCTAGTGAATAAGGATTTTAGTAGTCAAGATGCATGTGGCAAACATATCTTCGCTTCTGCCAGCTCTGCCTTGAGATCCACCAACATGTCTTGGGTGCTGGGGCATTTTTCCCATGCTTTGCGGGATTCTTTGCAGAATATGTTGCTTTTGCTTCCGGATAACCTCAGTTCTGAGGTGGCTGGCTTGATAAGAGATAATCAACAGGCAGCTAAGCTTTCAATTATGTGTGGCATGGACACTACAGATTCTGTAGGTCGAGCCATGGCATCTGCAGTGGCGCTACGGCATCGTGCTTGGTTGACAGCTTCAGGTTTTTTGGAGACTGTACAGTTGACTTTGGTCGACATGCCATTTGATGGTGCCATTTATTTGGGGCTCAGACCAATGCGGCATTAAGATGCCTTCATGATAAGCGAAGGAATACAGAGTCATAATTCCTCATTCTCTGTTTATATGCTATTTGGCCTATACTTTCTTTCTTTGTCAAGGGTTAAGCCTTGTTAGGGCATTGTCATGTCCACTTTTGATGAACCAGATGGTTTTGTTTCAATGCCATCTTTATTGGGAAAGTCTAAAGGATGGTTGTCTCTTTATTCTTTTACCTCTGAGGATGAGCTTACGCTCAAGAGGTTTATTGAAAGAAAAGTGTCTTCCGGTTGGGAAGCTTAAGTGTTCACATGCTTCTTTGAAGCAGTTCGTTATGCTCAATTTGCATGGCTTCTGTCTTTCAGTATTTCTTATGGAGACATATTGTTGTGCCGGTTGTGAGACCTGGTACATAGGGTGTATATTTGTTTTTGCATTTACTCTGATTTTCCTTGTCAGGTTCATTGTGGGTGCTTCACTTTATTGAAGTGTTGCGCTGGTAAGCTCAGTCGATGTTTTGTATTCTTTCAAATACTCGCGCTCTTGGTTTCCTCCTTTATTGAAGGTTATGTGTAATTCCTGTGTTCAGTTTTGGAACATGGTGGTTATGTGAACTTTCTGTTTAAAGTTATCTATGAGGCAGTGTCTGAAAAGGCTTTACTTTCTGGCTGCTTTTAGCCATGCCGTACATAGTAGGAGGATTTGAAGCTTTCTTAAAATCTTTTTATTCTTCTTTATTTTTCTGCAATGTTCTTAGCATGCATTATCCGTCTGGAGGTTAGATGTTACCGGTCTGCTTGAGGACATTTGTTCCTTTTCTAGTATATATCTGTTATTCTTTGTATTTTACAGACTTTGAGCGATTTTGGTGTGAGCATATGATCTATTGCTTCTTGTGGGGCAAGTGTGATTGTGTGCGCTTGCTCCTGGCAAGGGTTCATTTTTGTTTTTTTAGATAGTATCGACTTTTTGAGATACTTTTGTCAAACCGCATTATCTTTATGCAAGTCACCTTCTGTGTTTTGTTCATGGTGCAATATTCTTTTAGATGTTATATCGTATGATGTTGTGGGGCTGGTTTTCAGTTCCGTTTATCTATTGTGTATATGGTGGACTTATAGGGACAGGTCTTCTTCAAATATTTCTTTATTGATGTAAAGAATGTGATTGCATGGCATTTGTTTGGTCCTTGGCCTTTTTGGTCTAAGAGTTTTCCTTCCCTTTGGGAGTATTTACTAAGGTCTAACTGTTGCCAGATGTTCTTGCTCAGGATTTTATCCCGTCTCCCTTAAGACTCTGTTCTTTCATGCCTCTGGGGGTGTTTCTTATTTATATTGTCTGTGGTCATTGCCACGGTTTTTGTCAAGAGCCCAGGCTCTTTTTCTTCTATTCCTATATTTGGTCGGTTGTGGGTTATGACGACTGATTCTCTTTGAGAGCTTTTGTAGGATTAGTTCGCAGTCCCTCCTCCGGGTGGGTATAGATATGGTATTCAATTCAAAGTTAAGTAATCTGCGGCTAGATGTCTCAATCAGATGAACAAGTTACTTACCTTCGGTAACGTACTATCTGGTAGAGAGACCGTCTAGCCGCAGATTCCTTAACACCCTGCTCATCCTCCCCACTCTGCGAAGGACCTATGAGGTAAGAGTTATACACTTTTTCAATACTGGTTTTATATACCGGTGGTGATCGTCTTAAGTAATGCTATGACTCAACAGACCACTTGGTCTTGCCCCATAGGTATTGTTTAGATGTTGCCATTCCATCCATTTCCTATGGTGAGTTTACACTGCATTAAACACCAGTGAGCAGTCTTTATTCATTTGGTTCTTTCTTTGAAGGTCTTTGTCTAGTATCATCATACCTTGTATTGGCACTGTCACTATCTCACACAATGGTAGGATTCAACAAACCGCTTGGTGGTGATTTTATAGGTTTTGTTTGGATATTACCATGTCATTCATTGCTATTGGTGAATGGTCTGTAAAGTGTAAGGTGTTTTCCCTTGCATGTTGGATTATACACCAGGGTGTAGGGTTCCACGTGCTTCATTGATTCTTTTGGGGTTTCTTTAAAATCCATGTCTTGTATTAACATACCATGTGATCTCTCTTCTTTATTAATGTTTCAAAGATTTTTGATCTTTTTGGCACATAGTTTCCACAACCAGTTTCTATGGTGGCTCCGCGTTCTGGCGCGAAGGTTTCACAGAAGAAATTGATGTGCGCTCGCCGAAGGGGACTTATTTGGCTCCACTGACATCATGACCAGAGTCAACGTCATCACGGAGCCGTATGGCGCCGTTCCCCAG
Source organism: Calotriton arnoldi (assembly GCA_963921515.1). Taxonomy (NCBI): domain Eukaryota; kingdom Metazoa; phylum Chordata; class Amphibia; order Caudata; family Salamandridae; genus Calotriton; species Calotriton arnoldi. The sequence continues at coordinate 902,765 of CAWUFW010002163.1, forward strand.
CGCTCGGAGGTAATGCTGAAAAATTTTCAGATCTAGTCTGATGCCAGGGGAGAGTTCAAAGTTAAGGAATCTGCAGCTAGTCTGTATCTCTACCAGATAATACGTTACCGAAGGTAAGTAACTTGTTCTTAAAGCCTCAAGTAAAACAACTATTGATACGCGGGGCTCTAATTAATTTAATGCCAGATCGCTGATCAAGAACAAATTAGAATTCTGCGAGTTCCTTCAGGCTCAGAACCTGGATGTAGCATTTATTGCCGAAACCTGGGCGGGTGCAAGTTCGGGCCCTGACCTAGTCTAAGCCATTCCCCGCTGGCTTTTCTGTTTTGAGGTTGGAACGAGTAGCAAGGAAGGGTATGGGACTTGCTATTATTTATTGCAACCATTTAACTGGCTCCTTTACTCCAGTTCCTACCACTTTTGAGTGTGAGGCACTACCCTTTAAGCTTGCCCTTAATACTAATATTTCCTTTAATGGGCTACTAATCTACTGACCTCTGGATCCCAGGGCACCATTTGTGCAAATCTTTAGTCAACTGCTGGAAGCCAAGGTCGAACACGTGGACTACACAGTCCTCCGGGATTTCAGTTTTCATTTAGAGAACAGTCAGGATAGAGAATCCGAACTCCTGATAGACTCTGTGAACAGTCTTGGGCTGGAGAAGCTGGTGGCTATCTCTACTCACACGGCTGGACATAGGTTGGATGGAATCTTCTCTGATAAGTTTGCTGTCTTTCACAGAGACATTACCACTAACATGGTCTTACCATTTTGCGGTTATGTTTAAAATAAAAACTGCAGCCAATTTCTCTATGATTCCGGCCACGCTTAAAATGAGGGAGAGTCACCCATGGCATACAATTGACTCCACCCCCCAACTCACTCACCCACCCACCCCAGCTGAGACTCAAATGGCCTCTGTGCCTATACTCACTAATAATCTTGATCGTGCCATAACTGGTTATCACTCCAGGCTAGATTAGGTCATCTGTCGGCGTCAGAAAAAGTAACATCCGATAGGAGAGCTACACCGTCGCAACCGTGGTTTTCGGATAAACTAAGGGAGTCTAAAAGCGCAGATGGAGGCTAAACTACGATACATCTGAAAAAGAAATTTATAAACAGAATAGCAATGAATACAAAGCCTTCTTTTATAAAGAAAAAACCTGCCTATTTTAAGCAGAAAAATAAAACATTGGAAAACTCCTCCAAAGAGCTATTCACTACTGTAAAACAACTTACAAATGTTGAGGATATTAAGAAGGCCAATATCTGTCAATTTTTGTGCAATACAATTGCATTCTTTTTTCAGGTAAAGGTTGAAAAAATCTAGTTCCCCCTGGACCCTTGCCACCCAAGATGGCGCAGTTCGTACCCAAAATAATAGCTAGCCAGTCAGCGAACATCTTTAATGATATGTTCAGTCAAGGCTATTTCCAGAAGGCGTGGAAAATAGCCTCCAATTTGCCATTAAAAAGCCCAACTTGAGTCCTTTGGACCCTAATAATTATCGGAAAATATCACACCTCCCATTCCCGGCCAAGATTGTCGAGAAGGCGCTCATTAAAGAGCTGGTCTCATTTCTCCAATCTAATCACCACCTGGACAATTCACATTTTGGCTTCGGGGTGAACAAAGCACCGAATCAGCCTTGATCGTTGCTTCAGAAAAACTGAGAACCACCTTAGACATTGGAAGTAATGCAACCATGATCCTGTTTCATCTTTTGGCCGCATTTGATGCAGTCAGTCATGTCATATTGACCGTCTCCATTCCCTAGGCATCAGGGGAACTGCACTAGCCCTTCTAAAGTCTTTTCTATTACTGAGAGAACAATTTGTGGCTATGGATGGTTTCTCATCCAGTTCTTTCGCTTTGCCATGTGGGATACCTCAGGGCTCATCTCTGAGCCCTACCCTTTTTAATCTTGGTTACCCCTTTGGCCAGACTCATCAAAATGTTTGGGTTCTCGGTTGTGAGCTACACAGATGACACAGATCATAGTCTCACTATTCAGGAACCTTGAGGACTCGACAAGTAGATTCCATAGTTACATGCTGAAGATCAGTAATTGGATGTCCAATAATTGTTCAAAATTGAAGTTGGTAAAACCGAAGTGCTCTTGCTGGGCAACAATATCTTGTTTTTGTCTCCAACCCGGTGGCCACAGGAATTGGGAATCTTACCGACACTGGTCTCTAAAGTAAAAAACGTGGGGATTGTTTTCGATGCCAAACTGTCATTTGAAAAGCAAATCAATGCTGTGACCTCTTCCTCCTCCTCCTCCTCCTTTGTCTTAAAGATTTTGAGGAAGGTCTTTCTGTTTATTCCACAAGATTTGCAGAAGTTGGTTGTCATCGTCCTTGTGGTCTCGAAACTAGACTATTGCATTGCCTTATACATCAACATGCAGCAGAGGCTCTGAATTCACTCACGAAGACGTTTCGTCTGCGTTCAGAAGGGTGAAATCTGGTTCCCCCACAGATCCGGTCTCCGCTCATGTACTGTCCAAAATCTAACCAGCCCTCCTTCCCGGTCTAACCAAACTTCTCAATCTTTCATTATTTCACTCTACTGTGCCTTCAAGATGGAAAGAGGTCATGGTCAGACCTATTCTAAAGAAGCCTACCCTAGACCCCAAGCAGCCCAACAACTACCGGCCAATCTCACTTCCTCTCTTTGGGAAGGTTTTAGAATCTTTGGTCAACAACCAACTCACCAACCACTTAGAAAGCAACAACTTGCTGGATCCCTCTCAATCGGGGTTTCGGGCTTTTATCCAGTATTAGGGTATCTTTCATAGATTCACATGCCTGAATCATTCCCCGTCGTCGGGATGGGAGTCCCCGGTACATAAATAAAGTAATGTCTCATTAGACATATAAAGTAATAGGCCAAGAGCCTTACATTAGTAACATATCCATGTCCTTTTGTAAAAAGGACCAAACTCTAGAAAAGAACCAATCAGCTATCACCACCCTCTGGAACCTTCCTGGAAGGAGCTCTAGTCCCTCGGATTTTCTACCGCACGTCGTGCTAAGGGAGTCTCCACTGAGCTCTGCTCAGTTTTTCCTTGTTTCTGGATTTCCAGTGATTTTTTTTCTTCACCATTCCTTCTTCTGTGTGAAGTTCTCAATATCTTCATGGCAGATTCTCCTAAGAAAGGCCTTTTTAGGCCCTGTGCTTCCTGTGGTAAAAAGAGGCTTCATGTCGACGATCAACACAAAGACTGCCTCTACTGTCTTTACCCGGATCACTCCTCAAAGGACTGTAAGGTATGTCGTACCTTTTCTTCAAAGACCGGGAGGGACGCCTTTTAATTTGGCTGCAGAGACTTAAGGACAAAGACCAAGCTTTGTCTTCTGAAGAGAGTGAGGGCTCCTCCAAATCTTCAAGATCCTCTCAAAAAAGGCCCAGAGTTACTTCTCCAGGACCTTCGTCGCAGCCCCCTCAAAAGAAGACGCACAAAAAGTCTTCGGAGGCACACCTTAAGGCTTTACCAGCAAAGGTTTCTCCACAGGAGGTTCTACACACCTTTAAAAAGCCTAGTTCCACCTAGTCGACGACTGCCTCGTCGACGGTGGCTTAAACGGCGAGAAAATCCCCATCTACAGCCGTGGGAGTGACCTCGTCGACGACGACTGTCTACCTCTTTGACGTCCTTAGCATCGTCGACGACTACGACTTCATCGTCGACGGCTGTTAAACCTGTATCATCGACGATAAAAATTAAGAAATCATCGTCGACGACCAAGCCAGCGTCGATGCTACGATCGCCGACGAGCGTGTCGACGCCTGCGTCGAGGCATGTTCCGTTGACGTCTACCCCGTCGACGACGAGGGCTCCGCCGACGACACCGTCGACGAGGGCTCTGTCGACGATGACAACAACACCGTCGACGACGGCTCCGTCGACGGGAGCTTCGTCGATGTTACCTTCAATTGTGTCCGTCGGTGCTTCACCGTCGACGACTACACCGACGACTGGCTCGTCGACGACACCAGAGTCCAAAGTAGAAAGTGCGTATGTCCATCTTAAAATAACAAAACGCACGTTGACACCTGCCCTGACTTCTCCTAGCAGGGTCCAGCCATTCCCTCCGACTCACCTTTTGGAAGAGGAGGAAGACTCAGACGATGGCAGTATGTTCGGAACTGCTACAAGTCCTTCTGAACTTCATGTGAAGTACCAAGAGAGTTAGGACTATGACGAGCAAGAACCAGAAGACCAGACATACTATCCTGACGACAGCCATCCTCCCCAACCTCCCATGGTTTGTCTACCTGCGTCTTTGGTTTCTGACCTCCAATTTCTGATTACTGACTACAAGCAGAGATTTCCTACTTCTGCTACGTCTCCTGCTCCAGTTGCCTCTCCGCCGCCAAGGCCACAGCCTCCACCTCTACCTCCACAGTCTGTGCCTGTCACGCTACCACCTCCACCTTCCACGGATGATGAGGAGGATGATCAACAAGAGGAAGGAGAACTCCATGATTCCCAATCGACTCATGATAAGTGGGATGATTACGTTATCCCGTGTCCAGCATCCCCGGTGCCTACTCAAGCTGATTCGCCTCCTGAGGATATCGGGGGTTTTCATAATGTCTTGGAAAGGGCTGCACATCGTTTCCAGATCCCTATGGCTTCTCACCAGCAGGATTGTTTCCTTTATGACTTTAAGGAACCTTTTAAAAAGTCTGTAAGATCTGTGCCCATTATAGACTACATCTGGAATCAGGGTGTTAAAATAATGCACAATCCATCTTCGGTTCCCCCAGTGTTACCTCGACTAGACAAAAAATACAGAGCTCCGGACACCGCTCCGGCCTGCCTTACCGGACATCCCAAGCCTGATTCCGTCATCACTCAGGCTGCTCAGCGGAAATCTAAAAACCCTTCTGCTCCGCTGTCTGCTCCTCCAGACAAGGAAAGCAGAAGACTTGACAATATTGGGAAACGTTTTTCTTCCATGTCTGCATTAACAGTGCGTGCGTCTAATTCCTTAGCGTTATTAGGGCGCTATAACAGGCAGATGTGGGCGGACATTGCTCCATACTTGGGGGGGCCTTGCCGGACGATTCGAAGGAAGAAGCAAAGAAGATCTTGCTAGAGGGCGAACGTTCGGCTTCCGAGATCGATTGTGCGATGGATATCGCCTCTACTGGTTTCCGCCAACTAGCTGGCGCTGCCGTACTACGACGCCAAGGTTGGCTGAAGGCGACTTCTTTCCGGCCGGAAGTCCAGACAAAAATTCTGGACATGCCCTACGATGGTCAGCTTCTTTTTGGCACGCATATTGATGAAGCTCTTCAGGGCATAAAAAAGGATACCGACACGGCTAGGGCTCTGGGTACCCTTCAATTTAAAAACCCCCCTTTTAGTGGCTCAAGGGGTAGAGGTCAATCTACCACCAGAGGAGACTACCAACACTATCGGTCTTCCTATTCCTCCTCCAACCAACAATATCGGCCACAATACCAACAACTTCAACAACAGCAATCATCTTACACTAAGACCTCCTTTCGAGGAAAGGGAGGACGGCAGAAAGACGCTGCTCGGTGGCAATGACTTTTCTCTACCGCCGGTCTCCATTTCCTCTCCACCCTCCAAAATAGGAGGAAGGATTTCCCATTTCTTACACAATTGGAAACAAATGACAACGGACCGTTGGGTTCTTCAACTGATACAATTTGGACATTCGCTGGAGTTCATTCAAATTCCTCCCCAGACCCTCCTCGACCTATGATTCACAAACATCTACGCCTTTTACTCCTGGAACTTTCACTCATGCTCCAGAAGGGAGCTATAGAAAAGGTTCCTCTTCGTCAACGGGGGAAGGGGTTTTACTCCCGTTTTTTCCTGGTGTGCAAAAAGGAGAAGAAATGGAGACCAATCCTAGACTTGAGAGGTCTCAACAAGTTCTTAAAGAAACAGTCGTTTCGCATGGTTACCATCCAAGAAGTGCTGCAACTTCTCAACGCAAACGACTACATGGTGTCTTTGGATCTTCAAGATGCCTATTTCCATATCCCTATCCACAAGAATCACAAAAAGTTTTTGAGGTTCGCCGTGGCAGGCAGACATTACCAATTTCGTGTCCTGCCCTTCGGACTCAAGTCAGCTCCACGCATTTTTACGAAATGCCTTTCTCCAGTGGCTGCATACCTCAGGCAACAACACCATCAGGTCTTTCCCTATCTCGACGACTGGCTCGTCAAGGCACCTTCTCTAGATGGCGCGACCAGGTCTTCCAACACCTGCCTACAGCTTTTCAGTCGCCTGGGACTCACTCTCAATCAGGACAAGTCTGTCCTCCAACCTTCTCAGCGGATATCCTTTCTGGGTGCTACTCTCGACACAACCCAGAAGAAAGCTTTCCCGTCACAAGAGCGACAGAACAAACTACTTCATTGGGCAAACCACATAAATGCCAAGAAGTCCCTCTCAGTACGCCTCTTCAAATCCCTTCTCGGAATGATGTCGTCCTGTATTCTGCTAGTTCCTTACTGTCGCCTCCACATGCGCCCTCTCCAAGAAGCACTGTCGGCTCAATGGATTCAATCCGAAGGATCCTTCGACGATGTCATTCAGGTGACCCCTCAGATGGTCACTGCTCTGCAGTGGTGGACTCGTCCACGGAATCTTTCTCAAGGCCTGCCCTTCTTGCTCCAAGCTTCTCCACAAATCCTCACAACAGATGCGTCCCTGGAGGGTTGGGGAGCTTTCCTCCAAGAGCTCCGAATCAGCGGAAAGTGGTCTCCTTCCGAACGGAAGCTTCACATAAACCTCCTCGAGCTGTGAGCTGTCTATCTGGCTCTCCTGGCGTTCCTTCCCAGGATCAAAGGTTCTCTAGTGCTTGTCCGGACGGACAATACTACGACGATGCACTACCTGAACAAGCAGGGAGGTACTCGTTCACTAACACTCTCTCACGAATCTCAAAAGATCTGGAACTGGCTACTTCTCCACAACATTTCCCTTCGAGCGGAATATGTTCCAGGAACAGACAACGTACTGGCCGATTCACTAAGCAGGCAACAAACAACATGTCACGAATGGGAGTTGAACCAGCGGACTCTCGACCGCATATTCTCCCAATGGGGCACTCCTCTCTTGGACCTATTTGCTACCAAGCAGAACGCCAAATGCCAAAACTTCGCAAGCTGGCATCCCCAACGAGGATCTCTAGGGAATGCATTTTCGATCGCATGGTTCAACGTCTTTGCATACGCTTTTCCACCGATTTCCCTAATTCCCAGGGTCCTCAGGAAGTTGAAGGCAGAACCCTGCACGCTAATCCTGATAGCTCCTGCGTGGCCGCGCCAGCATTGGTTCACGGAGCTCCATCTTCTCTCCCTGGAGCCGCCGATCCCTTTGAAACCGTTTCCCTCTCTCCTCACAATGAACCGGGAACAAGTCCAACATCCGGATCCAGCATCTCTCAAATTATCGGCTTGGCTCCTGAGTTCCGAGAGTTCCATGTCCTAGACATTCCTCCGGACTGCAGGGCAGTTCTAGCTCGGGCTCGAGCCGACAGTACTAACAAAACATATTCCTTAAAATGGAAGAGGTTCTGTATCTGGTGTAAGTCGGCGAACATACACCCTCTTTCGTCTTCTCCAGAACAAATATTGCCTTACCTTCTCCATCTGGCGACTTAAGGTCTTGCTCATGCCTCTATTAAAGTTCACCTGGCAGCTATATCCCGTTTCAGGAGATCTTCTGCAGGTCCTTCTCTTTGGTCTAGTAGACTGATTAAACAATTTCTCAAAGGCCTATTCAGGACTTTTCCTCCCGTCAAATCTTTGCCTCCCACTTGGCAACTCAACACAGTTCTTGCTCAGCTTATGAAACACCCTTTTGAGCCGATCCACAGAGCTGATCTTAAATATCTTTCTTGGAAGACAGCACTCCTTCTAGCCCTTACCTCTGCAAGGCGAGTAAGTGAGCTTCAGGCATTTTCAGTTCAAGACCCTTTTCTTCAGTTCAAACATGACAGGGTTATACTGCGAACTAATCCTAAGTTTGTGCCCAAAGTCTCGTCAGACTTTCACCTCAATGAGCCAATAGTCTTACGGACCTTTTTTCCAAATCGTCAAACGCCGGCAGAAAGAGCTCTACACTCTCTGGACCTTAAACGCTGCCTTAAATTCTACCTTGACAGGACAAAGTCGTTCCGCAAATCCAACCAACTCTTTGTGGCTTACAGTCGACCTAGGAAAGGTCTTCCACTTACTAAACAAAGTATCTCTCGGTAGATCTCTGGAGCTATTACTTTCTGTCACCAGCAAGCGGGTCAACCCTTGCGTTCCAAGGTTCGAGCCCATTCCACTAGGGCGGTTTCTACCTCCATGGCACTCTTTGCCTCTTTGCAGGTGTGCCTATCAGACATTTGCAGAGCGGCAACATGGAAGACGCCGCATACATTTACCAAGCATTACTGCTTGGATACGGAACTCATGAAGGATGCTGCAGTGGGACAGGCGGTGCTACGTCATCTATTCCAATAGAGGTGAGCCTTCTTTTCATCCCACCATCCTTGCTTTTATACGCACATTTCTTTATTGTGTTCTTTAATGGTTTTCTTTGATTGCAGTTTGGTACTTTCTATGTTTCACATTGATATGTTATTATCTAGTGAATTCGTATATGCTGTACCATCCGAAATGTGCTTATCATTGCTTACTACTCTGATTCAGGCATGTGAATCTATGAAAGATACCCTAATACTGGATAAGAAATGCGTTACTTACCTGTAACTGCAGTTATCCAGTATTGGTATCTTTCATAGATTCACATGCAATCTACCCACCTACCCCTGGAAGGGCTCACCTCGTTCTCTCAGTGATACACCTACTTAGCACTGTGCTTACGAAAATCTGAGGGACTAGAGCTCCTTCCAGGAAGGTTCCACAGGGTGGTGATAGCTGATTGGTTCTTTTCTAGAGTTTGGTCCTTTTTACAAAAGGACATGGATATGTTACTAATGTAAGGCTCTTGGCCTATTACTCTATATGTCTAATGAGACATTACTTTATTTATGTACCGGGGACTCCCATCCTGACGACGGGGAATGATTCAGGCATGTGAATCTATGAAAGCTACCAATACTGGATAACTGCAGTTACAGGCAAGTAACGCATTTCTTCATAGCACCGAAACAGCCTTATTGGAAATGGTCGATAATATCAGACTCTCCCTTGATGCCAGACAATCTGCCATCTTGGTCCTTCTTGACCTGTCGGCTGCCTTCGACACCATCTCCCACAGCGTTCTTTTGAATTGTCTGTGGGAGTTGGGTGTCAGTGGCTCCTCGCTGAACTGGCTAAGGAGTTACCCGACCGATCGTACTTCCAAAGTTCAAACAGGCGCATTCACCTCCAGCAGCCAACTCATTGACAAGGTTGTTCCCCAGGGATCTATCCTGAGCCCTACACTTTTTAATTTGTATGTATCACCTTTGGCCAACGTCATTAAATCCCACGGCTTCGATACAGTGTCGTACGCTGATGACACTCCGTTGTTAATCACACTCGGACCAGACCCTACCAACACCAAACACAGATTCAGGCAGTGCATGTTAGACATACACTGCTGGATGTTAAACAATCATCTTCAACTCAACGCTAGCAAAACCGAAATCATCCTCTTCGGCAATGCACAAACGTTGTGGACAAGTGATTGGTGGCCCCCCACTCTAGGCATCTGCCCTTCACCTAAGGCGGCAGTCCGCAATCTAGGAGTATTGATTGACAATAAACTTTCTATGTCAGACCACGTCAACCACGTAGCTCGCATCTGTTATGGACTAATGCGTAGCCTCCGTAAAATGTTCAAATGGGTCCCACTGTTATCTCGTATGCCACTGGTCCAGGGATTAATAATTAGTTGTCTGGACTATGGCAATGCCCTTTTAGCTTCCACAAATGAAGAGCACCTAACTAAACTCCAGGTCCTTCAGAACACGGCGGCTAGACTGGTTCTAAACCTTCCACCCCGTTCCCCCTCGGCACCCAGTCTAAAAGCCCTGCATTGGCTCCCTGTCAGGAAACTGATCAATTTTAATATTAATTGTCTAGTACACAAAACCCTTAGTGGACATGGTCCACATTATCTGGCTAACAAACTGAAAAGGTATCAGCCCTCCAGAACTCTCCGATCTACCAATAAAAACCTCCTAACTATCCCGAAAATCCGCACAGTCAAGAACAGTGGAAGATCATTTTCCAGTCTTGCTTCCACTTTGTGGAAAACTCTGCCTCTGCATCTACGTACAGAGAGCGATCACAAAAAGTTCTGCAAATTTCTTAAAACCTGGCTATTCTGAGACCACTTTCTCTTCAGTCTGTCCCTCCCTTCTCATCCTTTCCTGTTTTCTGAGTTCAGGCTAGCGCTTTGAGACCTTAGGGCGATATATGCGCTTAACACGAACCAGTACATAACATAACATAAATAAGCTTCAAGTCCTTGGGATTCCCAAGTATCAATCAGCATCACAAGCCTTAGTCCAGCTTCAATGGCTACCCATCCGAAAGCGCATTGATTTCAAAGCGCTAGGCATGGCTTTCAAAGCTTTGAAAGGCTCAGGACTGGACTATCTAAAATGGCAGTTCACTTGGTACTGTCCGTCTAGAACTCTGCGATCCTCCTCTGCCTATAATGTGATTATTCCTAAATTCAAAAGAGACCACTGGGGCAGCAGAAGCTTCGTACACTGCATGGCCAAGCAATGGAATTTCCTCCCACTTAAATTGAAGAAATGCACAGGCCTTCTTTCATTTAGGAAAGCCCTATTGACATGGCTTTTCAATCAATAGGTTTTCTCTTTCTGATTGGTTTTGAACAAATCCTCAGCATCTTTTTTTTCTTCTTTCGTTGCTGGCAGTGCCAAGATGCCTTTGGGCATGTTCAGGTCCCATATTAGAGAGCAGCACTCAACAAATTGTTCAACGCTCGGGGTCTGGAAGTATGGAATGAGAGACATAAATCAAAGCAGGGGTTTTGCTTATATGGGACTCTGCTCCATCACTTCTGGGATGGGACATAGTCACTGTGGAGCCACATGACACCACCTACTGACATGTCGGATCACTGCAAACAGTCCCTGGATCCAGTTAGGTACCTGTGGATATTTGAAAGGTGAGGAATTTGTGGTATCCACCAGAAAAAGCATTACTTTTAGCCATGCCTTACATAGGTGAATTTTAAGCTTTTTTTAAATCTTTTTATTCATCTTTATTTTTCTGCAATGTTCTTAGTATGCATTATCCTTCTGGAGGTTAGATGTTACTGGTCTCCTTCAGGACATTTGTTCCTTCTCTAGTATGCATCTGTTGTTCTCTGTATTTTACAGATCTTGAGAGATTTTGGTGTGAGCATATGATCTATTGACAAGATAAGTAACTTGTTAATCCTTCTGCATCACTGTTTCACATGCAAAAAGTGTGAGCGTCATACTACAGGCACAGCTAGCGCTCCAACCATGTAGTCTTCTACCATAATAAAATCTAAGTGTTTTTAAAAAAAATAACAATTGGATTTTTATTTCTAGAATGTATTTTCAGCATCCTGTGCAATGCATAAATTGTCAATCCCTACCTTCTGCCACTAGGTTTGAACATGATTACATTCCACCTTCAATTCTATAAGGGTTTTATAGCCACCAGCATAAATCCACCAGCACAGAAAAGCAAAGACCACAAATCATCCACTTCATCACAAAAATTCATCCATTTGCAAGTCAAGGGAAACCCACTGAGATGTCATCTGTCGCTGAAGTGTCTCAAGCATACACCATTCTATCAAACTTCCTGGGGCAACCTCTGTAGGGGTGAACCACCTTCTCTGCAGATATGCACCACTGGCATATATCTTGGACCTCAGATTTTTGGAATTCTCTGTCTTTGTAGCGTTACATACTTTAGGGCCTGCTTTTTATGCATCTATCGGGCAGCAAATGATGCTTTCCTTACAAGGGTCTACTGGGGAATCGTTTTGCGCTCTTTACTGGATACTTTCCAGTGTCATTCCATAGCTTTGGATTGGGTATTGTGCCATCGTGTCAAACATCACCATACAGTTTTAATCTAGATTCCTTCAGAGCTTGCCCTGGTGACTTTCAGTGTTGATTTTTAAGCACCTGCTATCACCAGGAACCATCCTTTCCTTTTTCTGCCCAAAGCGTGTCCAAGCTCTCTCCTCTGCTATGCTTTGAAGGCCTTGTGAAAGCCCTGGGCCACTGTGAGACTTTACACAATCCTTAATGCAGAGTTAATAACCGGTATTTGTTGCCTAGAAACTGTTCTCTTCTTTCCTCTATACTGGATGTTTTTGTGCTCCCCTTCTTGTGGTCTTGCACTGGGATTCTCAGCATATGATATCCGAGGTGTCTTTGCAATGCATAAAGTGTCTCTCTCGTATCTGTAGTCTTTAACCCAGGAGTTTCTCAAGGGTTCACAGACCTTGCCCTGGCTTGGAACAAAGTTTAACTGGTCTTCAGGCGGAACAAAAGTTGACATTTTCAGTGGCAGCTCTTTCTATAGGGCTTTCTCATCCCTTCCTTATTGGGTATAGCCTTCTTGCTAGTCCCTCAGTCCGTTTCAGAATGTTGACTGGACTCTGCTCGCTGCCACTCACAACTTCTGTGGGCCCCCCTGGTTTCAACTCTAGTTGTTCTCACACCATATTTGGCTTGAGTCAGAAGAGCTGAAGCTAAAAAAAAAAAGGCTGTGTTGGAAGACACTTATTTTACCGACTCTGGAATCCCTTCATATATCTTGTATGTTCATCCACTTCTTCACCTACGGGATCAAGCAGAGATCCTCTCAGATGCTCACAATTCTGCCTTCTTACAGACATGCAATTTGAAGACTATTGTTCTTTTTGCTTCATGCGATATATGTGCTGTTCCAGAGACCAGTGGGGTAGACCTGTCACAGTCCAGTCAAAGCACCTTTCTTGATGCCAGGGCTGGGTCCAGCCTGAAAGCCTATTTAAGCAGCTGAGATCCTACCTCTGCTGTTTGGTCTCACTATCTCAACGGACAATAAAAGGACTCTTGCCATGACTGGGTGAAATCACCAAGAGGTAGGTGAACTTCAATGATGTCAGAGTCTGGAGGGTGATTGTTAATAACTTCCCCATGTACAGTTATTCTGATGTTCCCTTCTTGAACTTCTTCTGTAGGTGGGGTCCCTCATCCGTTTTCCTCCAGCTGTGATTCCTATGAGTGAATCTCTTGCTGCACAGGTGTCCAGTTCCCTTTCATGCTGTCCTAGAAGATATGCAGATGGAGGCCAAGAAGATTTAACCCTTCCTCTTGCTTTGAGACTTCTAATCCAATTTGGGTGGAACATAGCTTTGCAAGTGAGAGCAAGCACCTGCAGGATCACCATTATGATTAGATTACATGCAGAAAAAAGGATCTCTATCTTGGGGACATGTGAGTAGATCATCAAGGTGCCTTCCCTTGAAGTGGAGGGGGTCTGACTCTTTCACTACTCTTCTTGTAGTACCAGGTGTTGTATGCCATTTCCTATTGTTGTTTTGGCGTGTTCATTCACTAGTTGGCCAATGTACTTTTCCCCTTTGTGGTGTGCTGTTTTGCGCCTCTTTGTGTTAACAAATCTGTCAGGCAGTTGTTGAGTCTGCTGATGGGGCACTTGAGTCCCCCTTCAAAGAGTTAAATGTCTCTTAGCTACTCTGACATCCTTTCCATGGGGTTGAGATTCCTTAGTGTTTCCTACTTGTAGCCTCCCTCCTGGTATTTTTCACGTTGTGCTTTGTTTGGGAATCCTACCTCACTGAAAACATACAATCTCCCCCAGGATGTAGTGTATACACTGATCGGGTTTAGCTTTGCGTTGGGTGTCTTCTGGACCAGAACTTAGCCCACTCTTTTCCTTTTTTGGTCCCTTATACGAGGATGTGACAAAGGAAGTCTTTGAGGTTTAAAGGTCATTAAGGGTGAGATGGATTCTTAATTTTGAGTAGCTGCAGGCAAGGCCTTCATTATTTTCCCACCTTCACTTGCAAGGTTCAATATGCTGTTTGTGACAGTGGCTGAGGTGAGTTTCTCTGGACACCTTACCTCTTCCGTTCTGGATTAAGTGGACAGGTCGAGCTAAGAAAAATCTTCCATCCCAACCTGACAACCTCAGCAGAGGCTATTACAGGAGTGGCCTCCATTTGATTGTGAGTGAATGCTGAGGACTAAGAACAGATGATTTCAGAGATTTGGGTTTCCCTTTTGACTGCAGTTTTTTTTTTTATACTTGCTCTACAGAATTTAGGCTGGCTTTCATGAAGCAGCCATTGCAACTGATTTTCTGAAGAATGTTTTCTTGGGTAGTCACTTGCCTAGTCTGTTGTGCCCTCCTCCGTCAATCACTTTACTTTCTTCCCTCATAGAAAGATTATAGAAGTGGAGCACTGCTGGAAAGAACTTTTCTGGATACACTTTCTCCTGTTTGCAGTTGGAAAACCTTAAGCATAATTTTTTGAACAACCTGTTATCTTTATAGCATTATTGTGTTCCCTGGACTTTAAAGTAATTCTGTTTAACAGTTGCAACTCGTGTTTGTCTCTTGTGAAAGGGTACAATATTCCTATGTTTTCCTCTCTGTCGTCAGGCTGATGTTTTACTTTGGGATCTGAGGGTCGTCCTCTTCTGCCTCCTACTCAGGGGTGCCACGTTGAAGTTCATGACGTCTTCACTTACAGAGGAGGGGTTGGGGGGTCAGCTTGCTGGAGTACTTGGATGTGAAGGGTGAAAGTTGTAAACAAGTACTGTTCCACTCTTCATATCAGGATTTGAGTCCCTTTGCTATGCTCTGTTGGAGTTTGGGATTTCACTCTAACTGCCTTCTCCTTGGAGATATGGCTCATCAAAGGGTAATGAGGGAGAGTATTCCTTTTCTGTTTTTTTCAAATTCCTCACTGACAACTTAATCTGTGTTTGTGTGACTGGGACCGCTCCACCAGAAAAAGTTTGATTCAAAACCAGCACCTCTATTTCTTTCACTCAAAACATGGCAAAAACATTTGAAGAATCTCCTGTCTCAATCATGGAGGATGCATCCCCACTGAGAGGAAGTTACAAATGTTATCTCCATTGAACATTGACAGGTGTAGACCCTTGAGTTCTGAAAAGGCTGTACTCTGTCTGCCTCCAGATCCATCTTCATGCCTATCCTGATTTCAAAGATGTACTCTACAGATAAAGCAGGAGATCGAAATGGCTTTCTTTTGAAAGCCATTGGAGTTGGCACTTGTGGATCCAACAGATTCAGGTTTTATATGGTTGGTTGTTAATTTTACCTTCTAAAACCTTAAGCATCAGAATATTTAGATGGCCTACTTGATCTGAATTAGTTCCTCTTAATAGAATTGCATCCGCATGGTAACTAGAGTGCACGTTCCACAGGTAATAAAGTTAGAAGATTGGAAAAGTTCACTCAATTACCAAATGCATGCTTCCATGTAACCATCATGGAAGAGCATCAGAAATGCTTTATATTTGCTAGAGATCACCGATACCAGTAGACTTAATGCATTTCAACCTAAATTCTGCTCCAGTAGTGTTTTTAAAAGTGCTTCATCACACTGATTGGAAATTTTTCAGCTTTAGGTAGGGTCCTTCTGTACCGTAATCTGATTCAGACCCAGTGTTTACCAGTACTATTGATGTGCAATACCCTATAAAATCTTAGTTTTTTTTTTTTTTTACAAAGCTTACTAGGTCTTAAGGACTTGGGCATTTGTATGGCTTCCTTGGCCATGTTGATGATAAGGGCTCCAGTGTCAAGTAGCTGTGCACTGGATTCAACAACAGGTATTATTTCCATAATACACACTCACTTTCTGGGTCTCATGGCACTGATATTGCAGGGCCTGTCTATTCAAACAAGTTTGTCTTCAAATTTTTACTGAAGACTGCTAGTGAGGGTAAGAGCTTATTGTCCAAGGAGAGGACGTTCCAAACTGTGGTACCTTGTACAGAGAATGCGCAACTGCCACAAGAGGTAAGGTGAAATTGGGGAACTGCTAATAATGCCTTATCTTTACTCTGAAGTTTGTTTCCAGTGTGATATGGCTGTAATTCAAATGTAAGGTAGTGTGATATCCAGCGGTTCAGGCACTTGCATATAAGGCATATTATTTTGATATGAATCCGATCTGCTACAGGCAGATAGTGCAGGGATCGACAGATTGATGACTCTGGCTACCTTTTTGTGCAGCCAATAATAGCTGTTATGTGAGCATTGTGGACTCTTTCTAGTTGCTGCAGAACAGATGGTTCATGCAGGATTTGATTGGATGAGCCCCCAAACAATTGAACTATGCAGCAGAGCTGATTTGTCACTCTGTGGATAGACACTGATCAGCTTGATCACTACCTTGTTTCAGAGGTTCTCACTGACGAGGGAAGGACTGCACACCAGTGCTGTTGAGAAGATACTGAGATTCTGAGCTATAGTCTATCTGCCTACCAGGCTGGATACTGAGCCTCCACCAAAATCCATGGTAGATGTGCTGGGAAGCCTGACTGCCGTAGAGAGAGTTGCTGGTTTGTACCCTGCTGAGGAAGAGCTTGCCTAGAATGGAACAATGGCAACTTTGTGAGGTCTGAGCTGCTCCCTAACCCGAGATAGCCAGCTTCTGTGCAAAGAGGAGAAACCTACCTGTTTAATGCATGGGACAGGCGAAGGATTATCAACTAGACCGACTCTAGGTGAGCTCTCTGTCTCTGACCCATCAGTGAGACCCTAATTGCATCTGCCAAGACTGAGGATTGTGGCTGTCTCATTTGGAAATTGTCAACGAGGTAGGTCAGGATTTGCTAGGTTAACCACTGTAATCCATGTGCAAATCAGGTGAGGGGTGCTGCGATATTTGCCTCAGAAAAGGTGCATGAAAAGGTTGATTGCAATCAGTACCTCTTGAAATGGTCTTTTTGACTGTATCACACCCAGTGCTGGGATACTGTAATGCAATCAGCAGTTGCTGAAATATAGTGCTTTTCAAAACAATGGAAAGGTACTGGGAGTCCAGCGTAGGGGCAGCAGATTCATGTGTAGCCCCCTACTTTGATGGACCCCCATGAATGTGAACTTCAACCTCCTCTTTGTTCCTTGATCAGAAGTAGCAAGATTAGGGTGGGCTTTTCTGGCTGACTAATGTGGTGAGTTTGGATTGGACCTAAGAGACTCCTGCGAGACTGTGAAGGACCCTGATAACATTCTTGATGCTTTGCGGTCAAATACAACCCCTCCACCTCCCCTGTGAAATGTACTGAAAGGCCTCTTTGAACTGAACCTCAACAGTGTTGTGTGGCTGCTGACCTGCATCTGAAGAAATCAAGTGTGCACATGCACAGTTGTTTTGCTAGGATTTGTGGATCCCAGTCCATGTTTTCAGGTCCAGCATCTGCAAATGTCATATAAAAGACTAGCTATTGATTTGACATTCTGTCCTCATTTAAGGAGCCATTTGGACTCAGTTTGTTAGCTAGAAAGTGGCTAGAGACCTATGGTTTTGATTGTGAAAGGGCCAGGCCCATTAGTTCTAGTCCTTTCTAAAGAGACACTCCGATGGTTCTTTTTCGAAGCATGAAAGTGTGAAGGGGAGAAAAATTATTAATACACAGTTAATAAGCGAGTAACTCTCTTTGACTCCTAATAATCCACTGACATCTGGCTACGGTTAGTTTATTACAAAGCCAAAAACAACTGAACATAGAGATACCTCAACATGAGGGTATAGAAATACAAAGGAATTAACATGAAGCCAAATCCACGCATCCAATTTAATCGATGCAGCATAAACAAGACTATTAAGTCAAGAAGTAAGATACAGAAAATCAGAAAGCATGAGTCCAAATTTCCCTGCATCGAGGGTTGATGAGTGGAAAGCATTAAATCTATCCCTACTCTAGCGCTAAGATGACATCCCTACATAAGCTTTTTCAGTGAAAAGGAAAAAGGTGTTGGTTTGTGGAGTCTTCCTAAGAAGCCTCTCCATCATCAATGGGTGAAGAAGCATAAAACCACCATCGCCAAGGTAAGAGCTCGTTCTGAGATTCTCTCTCTCTCTCTCTCTCTCTCTCTCTCTCTCTCTCTCTCTCTCTCTCTCTCTCTCTCTTCCCCCCCTCCCCCCCAGAAAGAAGTGGTCACTTTCCCCAATTTCAACAATCTGTTATCCACAGGTAGCTCTCCCATAATGCACAGTCCAAAATTAGTGCAGTCATGCAAGTACTTTTCCACGATGTTCTCCATATAGCTCCTTTGCAACAATTTGTCCTTGGTTCCCATGCCTTCTCCCATGTGAATTTCTGTCTTTATCACCTCCAAGCCTTGTAACTTCTTCTCTCCTTGCCTAGCTACTAAAACAAATACATTACTTTTCCCTAATGAATGCTTCTCCACCTGTAATGCAAACGTGAGAAAGAACAGATTCTACAGTGCACATGAGATTCAAACTGGAAATTCTAAAGCGAGAGTTGTCAGGGACTTGCATTTCAGGCCTACGATTTTAGCTAACATAAGAACGTGTCACTTTAACATTACAGATTGTCATAGCTCTATTGCGTTTTAGCTAACACATTCACCAAATGACAGAAATAACTTAACTTAAACACATTCAGTACATGCGCGGCGCTAACTTCACAACACAAGTTCTTCATGATAACGTTTTCTACTAGTGACATTTATTTCCTACGTTAATTCTCCATGTTACTTGTCACTAACCTAAAATGTCATGTAGATACGTTAATACATTTCACAAGTCTAACACCTCATGTTAATATAATTGCAAGATTATGTGCGAGTGTGCTCTACAGATGATTATAATGCACTCCGAGGGAAGTGTTGACGACGGCGTCGAGGACGACGGCGTCGACGACTACGACGACGACGGCGTCGACGGCCAAGATGTCGACGGTCTCGTCGACGACAGCGACGACGACACCTATCCCTTCGTCGACGATCTACTCGT
Organism: Calotriton arnoldi; assembly: GCA_963921515.1. Taxonomy (NCBI): domain Eukaryota; kingdom Metazoa; phylum Chordata; class Amphibia; order Caudata; family Salamandridae; genus Calotriton; species Calotriton arnoldi. The sequence goes on from CAWUFW010002163.1 coordinate 921,760, forward strand.
CGGCGCTGCTTCCATCCACAGCCTCGACGACGATAGTCTCCCCGTCGACGAACACGTCGACGGTCCCGTCGACAACATCGTCGACGACGGAAAAGATCATTAAAAAACGCCGATTAACACCGGACATGACTTCCCCCAGAAGAGTTACTCCTCTTCCTCCAGCTCTTTTGCTTGAAGAACAAGAGGAATCTGACGACGAGGGGCCTTTTGGCGATGCTTATAGCCCCTCGCAGCTGCGAGTAAAGTGCCAAGATACGGACTCGGAGGGGGAATATCTCCAACAGCACACATACGACCAGTCCATGGGTTATCAAGAGGATTACCACCAGGAGATGGTCTCGATGCCTTCCTCGCTTTTAGTGGATCTTCAAAGTATGCTAGTCGACTATAGGAGGAGATTCTCTAGACAACCACCTCCTCCTGCTATGGAGCAAGCGGCAGCTGCACTTCCGGCTCGCTCGATTACTCCTCCACTACCACCATCGCAGCCTCCGCAGCACTTGCAGGTTTCGGATGTACCTCCTATGGAGCCAGACACACATGATGACACCTCGGATGAGGATCAGGCCAATGTCCCTCCGCTTCACCAGGACACAGAGTGGGATGATTATGTTATCCCTGACCCGGCTTCTCCATCCCCAGCTCCTCTTGATTCTCCCCCGGTGGATATTGGGGGTTTCCATAAATTAATGGAGAGGGCCGCAAAGCGATTTGAACTTCCAATACCCATGGTTCAGTCAGAATGTTTCCTCTACGACTTCAAAGAACCGTATAAGAAGACTGTGCGTTCCATCCCCATTGTGGGCCATGTATGGGAAGAGGGATTAAAAGTGATGAAAAATCCTGCTACGGTGATGCCAGTCTTACCTCGCCTAGAGAAGAAGTATAAGGCACCGGAGGACAGTCCAGCCTCTTTGGTTAGTCAGCCTAAACCGGATTCGGTAATATCTCAGGCTGCCCAAAGGAAGTCGCGCAACCCTTCGTCCCCTCTTACTACGCCACCGGATAAGGAGGGCAGACGCCTGGATAATGCGGGGAAAAGATTCTCTTCAATGGCGAGCCTCTTGGTTCGGGCAAGTAATGCCTTGGCAATTTTGGGCAGGTATGATCGCCAAATGTGGTGCGATCTGTCCCCATATCTTGACCACTTGCCAGAGGAGTCTAGAGTAGAAGCGAAGAAAATCCTACAAGAAGGAAAGGTAACATCAACAGAGATAATTGACTGTGCGATGGACATCGCAACAACTGCATTCCGCTCGCTGGCTGGCGCAGCGGTCCTTCGTCGCCAGGGTTGGTTGAGAGCGACATGGTTCCGTCCGGAGGTCCAAAATAAAATCCTTGACCTTCCCTTTGATGGTGAGGCGCTCTTCGGTAAGCATATCGACGATGCACTTCAAGATATTAAAAAAGATACGGAAACGGCGAGATCTCTAGGGACTCTACAATACCGGAAAGTCCCTTTCCGTGGAGCCAGAGGAAGAGGTACTCCGTCCTATAGAGGTGCATACCAGCAACAACGATATTCCACCTATGGTTCAACATCCCAATCGTATCGTCCGTCCTACAATCAGAGACCAGGCCAGTCCTCTTCTTTCTCCAGGTCCAATAATAGAGGGAGGCAAAGTCGCCAAGGACTGGATTCTTCCAAGCGACAATAGCGGCGTGCTGGCTCTTCTTACTGTATCCTCCCCCTCTACAACATCAGTGGGAGGCAGGGTATCAGAATACCTCAACAACTGGCAACGGATAACATCAGACTGTTGGGTGCTGAACATCATTCGGTGTGGCCATACTTTAGAATTTGTCCATCTTCCACCATCCAAGCCCCCTGCCGCCACAGCCTCAAAACATCTGCGCCTTCTTCGATTGGAACTACAGCAAATGCTCTTAAAAGGGGCAGTGGAACCGGTTCCTCTCTCTCAGCGGGGAGAAGGGTTCTACTCCAGGTTTTTTCTGGTCAAGAAAACGCTGGACAAGTGGCGCCCTATTCTAGATCTCAGGGAACTCAACACCTATCTCATAAGACAGTCATTTCGGATGGTGTCTCTCCAGGATATTCTACGCCTTCTCAATTCAGGGGACTTTATGGCCACTCTCGATCTCGAGGATGCATACTTTCATGTACCCATCCATCCAGCTCACAGGAGGTTTCTACGATTCACAGTATCCAAGAGCCATTTCCAGTTCAAAGTCCTACCTTTTGGCCTTCGATCTGCTCCGAGGATCTTCACCAAGGTGCTAGCGCCAGTAGCAGCATGTCTCAGGAGGCAACATTTTCAGGTTTTTCCCTACCTGGACGACTGGCTGCTCAAAGCTCCGACCAAGCTGCAAGCGGAGGAGGCAGTCGGTGCGTGCACACGCCTTTTCGACAGCCTAGGGTTAACTCTCAACATGGAAAAATCATCTCTCAACCCGTCCAGGATTGTTCGATTCCTGGGGGCCATCTTGGACACGTCTCTCAGCAAAGCTTCCCCAACTCTCGAGAGACAGGAGAAACTGTTGTCCATGGCTCATCTATTGCAAAGAAAAGAGTGTCTTTCAGTTCGCCTTTACAAGTCCCTGCTAGGGACGATTTCCTCCTGCATTCCATTGATACCTCACTGCAGGTTACGGATGCGTCCCCTCCAGGAGGAGTTGGACTTGCAATGGCGACAAATAGACGGGTCTTTCGACGACAAGGTGAGGGTCACTCAGTCTATGAGAAACGCCGCCCTATGGTGGACAACGAAAGAGAATGTGTCTCAAGGTCTATCCTTCGAAGTCGTTCCGGCTCCTCAAGTACTAACGACGGACGCCTCTCTGGAAGGATGGGGCGCAGTGTTACAGGACTTGCATGTAAGCGGACGCTGGTTACCCCGCCATCGGCAGCTCCATATCAACCTTCTGGAGCTCAGGGCGATTCGTCTAGCGTTACAGGCCTTCCTTCCACGACTTCAACGGTCGGCGGTTCTTGTCCGCACGGACAATACCACGGCCATGCATTACATCAACAAGGAAGGAGGAACCAGGTCTCACTCTTTGTCTCAGGAAGCCCAGAGAATTTGGGAATGGGCTATCCAAACGGGATTTCACTCAAAGCGGAACATCTCCCAGGGGTTCTCAACGAGTCAGCGGACACACTGAGCAGACTGAGATCAGAAAGCCACGAATGGGAACTGGACCAGTCCACTTTGGAGGAAGTGTTTCGCAAGTGGGGAGGCCTTCCATAGACCTCTTTGCCACCCAAGAGAACAGGAAATGCCAATTTTATGCCAGCAAGCTACACCATCGGGGATCGCTGGGGAATGCGCTTTCGATAGCCTGGTCAGGCGCATTTGTCTACGCTTTTCCCCCATTCCGTTGATATCCAGGATTCTCCGGAAACTCAAGGTAGAACCTTGCAGGATGATCCTGATAGCTCCTGCTTGGCCTCGTCAGTTTTGGTTCACAGAGCTTCACCTTCTCTCCCTGGACCTTCCTCTGCTTCTGCGGCCAATTCCACAACTGCTCTCAATGTCTCAGGGCCAGGTCTGGCATCCGAATCCTCGATCGCTGCAACTATCGGCTTGGCTCCTGAGCACCGAGAATTTCTTGGGTTAACACTCTCAAAGGAGGTTACGGAGGTGCTTTCTCAAACTAGAGCCCCAAGTACAAATAAGACGTACCGATTAAAATGGAAGCGCTTCTGTATTTGGTGTCATCAGGAAGGGGTGGACCCTTTCTTATCGCAACCTCATCAGGTTCTACCTTATCTCCTATCATTGGCGAAAGCAGGACTGGCTCACTCCTCTGTCAAAGTCCATCTGGCAGCCATTTCTCGCTATAGACGCACTTCCTCTGGACCTTCTCTCTGGTCGGCAAGGATAGTCAAGCAGTTTCTCAAAGGCCTCTTCAGACTCTTTCCTCCAGTGAGGCCTCCGCCTCCTCTTTGGCATTTGAATTTGGTTCTCGCACAGCTCATGAAGTCACCATTTGAGCCGATTCACCGAGCGGACTTAAAATTCCTCTCCTGGAAGGTAGCGCTTCTCTTGGCTCTCACTTCCGCAAGGAGAATCAGTGAATTACAGGCTCTGACAATTCAGGATCCCTTCCTTCAATTCAAGAAAGGCACAGTGATACTCAGGACTAACCCGAAATTCATTCCGAAAGTGCCTTCAGACTTTCATTTAAATGAGCCTGTAATACTCAAATCCTTTTTCCTCAGCCTTCTACTCCGGCTGAAAGAGCACTTCACTCACTGGATGTTCAGAGGTGCTTAAAGTTCTACCTTGTCCGTACTGAGGACTTCAGGAAATCCTCTCAACTGTTTGTCTCTTTTAGCGCTCCCCGTAAAGGTTTTCCCTTTCCAAACCGGGATTGCTCGTTGGGTTGTCAGCGCTATCCGATATTGCCACACAGCAGCGGGCAAGCCCCTTGAGGGTCGAGTCCGAGCACATTCTACTATGGCCATGGCTTCTTCAACGGCCCTCTTCGCAGGAGTTCAGATCAGAGACATCTGCAGGGCTGCGACTTGGAGCAGTACTCATACGTTTACAAAACATTACTGCCTGGATGCTTCAACGCAGAATGACACAGCTGTGGGCCAGGCAGTCCTGAGGAACCTCTTTCAGTAGGCGGTGAGCTTTCCCTTTCTTCCCTCCTACCATTATTTCGTATTGGTTGCACATTTTGGCAGTGTGTTTAAATGTTTAAATTATACTTGTTATTTAAAGTACTGCAATGTTATGACTTTCCTCTCGCTTGTTTTAACAGTAAGAGAGCAAAATGTGCTTATAACTGCTAGCTACTCTGATTCAGGCATGGGAATCTATGAAAGCTCCAATACTGGAGTAAGAAAACAAGTTACTTACCTCTAACTTTGGTTCTCCAGTATTGGAAGCTTTCATAGATTCCCATGCAACCCACCCTCCTCCCCTGGGAAAGCTCAGCCTTCAGTCTTTTTGGGTTGTATTTTACACAACGTTTACGAAAATCTGAGGGTCTGAGGTTCTCTCAGCAAGGTTCTAGAGGGTGAGGCTAATCTGATTGGCTGTTCGGTTTGTTTGGTCTCTTTTACAAAAAGAGGTGGATATGCTACAAAACTAGAATGGGCCTAGGCCCAGTTTCTTTTTTGTAATGGTTTCTATTGCTATTTTATGTATACCGGGACTCCCATCTCGACGACGGGGAATGATTCAGGCATGGGAATCTATGAAAGCTTCCAATACTGGAGAACCAAAGTTACAGGTAAGTAACTTGTTTTCTTCTCCCTCCCAGTAAATAGCCTTGAATAGGTGTGAAATGCCTCCCAGGAGCAAACAATAGGGTGACCTGAATGGACAGAGGTGACTCCTCTGAACTCCACAAAATATGCAGAGTGGGGCTGCGGGCATCCTTTTTGACACTACAATATAGAATCCTGCTTGACAGTCAGATATTACTTGACAGGTCTGCTTGTTCACATAAACACTTGGGACACACTTATAAGGGAGAGGACAGGATGCCATGACAATTCTTGTGTACCCACTGTCTGGTTGCTGAAGGACCTTACTTTGCTCCTACCAAACCTCTGTCTCTGGGTGTGTTGTGGGTACCGTACCTGCTCCAAATTTGATTTCATTGTTAGATATGGGAAGACACTAGGATTACCATAGTAGGCTCCCCATGACACACCAAGCCTTCAAGTCCAAGTTTTCTGTGGTGGAAGATGTTCACCATCTAGACAGTGCCCTTACACATGGCATTCTGGACCTGTTTGCAGTAAGGCAAATGGGAATTGCTGTAATTGGGTAGATCAAGGACTGGCCACTTTTACCCCACTGGCTATGGAGGGCCAGGAGTCATCCCTACCCACTAGCTCGTACCAGGGATATATGTGGCACCTCCAGGCACCCACTTCAGGACACTTTCTGGTCCTTCAAAAGATCAGATGCAGATTGGACCTGTTCTCCTGAGAGGAGCCCTGAAAGACTGGACCTGCTCAGCCTTATACCCAGGACAAAGAACTAGACTCCAAGGGTCATAAGAGTTGACCTCCTGTTCAAGCTACAAGGCAGGTATACAACAAGCTGCAAGAGGCATTGTTCTGGAAGTACCCAGCTGACCACTGGCAACTGGACCCTGCTGTCTGACCCCCCCCCCCCTGAGTTTCTAGGTGCCTCTCTTGTAGTCTTATGGGGGTTTAGAAGTGTACTTCTGTAGTGGATTAGGGCTAAAGACCAAGTCAGTAGGCAAACTCTTTGACCGGGACGATCCTGGCTGTTGTAATCAATAGTCGCTTTATCGCGGTCAGTCTCAAACTGCGCCTAGGTCTTAATCTACCGCGAACATAGATGATCATTTGGTAAACAGCCTTTACCACAAAGCCAGAACCTTGCATGCCTTTACAACGAAGGCTTTACCACGCATGTCATTACCACGCATATCTTTACATTGAATATGCCTATACCATGCATGCCATTACAACTAATTTTGTTGTAAAGGCATGAATGGTAAAGGCATATGCTTGGTAAAAATTATAAAGGTAAATATTAAGTGTTGTATGTATAGTCACTCAAAAAAACAAAGGTTGCAGGTAGGCTCAGGTTTTTCTCATACAAAACCAGAGAAATTCAGCAGTTATAATTAGCTGAGCTCACTATAACTCTGCCGCCGCAATGAACTACTTATGACCTCGCATATTACATCACTCATGACATGGCCAGTGACATCACTCATGACATCACTCATTACATCACTCATGACATCACTCATGACATCACTCATGACATCACTCATGACATCACTCATGACATCACTCATGACATCACTCATGACATCACTCATGACATCACTCATGACATCACTCATGACATCACTCATGACATCACTCATGACATCACTCATGACATCACTCATGACATCACTCATGACATCACTCATGACATCACTGATAACATCACTGATAACATCATCCATGACTGAGTGTTTTTAAAAAGTTTGAGTTTAATATATATACCAATGTGTATTGGTGAATCAGTGGGTGCGTAAGTGCCTGTATGGATGATTCAGTGGGTGCATGACTGACTGTATATGTGAGTGATTAGGTGTCTCAGTGAATGTTTGGGTGAGTGACTGGTTGCATGAATGTCTATCAGTCTGTCAGTTGGTGTCAAAGTGCCTGTATGGGTTGGTGAGTGGGTACATGAGTGGGCTGTATGGGTGATTGATTGGTTGTCTGAGTACCTCTATGGGTGTCTGAGTGCCTATGTGGGTGGGTGAGGGGTGTGTGACTGCATGCATGGATGAGTCAGTGGATGAGTCAGTGGCTGTATGGGTTAGTGAGTGCATGTGTGAGGGGCTGTATGGGTGACTGTGTGTAGTGCTGTCGGTGAGTGAGTGCATGTGTCAGTGATATATGGGTGAGTAACTGCATATGTGAAAGGCAGTATAAGTGAGTGTTGGAGTATATGAGTGACTGCATGGGTGAGTTAGTGATTGTAAGAGTGGCTGTATGGGTGGGTGTGTGCTTGTGTCAGTGACTATAGGTGAGGGAGTATGTGTTGGTATCTGTATGAGTAAGTGAGTGGGTGTGTGTATAACTGTATAGGTGAGTAAGTGGCAGTGTGATTGACTATGGGAGAGTGAGTAGGTATGTGAGTAGCTCTATGGGTGACTGACAGTGTGTGAGTGGGTGTATGAGTTGATATGTCAGTGTCTGTATTAGTGTGTGAGAGGGTGTACGAGTGGCTGTATGGGTGAGTTAATGGATGTGTGTGTGGACCTATGAATCAGTGAGTGGGTGTAAAGGTACTGGTATGGGTGTGGGTAGTGTGGAAGTTGGAGTGGGTGTATGAAAGGTTATGTGAGTGGGTGCGTCCGATTCTGTGGATGATGTCATTTGAGATGTCATGAGTGATGTCACTGACCATGTCACAAGTGATGTAATATGTGAGGTCATAAGCAGTGCATTGCGGGGGCGCGAGTTATAATTAGCTCAGCTAACTATAACTGCTGAATTTCTCTGGTTTTGTATTAGTGAAACCTGAGCCTAACTATAAAGTCTCTGTAACCTTTGGTTTTTCCCGTGAAGTTCTATTTTATTTTTTACTCCATTTCCTAACTATAATGTCCCTATAACCTTTGTTTTTTTTTCAGTGAATTTCTAAGGTCTTTTAAATTCTGTTTCTTAATTGTAACGACCAACTCTTTTTTTTTAGTGAGCTTCGAAGATTTTCGTATTTTTTTCCTATAATTAGATATTGTACTATATATTCATTTTTAGGTCTCGCCTAGGCAGCGCATGCGCTGTCTCGAAGAGACATGTGGTATCAGGGTATGGGCTTCAAAAATAGCCCATCGTTTTCTTTGGGTCCTCTTACTGTCCTTTAGAAATGCTGCCTTTTCATTGGTGAATACACTTAGTAGTCCCTCCTTTTGTTCTGCACTGGAGACTGACCCTGCTACATGAATCCTTTCACTATGGGCCATATGTTTTCCTTCAGTGCACTACTTTCTTTCGTATCTGTCCTCCCTGCTGCTTCCAGTTCACCTAATCTTCCCAGAACAACACCTCCCTCCCTGCAGCTTGTTTGTATTTTGAACAGCTGCTCTTCTCTCCCTCTTATGGGCTGCAGCTTCCTCCTCCTCTCTACCCATGATAACGACGGACGTGAGGAGGAAGCTTTCTCTTTAGTAACACACAGCACAGCAACATTTCGCCAGTGTTAATTTACAAGTGTCTGCAACATAGAAACCACCCACAAAATGTGTGCTGTTTCAAAGTTCGGAATATGTGAGTTTCCGAAACCATCATTGCAATCCCACACCTTTCAGCCTTTTAATCTCCCATCTGATGCACTCCTCAAATGGAAAAGTCTGCCGGTTTGGTGGACTTCCACTTAAGGGTCTGGCTGTTCAAAAATTCAGATTTTTATAAATCAAGACCTCTGCAGTCAATGTGAGACGTGTCATAGTGCTTTTTTAAATTACTTTCTCCCCACCCCTTGCTTGTTTAAAAAATAAAAAATAAAATCAGAACAGCTCTTCACTCACATTTGTGCGTTTTCCTTCCTAGTTCATTTTAATTACAGTCCGCAGGACGGCCACCACGCCTCATCTTTATTTTTTTTCCCAGCCTCACAGTTGGAGCAACTGTGGCTAATACATTTTTTTATTGTCTGCGGCTGCCAGCGCTGCCTAATGTGCAACTGTTTGTACATGACTCTGAGGGGGGCTCTTGAAGTAAGGTAGCAGTGCTCCCCCCTCAATCGGAGGCCTCGATTATTTCCCTAGCACTGAAGCATTCCATGTGAATGTGAGGAAAGCACCCCTCTCCAAGCTCTTGGCGGGTGAAAGACCTTGGAAGCCAGCGAGAGGCCTTGCCCCCCTCCACCGGGGCAACTCCAGGGTACAGTCCACAGGACGATGCCAAGCAGGCGGTCTGACTCCAGAGGTTCATACTCTGGTCAATCTTAGAGCGCCTGCTGGGCCTCACACCTACCTAGGCTCTGCCTGAGGGATCTCCGTGCTTTTCTAGAAGATTGGAGTTAATTTCTGGGGCCACTTTTTTTTTAATTTTGAACAGCTGATCCTCACATATGAGAACGCGCTCTCCCTCAGGTTTTACCTGTATTTTATTGCCTACCCGCCCCCCATCCCTATGCCTCACCGGTGCTACACTGTTAGGGACACGGACAGTCCATCCTACAGTGACCAAGTGCACTCATGGAGGGTTCATAGGATGCTGACTGTTTAACTCTTCATATACCCGAGCAAAGGTTACAATCAGTAACTAGAAGAGCAGTGCCCAGTCTCTACTGGGGAGCAGCCCCCTATTGGAAGTGAAGCCTGGGAGTGAACCGCAAGGTAAATAAATACTTGTGTTTGTTGTGCCATTTAAAAACGATTAAAGTGGCCTTTGCTTGTTATCAGTTATTTTTAGTGTCCGGGATTAGATGCGCTTTTTAGGTCGATCCTGGGCAGCGCATGTGCTGCCCTGCGAGCCATGCTGTATTGGAGTATGTACTTGGAGCCCCGCCCACTCTCTGCCCATATTTGTCATTGGCTTGTGTCATTGTCCTTCGTAAATGCTGGCTTTTGATTCGTTATTAGGCTTGTTAGTCCCTCCTTAGTATCGCCTTGTCTTCATTTGTAACCTTATTATATCTCAAAAAAGACCTGACATACTGGGAACAGTGTATTATAATTTACAAGACCGGGGGTACATACTCCCCTTACAGGACAGTACAATTGTTACTTGCCTGTATGTCCCACTGTTCACAATTTACATTAAACACCATCATGTAACACAGTTCACAACAAGCTTTTAAAAGGAAAATATACCACCACACAACCTTGTGCTGAAAATGTGTGAAAGATTGGAAAGCACCTCACGTTAGTAACACCAAAGGGGGCTCCTGGCACATATTTACCAGTGTGCCCAAACTATCATCATCGGTAGCTTTCCAATTGGAAAAATAAGGTGAAAGTACAGAAATTCCTCCGAGGTGAGAAATCAATGAAAAATGAGTGAAAAGACGGCACTATTAGTGCAAGAGTCACTGAGTGCCCCCCAGGTCCCACAAACTACAAAATGAGGAGATGCAATCCTCAGTTAAAACGAGGTACCGCTTACTTGCGCAGGAGATTTATTCAATGCAGTAAGTGTCCTCTCATAAAAACGGCATCTATTTGGCCATTTACACATATATAGGCCAACATGTTTCGTTGCCTACTATCATTCCAGTCAACTTCATCAGGGCTAGTATGGGACCATGCATCACCTTGCTTGTTGGTCACTCAGACCTGTGGTAACATGACAAAGAAAACACATTATGATAGTGTGCCAAGTGTAAACAAAAAACAAAGAGTCTAAGTACCTCTAAAGTGGAGCTCAATGTAGCCCTCTCCTAATATGTATATAACCGTATGAGTATACAATTACCAGGTGGCTGCTGTAGTCCTTCGTACCTGCACACCACCGTTGGGGATTCCGCGCCAAACGGTCGCGGTCCCACTCGTAACTGCTAATGTCAGTTTCACCTAGGATCATAACAAACCAAATGTTAAAGTTCTTCCCTGCTAAACGCAATATTACCCTTTAACTGCAGTATCCTCATTTGCCTTCATACATTAAAATGAATGTTCTGCACTGATATCTAATCGTCTACACCGCTCTCGCTGAATCACCCTCGCTGCAGTTAAAAACACCTTCGCTGCAGACAACAAAACCCTCGGTTGTCTCATAGGCCAGCACCCGCATCCCATCTATCGTGCCCAGCCACTAATGTTCCAGCAAGCTGTTTTTCGCTCGGGCAGACACTAATTTCAAGACAGTGCCACATATCTCAGCATACCCAGCTACCCTCTCACGGCAACTGTGTGGATTCTCCCCTTCCCTCTTACCGCGTCCGCGGTGTCTAGAATCACTTGGTGCTCCGTCCCGATCGTAATTGACGGGACGCAAGCGTTTGTATTTCAAGAACCCCGGGGGTGACGCCCCCGGAAGTAAGAGCCCCGGATATTGATTATCAGGCGGCTCATGAATGGTTTGCTTGTACCATGGCGGCCATTTCTAAAGTACCAAGAATACTTGGAACCTTCCTACAATCATCATTTTATTTATAAACTGCCCTTCAAAGGCCTGCCTCATCTAACATAAACCACGCATTGGACCTTCTCAATATATTATAGGATCTGTCTCCGCTCAACTAGCCAACACGAACCACTGAACAGCCACACTTCCCGTACTTTCACAAATCTACGTGGTGTATACTAGAAACCAGACCCTGGTTTCAACTCAGTTGATACCCTCATCTTTGAAAAATTAAGTTACTCCCACAGTGAGTCATGGGGCACAGCAATCGAACAATGGTCTTACCTAGTTATTATCTCAGGGGCCCACACAGTCTCCCTAATAGCCAGTGGATTTCTACAAAACATGGAAGAAAGAAATATGGAAGAAAAAAATGTCATAAATTTAAAAGATAGCCAAAACGAAATACCCCCAGGGCAAATATATCTACTCCTATCAAGCTTCATATAAACATCAAGATGAACTCATATATTTACTCGTATGCAAGTGCTCAACCCCACTCCTGTTTTCAATAGTCATAACTCTCATAAGGGTTCTACCTTTCCTCAGTAATTCTTAGTGATGAAACTATTCATTTGTAACCTCCCATGAGGACTGGCCCTTTTACTTCGTTTGTTACACTGTACTTCTTCTTTAGTCTGTAAGCACTATTTTTTTTTATTAGTTTCTCTTACTGCAGGAAGGTCTCATGCGCAGTTGTGACTACCGGTGTGTTCATTTAACTCGTAGCAAATGGGGAGCTCTTCAGGGACCATGGGAGACAGAAGGGGGCAACTCGGCGATTGTATTGTAAATGACAATGCCTTTTATTTATGTTTTAAAAACCAAACTTAAATAAAAGGCATTGTCATTTACAATGCCAATAGCTCAAACTCACGTAAATGCCAGACCTATTGCATTGCAGATGCTTGTTTCCTGGGTCAGTGATCCAACTTTAAAGCAAGCCAGGCTTGTCTCACACCACCCTGTGGAACGTCACGATTCTTTGTGGCAGGCCCATATCAATGTGGAATGCTTAAATTAGCCACGAATTCATGAATTAGGGAATTGTCTCTCCGTCCACCTCCATTTAAAGCCCTCGCAAAAAAAGGCTAGGGAAGAGAAGCGTGAAGTGCTTAGCCATGGGTGTGGGCAGAGAGCAGTACACACTGTACCTCCCTCACTCAGGATTACGAAAGAGGTATACTCCTAGAGGGTACCCCTGAGTGGTTAGCTGCGCAAAAGTATTTTTTACTAACGCGTTCGTGCATTTTGAATGTAAGCAGTGTAGCTTGCTTATGTAGAGAAGAGTATGCTTTATCTGCAGAATTACGTTTCCATATTCATTAATAATTTTAATAGCAAATCGGCTTTATTGGCCGAGAGACCGAAAATGTGCACCTATTTGACTATTTACAAAATTCTGACTTCGCTGTGTTTTTCTGAGTTCTGAGAGGAGTGATAAAAATAATTATATCAATTTAAATTATGTGACCATCAACCGGTAGACATAGCTCTTAAATAGTTTAAAATAAAAGTTAAAATGGAAAAAAGTGCCACAATAGTTTGATGTTGGATGAATGCTTGCTAAAAAAAAGTGCTTTAAACAAAACTATTTGGATGAGATGTTGTATTTAATGTATACAAGTTTGTGTGAGGCCTGGTGCAGTGTCATTCCTGTTGGCAGTGACTACATTTCATGGTCCCGGGTAAAAGGCCTGTCTGCAGTAACCTGCCTTTCCTGTAGGTTCAGCTTTGGTGAGTTGAAAACAGCTGGCAAAGAGGGCGCTACACTGTTAGGGACACTGACAGTCCACCACACACTGACCACGTGCATTCATAGGGGATTCACAGGATGTTGAGCCGATGCTGAGACTACAACCTGGTTCTCCAGTTCCACAGCTGGTAACTCTGGCCCTAGTGCACTCCAAGTCAACAGCAATCTAAGGGCTGCAGAGATCAATGGACCACATAGCCAGCTGATGCAGACTGCGCCCGCACTCACCTGGATTATGAAGACAACAAGAATTCAACTCCACATAATTCAACACAATGCCACACAATTACGTGGCACGCAGTTCCACAACACACAATTGCACACCACATAATTCCACTACACAACATCTCAAAATTCCACACCGCACAATTCGAATTCCCATCATTCCACTTCATGCCACATAATAACAATCCATCAAATTTCCACTCCACGCCACATACCACTTCACATAATACCACTTTATGCAATGTAATTCCATTACACTGCACGCAAACCAATTCAACTCCAGATAATTCCTTTGCACATAATTACACTCCAAACTACATAATTACACTTCACGCTACATAATTACACTCCACATATATCCACTCAGCTTCAAAACACATAATTACACTCAACAAAATTCAACTCCGCAATGTGCCCCATATTTACACTCCACATAGTTCCACACCATGCCACACAATGCCATACCACACAATTCAACACCACACAATTCCATACCACACAACATAATTACACTCCACTTCATACCACATTACACTCCACATAAATCTACTCCATGCCACATTGCAACACTCCACATAAATACACTCCACACCATGGCTCATACTTCCCCTCAAGAAAATAGGACCACATCATTCCACACAATACAATTATACTCCACACAGTTCCATTCCACCTCACAAAATTCACCTCCACTACACATAATTCCACTACACACCACATACATCCAATCCACACAATTCTACATCATGCCACTTAGTTCAGCATCACACCACATAATTCCATTCAATACATGCCACTCAATCACACTCAATACCACTACACATAAGTCCATTGCACTTAATACCACATAATTACTATCCACATAATTCCATTGCACACGCATGCACTGATCCAACATTTCTCTTATCGGTTCACTTCAGGTCTTTCAGCACAGTTTCTTTACCATAACTTTTCAAATAATCCAAACCGTAAACACACACTCTCCTCCTTTCGGCGTCTAATGCGTACATAAGCGCAGCCTCTTTATGGGTCTATAACCGTCTCTCCCCTTCATTCTCTTTCTCACACACTTTCTACTACTCTATCTAGAGTTCATTCACCACTTCATACACAAACTACCTATCCCTCTCAATCTTACTTTCTATCTATTTTATAGAGCTCTCCTATCTATTTACCATACCACATATTTCCAATACACAGATACACTACACACTTCCACCCCTCACAAAACAATTCCAGTTCAAACCGCATCATTCCACTACAAACAACATACATCCACTCCTCTAAAAACAAAAAATGTAAGTGAAAAACAATATCATTTAAATCGCCAATAGCTCTAACTTTCACAAATGCGAGACCGATTGCATTGCAAATGCTTGTTTTGTTTGGTATGTGTTTATCAGAAACCAGATAATAACTTTTTATTTGTAACAATTTTTTGAGTCTGCACAACATTGTCGCATTTACTGTGGAGAATCTATGATCAGCAAATGTATTTCACATACTGAAAAATACACTTAAAGACCTTTTGTAAATAATGTTTAAATCTAGCTATTTAGGGGCGTGGCTAAGCGGCGAAGCGCGATGGCCGCTGCTTAGCGAGGCTCTGTAACTCCCTATCCTCCCCCGTCTATCCGGGACATCTATCCGCAGCCCAAGGGTGAAACTTCATTGTCGGAAGGCACCCGGTGGACATTACCGGTGGTGGCGGGCTCTGAACCTCGGCCGGAGATCCGGTAATAGACACGACAAGATTGCGGCCTGTGTGGGGTGCAGGCGCCGGGGCCTAGAGTGGTGACAGAGAAGGAGTGCGGGCCCAATTACTCCGACGGCGGGATTCGGGGCCAGTGGAGCGACGCAACTGACCTGAGCTTCTGGCGGTGGGAGGCATCCCTGAACGGCGTCGGTGAGTGGTGATTCTGGCCCCGGGGGTGGTGCGTCGGGGCTGCGGCCTGTTGGAGAAGCGGGGCCGGGGCTGCGCTTTGATCCGGAGGATTTCGCGCTCCGCTCTGCTGGCTTGCACCTCCCGCGTCCGCCGCGCCGTTCGGCGTAAAGTCACACCAGATCGAGAGCCATTGCTGCCGGACGAATCGGGGGTGCACGGAGGCATGACCCCCCACCTGGAATAGAGGAGCCGGCGTCGCCCGCGGTCCCGGAACAGCTGCAGTGGGGCACCAAAACTGCTCATCTTGATGGCCACCGGTGTGCAAGGGTAATATCCAGCAGGGGCCCTGTTTAAATTGCAACCTCCCTGAACACGCAGTCCCCTCAACACCACAAGACCACGGGGACTGAAGCAGAGATTGGCCCGTGCTTCTTCAGGGGGCATTGACAGTAGGAATTGCCGGTCACACGGACACGGTTACAAGTTCTTGCCAGACATTTTTCCAAATACAGAACCGGCCCGCAGGATCATTGGCTGGCCCGAGACGAGTGATAGTGTCGGCCCCGACGTTGGGAGTACATTCAGACTGCTGACCTAGCTATATCCTCTCAGCACCGACGCCACGGGATCACGAGATCAAGACACCATGTCCTCAACCAGGGGCAACAAGCCAGTGCAACAGAACAGACTGGATCGATACACTCTCCCCAAAACGTCATTGCCTGAACCCTCACCTACGGGCAAAAGCGGAGGACCACAGGGAGAGGTAGACCCGGAACCCACGCTCAAAGACGTCCTGGAGGCAATCGCGGGGATCAAAACATCATTAGAACATAAGATGGATGCAATCACCGTAGAGTTCAACCTACTCCGTGCGGACATGAATAAACACAGTGAACGAGTCAAACAGGTGGAGCTCACAACAGCGAGCCTCGTGGAAGACACCTCCCAGCTGCAAACGGATGTCAAAGAATTCCAAACCTTTCGGAAACTGGCAGAAACCAAACTGGATGACTATGAAGGGCGCCTGCGGCGCAATAACGTACGCATTTTAGGGGTCCCGGAAAAGTCGGAGGGACAGGCCACAGATCTTTTTGTGGAAGATCTCATCCTTAACCACCTGCAACCCAAAGGGCTCGGGAAATTCTTCGTCATCGAGAGAGCCCATAGAATCCCCGGAGGTCGACCACGGCCTGGGGCCCCTCCTCGCCCAATCCTGGCCAGAGTCCTCAACTTCCGAGACAGGGATGTGATACTCCAGCATGCTAGGGCGGGCCCACCGCTCCGGTACGACAACGCGGACATTACCTTCTTTCCAGACTTCACCCAGCTGGTCCAGAGTCAAAGACGCTCCTTTCTGGGTATCAAGAAGACTCTGAGAGACAAAGGTTACAAGTACGCCATGTTGTTCCCAGCCCGGCTTCGGGTGGAACCTGAAGGTAGGGCCTGGTTTTTTGACCATCCAGAATCAGCGGCAGACTGGTTGGAAAGCCGCTGATCAGCATCCAGCGCGACACTCGTGGTGGTATTGATGGGAGGGGGTGGGCGTGGACCAGCGGGCGAGAGTAGCGGTGTCATCGTCTTGTGGACTCATCGGGCGATGATGTGGCGATGGGTCCTACACCGGAACACACCGTAAGACATTTATGTACGATGAGAACCTTCCTCAAGCACGATATTGAGTAAATGACGGACTCACCTATAAGGGCTGTGCATACCAGTTATATCTGTAATGGGGAAGGGGGGGGAAGCACCACGTACCCCACTTTTCTACATTTAGTTAACTTGTGGGGCGACAGGCACTCTGCAAGTTGGATCATGGGCAGTTTGAAGCCCAGAGAGCAGGGACGCAGGGAGGGGGGAAGTTGGGTAGGGTTTTCAAAGTTCGCAAGTTTTGAATTTAAAGTAGTAATTGTTTTATCGACCACATCTCAATGTAACGGAGTACAGGAGCAGTACAATCGCATGAGTCAAGATGGGTACACAGAGAGATACGGGGGTTAGGGTCCTCAGTTGGAACGTTAACGGGCTTGGCGATAAGGTCAAACGCAGCATGGTTCATCAATACATCAAGAGACAGGCCCCAGACGTCATCCTCTTACAGGAGACACACCTCATTGGGAACACGTGTAAGGCAATGAACAGGGGAGGGTACACATTAGCGGCGCATGCAGGCTTCACGACCGGGTCGCGAGGAGTGGGCATTTTAATCAAGAACACGTTCCCCTTCACAATACAATCCACATGGCCCGATAACAGGGGTAGATACATAGGAATCTCCGGTCTTTGGGAGGGTAGAGTCCTCACGTTTGTCTCAGTGTATGTTCCCCCTGGCTTCCAGAATGACACGTTTAAAGATCTGGGTAATATACTATTATCGCTCCCGGAGGGACGCCTCCTGGTGGGAGGGGACTTCAACGCAGTAGTGTCTGGAGCAGTAGATCGCCATCCCCCGCGGGACATTAGGCCTGCACAGCAGTGGCTGCCGGATTTCCTTGAGGCCATGGGACTGGTGGATGGGTGGAGGATACACAACCCGGATAGGGTCCAATACACTTTCTTGTCGGGTGCCCATCGTAGCCTCTCCCGCATCGACTATATCCTGGTTCCAGCGTCACAGGTGCTCGCTATTCGAGAGGCCCGCCATTTAGGCAGCGGCATCTCCGATCATTCACCGATCTGGATACATGTGGTCCTGGGCCAAACGAATGCTGGGAGGGTCGCCCCCATTAATCCGTGGTATCTCCGAGACCCTGACACCCGAAAGAAAATAATTCAAGCCACGGACAATTACTTCCGGGAAAATGAGGGTACGGTAGACTCAGCTCAAACGTTATGGGAAGCCTACAAACCGGTAATTCGTGGGCAAGCATTATCCTTGATTGCGGGCAAGAAAAAAGACAAACAGAAAGACATGGGTCGGGCAGAGGAAGATGTGCTTCGACTGGAAGAAGAACTAGAGACGAAAGTCACCCCGGAGAAATTGCACCTCCTGCATCTTAAACAAGACGAGCTTAAAGCCATAGCAACGGATAGAGCTAGGGCACAAGGGAGGGAAACACAAAGCAGAATTTATGAACAAGGCGATAAGGCTGGAAAGTTGATCGCATGGCTAGATAAGAAAGAGTGGGCCAGCCGTCTTGTGCCGGTGCTACACGAGGAGGGACTCGAACCTATCACTGACCCGCAGGAAATCGCAGAACGGTTTGCCGAATATTATCAGACGGTGTACCGCACGAAAGGGCAGTACACAGAAGGAGACAACCATGACTTAATCCGCGATATCATACTCCCTACCCTAACAGACGAAAATCGTGATTACCTCGATTCCAATTTTTCAGACGACGAAATAGCTCAGGCAATACGGATGATTCATTCGGGAAAAGCCTCGGGTCCAAATGGCATACCAATTGAGCTATACAAGCTTAGACCGGATAAGATAGCCCCATACTTACGATCAATGTTCATGGATAGCGGGGAGGAGGGAACACTCCCCATAGATCAAAGAATAGCCAACATTGTAGTCATCCACAAGGAGGGTAAACCTAAAACCAGCTGTGCCTCGTATAGGCCCATATCCCTACTTAATGCTGAACCCAAGATCCTCGCAAAACTATTAGCGATCCGGTTGGTAAAAGTGATTGGTGGCCTAGTACATCCTGACCAATCAGGCTTCATGCCACATCGTAACACTGCCATAAACCTACGTAGAGTACATGGTGTACTGGGCAGAGCAACAACTATCCAAGAACCAGCAGTTCTGGTCTCCTTAGACGCCACTATGGCGTTTGACATGGTGGAATGGCCATACTTATTTGCGGTACTCGACAGAATGGGATTTGGGCCCAAATTTATGGGCTGGATCCGATTATTATACTCAAAACCAATGGCACAAGTTGTGGTGAACAACCGCAAATCAACAACGTTTCTATTAGGCCGCGGTACACGCCAGGGGTGTCCCTTGTCCCCGCTCCTATTTGCTCTAGCCCTGGAGCCACTGGCAGAGTGGATCCGCAGAGACCCTGTGATTCAAGGTATGCGTTGGTCTCCGGATTGGGACGACAAGATATCTCTGTATGCGGACGACATTCTGCTATACCTGACTTCCCCCAGAGCCTCTTTTGTACGCTTGTTAGATATCATGGCAGTGTTTGGCAGATACTCCGGATTCACCGTAAACTGGACCAAGTCCGTTGTTTTTGTCCTACATGGTGAACCGCCTGTCCTCCCGAGGAACTGCCCGATCCAAATAGCGACGGATGGCTTCCGATATCTTGGCATTTTTATTTCATTAAACCCCACGCTCCGCTTTGCACACAACCTCCTGCCACCAATGCAGAGATTAAAAAGAGATATTAAGAACTGGAAATCCTTGCCTCTCTCGATGCTGGGTAGGGCTGCCCATTTTAAAATGATGGCTCTGCCCCGCTTCCTTTATGCCCTCCAGAACTCGATGGATCCGGTTCCCAAATCATACTTCCAGGAGGTAGAGAGTGTTCAGAGAGATCTCTTGTGGGAAGGAACCCCCCGAATCGCTTTATCCAAGCTCACCCTCAACTGGTACGACGGTGGCATCAGCCTCCCAGATATTAAAAAGTATTATTGGGCGACCCAGCTAGCAGCCATAAACCACGGGACATATGGACGCCCGGATGACCCGGGATATGCCATGGACAGATGGCTCCTCCCAGGGGAGACTACAGTAGAACACTTTATTCTAAACCCCGCAGCTACCCCCTAACAGGACCAACAGCACACTCGGTTCATATATGGCATGTGGTGAATAAACATCTGGGCTGGAACCGTAGACTTACCCTTGCAACACCCCTGTGGAACTCCGAAAAGCTGGGGAACCTGTGGCAAACCAAGGGGTTTGACAAATGGGACCTTATTGGAATTTCCCAGATTAAAGATCTTTGGGTTAATGATGAAATCCTCTCATTTACCTCCCTCCAACAACAATATAGCCTGACGGACACTGAACGATACAGATATCTACAAATCCGACATGCCCTTCAGACTCATCTCACTGGGAATCCCTCCCTCCCCAGGGCTTCCCCCTTGGAAGATAGAATATTGGATGGTCACTTGCCAGAAAAAGCCATCTCCCTGATTTACAAAAAACTGATTAATAATATGGAAGACCCGCTCCAATCCCTCAAAGAGAAATGGTCGCGAGACGGCCTTGAGCTAGATGAAGAGGACTGGCAAGAGGCAGTCTCCTCCCCCAGGGAGGTGGCAATCCAAGCCAGACTACGACTAGTCCAATTTAAGATCCTACATAGGGTATACATGACGGGTCCGGGGCTGGTCTGCATGGGTAGGGCTGACAGTGGGGAGTGCAGACGAGGCTGTGGGCATGAGGGCACTTTCATCCATATTCTATGGGAATGTGAATACATACAAACCTACTGGCAAGCTATTCATCGCATACTTAGAGAGGTACTCTCACTAGAATTTCATCCGGAGGCACGTAGGTTTCTTCTGAACATCTGGGAACCAACAGACCTTACTTCCTACACCAAGCAATGGGCAACACTGGCAGTAATGATTGCAAAAAGGAACATAGCACAAAACTGGGGAGCCCCTCAGCCACCTAAAATAGAAAAATGGATGGAAGATTTAGACTGGTGCATGTTACGGGAAAAGTCAGTATATATAGCCAGAGGGTGTCCCAAGAAATGGAACAGGGTCTGGGGGCCCTGGAACTCGTATAGAGGAGACATCTGCACCCTTCCTACACCTGTTAATGAGGATGAGACTCTGATAACCCCTTAAGTGTTACATATTGTGCATTGTGATTTCAATTTCTGTAACTCTGTCCTATTATTTGAAAAGTACGCTGTCTCCATAATATGTTTAATTGCTGATATGTCGATACCATTTAATAAAAAGAAATATAAAAAAAAAATCTAGCTATTTAGTAAGATGTTGTTTTAACTTTTCTTTTTGTGATCAATTTTGGAGATGACAGCATTAGCGATGACGTCGCTAGTCCCGAAGAGCGCATTTTGTGCAAAGTGTAAAACATATATATAGACACATTCTACAGTATGTTTAACAGTAGAGCTTTATTGGTGTACTTTTTAAACTCATATTTTTGTAGTGAGTTTCCAGAAAAATCGTCTTCAAAGCCTATTTTCCGTTTTTGCTGTGAAGCCGGGGATCGCAATGACGTCGGTAGTCGTGAAGAGCACGTGATTTTTACAAAGTGTAAAATATATATATATATATATATATATATATATATATATATATATATACACACATATATACACACATTCTACAGTATGTTTAACAGTAGAGTTGTATTAGTATACTGTTTATGGTCATATTTCTGTAGTGAGTCCAGAAAAATCTTCTTCAAAGCCTAGTTTCCATTCTTCAGGTTGCGCTGCGCATCGCGATGTCGGTAGTCGTGAAGAGCGCGTGCTTTTTACAAAGTGTAAAACATATATATAGGCGCATTCTACAGTATGATTAACAGTATAACTTTATTAGTGCACTTTTTAAACTCATTTTTTTGTAGTTTCCAGAAAATTGTCTTCAAAGCCTTTTTGCTGCTTTTGCGGTGACGCCGGCCGTCGCAATGACGGTAGTCACGAAGAGCATATGTTTTTACAACATGTGAAATCTATATATATAGACACATTCTACAGTATGTTTGACAGAAGTGTATTTGTGTATTATTTAAAGTTATGTTGTATTAATTCAGCGGAAAACTAATGTTGAAATTTATTTTTATAATTTTGCGGCGACGCTGGTCATCGCGACCATATTCATAATCGTGACGATCGCATGTTTTTGGAAAATTTTAAAATGGATATACATATTTTAGAGTAAGTGTGACAGTAGGTGCTTATAAACCAGAGCTTTAAAGTTATGCTTTTATATTTAAGTTATTCAAACCTAGTTTTATATTCCAATTTCCTTCCGAACTTTGCATTGCCTGATGCTGCAAAAGTCCGCAAATAAAAACATTCCTTTCATATTTCATTGTTGTAACTTAATTTCTGAATGGTTACTGTCTGTTAACCCTTTCACTCCTGTTTAGAGGTAGCCCGAAGTGCATGCCTTTGTGTAGTACTCGCAACGTAATCGCGATCATTGCGATGAATTCGTGAAAAAAATGGGACTTGGAAAACCTACTTTCCTTTATACTTTTGTATTTTTAGCACTATACTACACTTTATTGGAAAATCCTCACTAGGGAATCTTACCTACCTTATAAAACAATCAACCTAAACCTCTCCAATTCGTAAAAACTGATACCCGTCTCTTTAACACACTTCCCCCAATGTTCTCTCTGCATATTTTCCATAGAAACCCACTAGAACCAGTAGGTCAGATGTTCATAGCACATTCTAGAAGGGCCATACTACTTACAATGTGAACTACAGCAGGTGTGTTTTACTGCACATACTGTAAAGCATGTCCAAATCTGTATTCCATTTTTTTGTATTTACCGGAACCAATCAAACATCTATTTACTAATCATTTCCAAACGCTACCTACTTTTATTCACCTGCATATTCCCTGCAAACAGTCAAATTTTCAGTTTTTTTTAAATCACCACCACACATGCATTTTAACTGCCTTTCATTGTACCAACTGAATCATTCAGCTGCAGCCTTCTCCTGTCTGCTACTACTACTTCACTTCAAAATGCTTAGAGTGTAGATTGTGGGACACCGCTATGTCTATTGGACTGGTGAGGTTGCAAGAAAGAGAAGTATTGACAGGGACTTGGGTTTGGCTAATGTGGACATTACTTGGATTGGGCAGAGAGATTAATGTGATCAATTGCTGCCTTTGGTTAAAAGCGTTGTGGATTTACAAGCCCCTGACCTCATGATTGTGCACTGTGGTTGCAATGACCTAGACACATTGACGGGGGTAGGACTGGAAATGCTAATGAAGGATCCCTTTACTGAATTGATGATGCTTTTCCCTCACACTGTCTTGGTGTACTCTAACATATGCCAATGGCAAAAATGGGAGTGGTCTAATTAATTCTGTCCAGAGATTGACAAAGCCAGGAAACATGTTAATAAAACTGTTTCTGCATTCCTCAGAGACCATAACATGGGGTCAATCTAGAACCACAACATTCGTTTTGACATGCATGGAATTTATAGATATGTTGGAGTGCACTTTACAGACGAAGGCATCTGATGGAGACTTCTAGCTGCAGATTCCTTACCTTTGAATTTTCCAGGCGTCAGGTTGGATCCGGAGACTTTTGCTGCGCAATACCCCTTGCGCGCGCCGTCGGGTGGCTCCATTCGGCTCTGCATGACTTCATCAGCAGTGTCGGTTATGACGTTGCAGTAGCTATATTGGCGCCAGCCAGGTGCGCGGATGTCAGTTTTTTTCTTTCTGCGCCAGTGAAGCGCTGATCCAGGAAGAACTACCCCTCTGTCTCTTTTTGACAGGCCTTTTCTCAACTTTTTGTCAAATTCGGAATTTTTTCCAACTTCGTGTGCGCGGATGTCTTTGAGGAAGACAGGATTCAAGCTGTGCGGTGTCTGCTACCGCATGAGTCGGTTACCGATCCCCACCTTGGAGCTCTAAGTCGTGCTCGGACTGTTGGGCTATGGCTCCGAAGGGCTTGCGGGAGCGGGCTATTAAGCTCCTTGTGGCCCGGCAGTCGACACCATCCAGTGAGACTCTGCGGAGGTCCAGAACGAAGAAGAGGTCGTGGGACCACTCCATGAGCCCAAAGTCCTCTTCGTACCACTCGAGGTCCTCGGGACACTCGGAAGAGGCACGAGAAGTAGTAGTCCAAGCGGACTTCATGTTTGCCTCGACTGTCGTCCGTCGACGAAAGAGGTAAGGAGCACCGACACACTAGGCACGGTTCTACGGAGCCGGAACCACTGTCGACTTTGCGCCTCCCTCCCTTTCCGGGAGCCGGAGCGACGACAGCTTAAATTAAAGAATTTCACGAAGCCATGTGCCGCGTATTTGAGTGGGCCGACCCCTCTGGTGAGCCCTCGGGCGTGCAGGCTCAGAACGGGCCCCATCGGATTCGACGCCGTCGGCTCCGGTGGGGCCTCAGGGATCTGATCCCGGTCGTGCCATCGCGACCGCCTCCCGCGTCGGACCCAAAGTCTGTGCCCCATCTTTATCCCTGACAACATGGAGTCGGAACGACGTCGCTCAACGCCGATTGAACCCAGAGGTTCTATGCTGTCGCCTGAACACTTTGAGGATGTGTTAGGCTCAGAAGAGGAATGGGAGGGGTCTATGGACCCCTTGGAACACCAGGATGACTCTGCATAGCAGTTGGACTAGTATGGGGAACTTTGGGAAAACCAGTGGACTGGACACTTCTCTAGATACTGGCATGCTCTCTCTGCCAACTGTGGCTATGGAGGAGGGGGCATCCTATGCCAGGGTGGTTAAAAGGGCAGCCGAGATCCTTGGACTAGAGCTGCCTTCCTTGGAGGTCAGGACTAATCTCCTGACTGAAGTCCTTCAACCTGGGGCTTCCACTTCTGAATCCCTTTTGCCCTTTAATGAAGCGCTAACTGATGTCCTTCTAGGCACGTGGTCCAAGCCTAGCACAGGGGCTCCTGTGAATAGGACAATTACATGCCACCATCGCCCAGCTCCAGGCGACCTAAAGTTCCTCAGCCAACACCCCACCCCTGAAAACTTGGTGGTATAGGCTTCTACATCCCAGGGCGGTTCCCTTCCACCCCTCCGGATTGGGAATCCAAGAGGCTGGATTCATTTGGTAAGATGTTTTCTTCCTCCAGCCTGGTATTGCAGTCGGTGAATACCGCATGCTTATTGGGCTGTTTGTCCCACTCCCTTTGAGAGAAGGTTGCGTAAGTGCTGCCACGGGTCCCGGAAAGAGGACTGGGCTATGCTCTCTCAAGAGATGCAGCAAAATTCACCATAAGGTGTAGCCTTGATGCAATGGGCAGATCGATTTCCACGTCAGTGGCCTTGAGGCACCACGCCTGGCTTAGGACACCTGGCTTCTCGGGCGATGTCCAGGCAAATTTGATGGACATGCCCTTTGATGGAGCCCGTCTTTTTGGGGAAAAGGCAGATTCGGCCCTAGTGAGGTTCAAGGACTCTCGAGCTATGGCCAGATCCTTGGGCCTCTCTTCTACTTCACGTGGCCAGTCTACCTTTCGTGGCAACGGAAGGGGTTTACAGCCTCGTCAGCCCTATCCCAGCCACTGTCCAGCGCAAGCCTCCCAAGCCATGCGGAGACGTGGACATGGTTCATTCTGACCTAGGAATGGGAGCCAGAAGTAGTCGGCCACCCTGCCCTCGGCAGCCGCAGCCTCCAAGCACTCCTATTCCGACTCTGCAAAACCACACCACACCACTCCAGTTGGGAGAATCCATCATCATCTCCCCCACTGGAGGTCCATAACATCGGACAAGTGGGTCTTGCAGATCATTCAGTAGGGATAGTCTCCACCTTTGCTTTCTTTTCCTCCTCCCATTCTGCCAAATCAGGAACGGCTGACGGAGGATCATTTAAAATTGCTCCAGGAGGAAGTTACAGCTCTCTTGGCCTAGGGAGCTATAGAGTGTGTCCTGGGTTCAGAAGTAGGCAGTGGCTGTTATTCCCGCTACTTTCTGATTCCGAAGAAGAACAAAGGGTTGTGACCCATTTTAGATCTTCCGACCATCAATCTCTTCCTCAAGAAGGAGAAGCTCAAGATGCTTACTCTAGCTCAGGTCTTGTCTGGCCTAGACCAAGAAGACTGGATAGTAGCGTTGGACCTGCAGGATGCGTATTTTTACATCTCCATCCTGTCAGGCCATATGCGTTACCTTCGGTTCAAGTTTTTTTTAAATATATATATAAAATCCTTTTTTGTTTAGTTTTTGGGAATCTTTGCAACGACGTCGCGATGGTCGCGAATAACTTGCAAAATCGCAAAACAAGACATTCAACGGCCACCAGCACATGCATGAATAATAACCCAAAAAAATCCATTGTAAACATTGCACTACACACTACTATATACATGGTTCTTTAAAAAATATTTAGGGCCAGATGCATCAACACACCGTTTTGCGATTCCCTAATTGTGAATCATTGCGATTCGCAATTAGGAAATCGCAAAACGGCATGCATGTAAGTGTGTTGAACATTTTTTGCGATTCCTAGGAGATCGCAAATGACTTACCTCATAAATATTAATGAAGTAGGTCGCAATATGCGACCCCCTAGAAATTGCAAAAATCACAGGGAAGGTGTCCTGCTGGGGTCAGCAGACCACCATGTCCTTGATAGCTTTTAAATAAAGCAATCTTTGTTTTTGTAAAGCGGCCAGTTTTCCTTGAAGGAAAACGGGATGCTTTACGAAAATAAAAGTGAAAAGTTTTCCTTTCATTTTTTAAGAGCAGGCAGAGGTCCGTGGGACCACCACTGCCTGCTCTTAAAAAATGATTTTACAAACATTCACATAGGAGAAGGGGTCCCTTGGGGACCCCTTCCCATTTGCGAATGTAAAATGCGAATGTTTCGCAACCGCATTTCGGTCACAAAACATTCATGCATACCGATGCGATTCAGTATTAGGAAGGGACGCCCTAAACACGCCCCTTCCTAATAGCGAATCTCAAACCCATTTTGCGATTTGGTAACAGGTTACCGAATCGCAAAATAGGGTTTGCTGAATCTGAAAAGCATTTTTTGCATTCGCAATCGGCCCGTTTGCGAAGAAAAAAATGCTTGAAGCATGTGCTCCTTAAACATGTTTTTTGCTATGTGTCTTTAAAAACAATCTCTTAAACCTATTTTCCATTTTAGCGGTTATTCAGGGCATCGCGATGACGTCATTAACCTGGACAATTGTGCCTTTGTCATGAAGTGTAAAACACACATATGCACACATTACAGTATTTTACACACTAGGGGTTTATCACTGTATTCTCTAAAGTCATGTTTTTCAAGTACATTTGTATACAAACCATCTCCAAAACCTATTTTCTGTTTTCGCGGTAACGCCGGAAGTCGCGATGAGGTCAGTACCCCTGACTATCACGGATATGTCGCGAAAACGCAAAGCAACAGCAGGAATTCAATAGCCACCACCACATTGAAAACTTATATCTTTATAATTAATCTTCTTACCATCGCACTAGATAAATCACTTTCTAAATATCTCAATAAAAACATTTGTCAGTCTCTCAATATCTCTAGAACAGTGTGTAATAATGATTCACTGGGTTATGTGAGTCGGTGTATAAGTCTCCAAGTGGGTCTGTGACTGGGTATATAATTCTATGAGTGGGTATCTGAGTAGACTCATGAGTCTTTGAGTGGGTGCAAGAATGTTTGAGTGGGTATCTGAGTGGGTGTATGAGTGTCTGAGTGGTTATGTGAATGGGGAATAAATGTCTGAGTGGGTATGTCAGTGAGCCCTTGAGTGTGTGGCTGGATCTATGACTGGGTGCATAAGTATCTGAGTGGTTCTGTCAGTGGGTACATAAGTCTGAGTGAGCATGTGAGTGGGTGCACCACTGTCTGAGTGGGTGTACGAGTGAGTGCATGAGTCTCTGGATATATGAGTGGGTGCATGAGTCTGAGTGAGTCTCTCACTTGGTGTATAAGTCTTTGAGTGGGTGAAGGAAGGTATAGTGTGCATAGAGTCCAGTGGGTCCCCAGAGGTATAGCAGAGGCTACATTAAATAATCACTAACCACTCTATTTTGTGGTAGTGTGGTCGAGCAGCTAGGCTTATCAGGAGGGTGTGTTAAGCATTTATTGTATTCACTCAATCAAGGCTGATGTCACACACTCAGACAGAATCCACACCAATTAGGTAAGTATAAAAAAGGTATATTTATGGTTTATTTATAGACCCAAGCAGGACTTGGTACAGATAGGTAATAAATACTTGCAAATGCACGACTGTTCAAGGAAATGCAGTTGCAACAGTTACAGGTTGATATCGCCTTTTCAGAATACTTGGAATTACACATTAAATACTCTTTTATTACTTTTGGATTACTTTACAATAGTGCTCACTTTTCCCCATACATTAGCAGTTCTACATAGAACACTTTATGAACCCAAAATCTCATACTATGGCTCCCTGTGGGAGGAAAAATGGTTATCGAACTCGGAGGTAAATATTTGACTTACGAGGTTGAGGTTTCGGGGTTAGGAGCAAGGTTCCCCAAGGTCCAGGTGGACACTCTAGTTGCACCACCAGCGGCACTGGGGCGGCCGGGTGCAGAGTGCAGGGGCCCACGTTAGCCAACGGGCTAAGGGGGGCTTTGGTTGGGGTCTGCTAGAAAGCAGGCCACTTGGGTGTGGCAGCGAAGCTCCAAAGGTTGCGGTTGGCACTGCAGGGGCCAACGACCGACGGAAGAACTGCACCGCCAGCTGCTCCGAAGCGGCCTGGGGCAAGAGGTAAAGCGGACGTCGGGGTCCCTGGGCTTCTCAGTGGAGACGTTGGTTT
The DNA here is from genome assembly GCA_963921515.1 of Calotriton arnoldi. Taxonomy (NCBI): domain Eukaryota; kingdom Metazoa; phylum Chordata; class Amphibia; order Caudata; family Salamandridae; genus Calotriton; species Calotriton arnoldi. Next base: position 950,604 of record CAWUFW010002163.1, read on the forward strand.
CGGAAAGCCGCAGGAAATAAAAGCGCATGCAAATTCGTGTCACATGTTTTCAGCTGCCTAGGAAGAAGAGGCTGCTGCCTCGAAACGCGTTGGCAATGAAGACGAATCCTTACCTGGGATGCGGAGGCAGGCTTCCCTGCAATTTGAACTGTAAAGGCAGAATTAGCAGTTGAGTGCGACCTTAAGCTTACGGGCCTTTGTAGTACAATAAATATATATATATATATATATATATATATATATATATATATATATATATATATATATATATATATAATATTGGTGAGGATGTGTGTATGTATAAATATATATATGTGTGAGAGGATATATGTATCTTACCTGTTAAATTTTTACCACGCATATGCCTTTACCATACATGCCTTTACAATGAAAATTTTTGGTAAAGGCTTGCATGGTAATTGAATGCGTGGTAGTGTTGCGGTCATTGTAATGACCGCAGGGTAAATGCATGTGTGGTATTGGCATGCTTGGTTCAGTCATACAGCTCCTTGGTACTATTCCTACTTAAAACTTTAAAAAACTCATAGCTCCAGTTCCTCTTTTTAGATTTTTATCATTTTGATGTAATTTGTTTGTCAAATTTTACTCTTTTCTAAATCTGGTTTGGGATTTTTATGGTTTTGCCACTTGACTTTATTACTGTTTTGGTACCGCACAAATACTTTACACAGTGCTCGAAGTTAAGCATGTCTGCTCTGTGCTACAGCTACCAGGGTACTAAGCTATGGTTATTTTAAACTTTGATGGTTCACCCTGACGAGGGTTTTGATTATTTCTAGAGGTGGGTAGTCACCCACATCAAGTAATCCATTTTCTTACATTATTGTTTTTGTTTAATTTGTGTTTCATGTCTGTTGATCACTGCAGGTCTGCATGTTACCACTTCACTTCAGGCGCCTTCTGCAGCTCGTATATGTTACATGTCATGTAGTACCAAATGCTGCTGTAAATCTTTTTAAATATGCCATTAGTAAAAGTAGTTGGCATAAAAGCAATACGCAGAGTTGCAGTGGAATTTCAGAAGCACGGTATTAGTGGGCTATTTTGGATCTAGAAGTTTTCTGTGCCTTTCAGAATTGCAGATGTGGTTCTCTTTCATTGAGCATGGTAGCAGAGGTTTTACAGGGCACAGGTGGTGAGCTGTTTTCTGAATCCTCCTGCGTTCTTGTTTTTGTCTAATCTCCGCTATTCACTATCAGTTACAAGGTCTCTGGAAGCATCATTTATAAAGTTAATTTTCCAGACACTATTTTCTGTTCCATAGATACTGCTATATACGTTTTTGAATCCTCATGTGTTTTTGCCTACCCGTAACTATTTACCGTTACTTAGAATGTCTCAAACATTTAGAAATGCCTTTTCCTAGGAGACTGTTTCCTTCTTCACAGATGCTTTTGCATATACGGACAGCATTGAATGAATGTCTCATTTAGAATTTGGAGTACTGCCTCGATGTCTGTTTTCCCTTTTAAGCTCTTTGATTTGAAAAGAAAACTTGACATTTTAAAAACGTTTTTTTCGTTGGGAACTCGAGACACATTGACATGTATAACTGAGTTTTAAGTGCTGTGTCCCTAAGAGTGGGCATTGAAATGCACCCCGCATCAAACCTCCCTGGATCAGCCCGAGAAGGCCAGCGGAAGTGCTTAATCCCAGTCGCCCCCCTACCCCGTAGATGTGCACAATGTCAAATTGCTTGTTTTCATTTTTCGGCTGCGTCAGTCTGGCTGGCTTAGTAAAAGGTCTCTTGACAATCATCCCCTCCACGAGAACCCCCCATTACCGCCACCCCAATTCACGAGGTACTTATTGTGAGGCCTCATTTCAGAGATTATGTTGCGCTTTTGTGTCTGCGGGTGCCTGTGTGTTTAGTTGACCCCAGCAGCTACTGAGTGGGAGGGCTGAATGCTGTTATGACTCGTACTAGGAAGTGGCTGAAGGTTAAATGGCCCCATTATTTCCCAGCTGGAAGTCTTTGGCGAATTTGTGTTTGCTGAAAATTGGCTCGAATGCAGATTTCTCAGTGAAGTAGGAGTTAAAACTACGAGGCTTGCGAGCCTTTGGCGACGGAATTGGGGGGAGGGGGGTAATCTCCAGCGGGGACTGGGTCTTCGTCTGTCACTCAGGCACCCGTCAGCATAAATCATGTGTATGGTCTGGTGGGGGTGTGGGCGCGAATGGGATAAATGTGGTGACCAAGCGCGCGAGGCCATGGGATTCTGCACTGCAGGGGCTGCGATATTGGTACCCAATTCTTCATCTCCCATCATCCTCTCTTCTCACGGAGATCCATACTGGATCCATGGCAACCGTTTTAGCACAGGGCATTTCCATCGGGTTAATATGGGGCTGCCACGGGCCGGCATAAGGAAGCAACCTCCGTCAGTGGCACGGCACTCTCCATTTCACATATATTAAAAGCTGTGGACCTCAGTCGGCTTTAATTTGTCACGCAACTTCTGTCCCTTCGTTATGGAATATCGCCTAAGTGTTGTGTAATTGCAGATAAGGAACAGGTGTTTTAGTTGTGAAATGTAATACACAGCCTAAAAATCGGACTGCATCAATTTTAGCAGCCGTGTCCAAGCCTTGCTGCATTGCTACACCCCCCACAATGTATCATCCTCCTGTGCCAAAGTGAGGGGATTCCCTCCCTCTTGCAATCCACAGAAACACTGTCACACACACTCCCACTTTATGACACACACTCCCCCTGCGCCCCTTCTCTGGTAAACAGCTCACTCTTACACACGCACACGCTCCCACAGGCTGGCTCTCAGACGCACCACACGCACGCACGTGTACAGCAAGGTACCTGCAGCTCGCCTGACTACCCCGTGTAAATCGTCTTTTGGTTGGGTGCTTGCCGCGTGCGTGGCTGCTTCGTGTTGGCGCCAGAACCGGTCTGGGGCTCGGGTGCTAGCCCTCCTGTTGGCCTCTGTGGTGGCCAGCATCGGGCCGGGGCCCAGGTGCTTATTCCCTCTGCTGTGGCCAGCGCCGGGCTCGCGCTTAGGGGAGCTGCCTCGGGGGCCTGCCCGCCTGCACTCTGCTGTGGCCAGCCAACACCGTGCTCACACTGAGGTAAGCTGCTGTGGCCGGGACTTGGGTGCTTGCTGCCCTCTGTGGTGGCCAGAACCGGGCTCGCGCTGAGCTGCCTCTGTGGGGCTCGCGCTGAGGTGAGCCATGCTCCTGCTGTCCCCGGGCTCGCGCGCTCCTCTCCTGGCTGCACCGGGCGCTCAGAGCAACCTGCCCGCTGCTGCGGCGAGCGCGCCAAGGGGTTAAACTCTTGTTGCTGTGAGAGGGCTCCGTGGCGGTGAGTCAGTCCGCCCGCTGGAGGGATAGCGAGCAGGGGCTGCAGTGCCATCGCGAGCGCGCGTCGAGCCGCACTTCTCCGCTGAAATTACACCACCGTTTCTCTTCTCTCTCTCCCACCAGCTCCTCCCCCTTCGTGCCGACCCTCAAGTCCGAAGATGACACCTCCAATTTCGATGAGCCGGAGAAGAGCGTGCGGGTGCTATCCGCTCCGTGCCAGCTGAGCCCGGCAGGCTTCTCGGGCAGAGATCTGCCGTTCGTGGGCTTCTCGTTCAGCAGGGCGCTGGGCGTCCTCGGCAGATCTGAGTGAGTACCCGCTGATGGGCAACTTTTACCGCGGGGAGGGCTGCCGCTGGCATCTGCTTTTTGGGGAGCTGTCTGGGTTCTCGCTTTGGTTATGCTTTTGGGGTTACATGTATTCTGCAAACACAATTGATGACATTGTTGGTCCAGAAAGGCTGTTGTAGTCCATTTGTGGTGGGTATTTTGGCGTGTGGTATCAGATCGGGTGTGTTGGGGATAGCGCATCTAGGGGGCGGAATGCGGGGGAGGCAGTGAAAGAGCGCGAGTGGTTTGCCCCTCGGGGCAGGTGCGGGTGAACTGGGGGGGGGGGGGCATCGTGCACACTTAGGATAGAGCTAATCGTATTGAAAAAATTTGCCCTTGCCTATGCCCTGAAGGAAGGAAGAAATTAAAACCGCATCAGAAGAGAGCAACAATATTTGTTGGCGAGCTGTTAATTGTTTGGGGTCTGCTGGGAGACATACTATTGCTACCCCCTACATTGACGTGCTATGTCAGCCAGGTTGAATGCAAAGACAGACCCCAATCTTACGCTCTGCCATTTCCTTTTGGCATATTTGGGTACACATGTTTGTGCACACAATTAATGCAAGCCGCGTTAGCGAAGGCAAACCCTCGGTGGACATGTGTGCGCAGTTTAAATCACCCCAGGGTTGGCGTCGTTTTGCTATTTCTGTTCTATGGAGCACTGAGCTAGCGTGTGTTTGCTTCTCAGCATTCGGATGCTCTTCTATCTGTGCTTGCACTCGGAGCCAATGGGGGCAGTATTGAGGTACCTTCTTTCTGGATTAGCAGAGGCGCGCCAGGGCAGGTTCTAGGTGCTTGGGCACAGTGGCATGCTCGTGTGACATTACATATGTAGAGGGTTTTTTCTAATTCAAAGGGTGTGAGTAGAACAGCTCACCTATGTGTTCCCACCCTTGGCTTGTAAGTGGGGGAGTGTATGCAGGCAGGCAGTGTTATTCAGCTAAATTCACTTTTAGAAAGTTGAAACATTGCAGTTGTTACAGGTGCATTAGTAGCGCTCTATGGTGGACTCAGTCTGTATCGCCCCTGTGCCACCTCGCTAGAATTACATTAAGTCCCCCTTAAATCCATAGTATGATTGATATGAATGAATGAATGAATAAATGAATAATGGGACTTGTAAAGAGCACGGCTATTGCTAGTGTCTCAGGCGCTAGGCCCAGGCAGCGGCGAGGGAAGAGCAGCTCAGTCTTTGAACAGGTGGGTTTTCAGATGTTTACGGAAGGTCTCAATATCCTGGAGGCTTCTCAGGGCTACCGGGAGAGAGTTCCAATGTTTAGCTGCTAGTACTGAGCAGGCCGTCTGGTAGAGGGATCCATAGCAGGTGGGCTGATTGAGACCTCAAGGGTTTGTTAGGATAGTATGGGGTCAGCCTGTCATATAAGTATTTAGGGCCGGACCTGTAGAAGGCTTCGTGTACTACTGTCAGTCCTCGGAAGATAACCCTTTTTTTTTCTTTATGAATTTGCGCAATGGTGAGAATGACCATGAAATAATCTGCAAGGCAGAACTGGGTTGCAGTAACCGAGCTCCGCGCTGAAATCACAGGTACGTGTGTGCGTGTTGTTGCAGGTTGAATATAACATTATTTGACTGGACTTGTCCGGTTATGGCCCCCCGAAAGTCCTTATGTACTTCCTGGTTCAAGTGGTGAGTCTGAGACTACTATGATGGTGGGGGGGACCCTGAGCCCGTATTAATAAATAAGAAGTGGATTTATCACAGAGGTGTTTTGGACAAAGTTCATAACGTTTTCAAGTCTTCCAAGTATAATGTGCATCCAGGTCAAACAGCAGTACAGATAGTTCAGCTCACCAGATGGCAGCAGCATTTAATTACAAATGGTGTATACATCCAAGGATAAGAACAGTAAATACAAAATGAATCAATGGACACTTGAGAGGAGGATGATGTCTTTCCAAACAGTGCCTTATTCTTCCTTTTTCACACACACCTGATTTAGTGCTCATTGTTACTCTTTTGCTGTTTAAAGAAACCAACTTTTTTGCCCTGTGTGGCTAGGAGGCCTAGGGTGTTTTCACAGCTTTGAGATTACGTTTGTGAGGAAATCAGTGTAAAAATAAGAGTAAGGTTGCTGCCCTGTTAATGTTCTTGGTCTCTGTGATCGTTATTTCATTGAGGGCCAAGGATGTTGTCCGTATGTGGTCTGCAGTTTCACCTCTCGCGCTCCGCACCGCCTCAGAAACATAGAAAAAGTAATAAAAAGTGGTAAATCAGATGTGTGTAAAAAAGAATAAAACAGTGTGGAACAACATTATTATTATTATTGTTACTATTTTGGATTTTCATAGAATGCAATGGCTACCCAAAAACAGGCTTCCCAGCGCTGAGCGTTCATACGAATGGAGGGCTATTTAGGCAAATAAGTGAGTTTTAAGTTGCTTTCTGAAATCCAAGAGGTTAGTATTTTTCCTGAGGCTGATCGGTAGGGCGTTCCAAAGTTTTGGAGCAAGATGGACAAACGAACAACACCATCCTCTGGCTGTTTTGATTCTGGGGACAGCAAGGAGAGAGATTTTGACCCCAATCCTCTGTTGGCATGATAAGGATTGATGAGGTGACTGAGGATCTGCGGACCAGACTTATGTTTTGCGCGATGTGCAATGCAGAGTGCTTTAAATTGTATTCTTTTACTTATCGGCAACCAATGAAGTGTGATGAGGGCCGGGCGAGCCGACTGAGATCCTCTCAAGTGTCTAATGTTTTAGGACTTATTCAATGCTTGAAAACTAAAATGTGCACATCATTCAGAATGTTAAACTGCTGAAATATAATTACAGGGCTTTAAGTTGGATGAAAAAACTGGGGGGTCTCTCAAAGGGGCGTGGCCATTGTAATTAAGGGCGTGGCTTACAAACATGTAAGCTAAAAATCTGTGCTTAGCATAGTGTGCCGCCTGACTTGTATTTTGCTGTTTCTGTCATTGCATCCAGATATATGATACAAGTAACATCATACCTACAACAAGGCAGGACTATTGGCTTTGTCAATGGTTGTTAGTTGCATAAGATAAATAAGCAGCAACTGTGGCTTGTTGTATATTATATTGAAAAAGCTTCCACTTAAAGCCCTGGTGACACCACGACAATGTTGCTGCTCCTGAGTTTCAAAAAGAGAAGGGAAATCCAAAGAGAAAATGACTCTCTTTAAAGGATTTCCCTTCCCCTACAACGCTCACCTGGCATGAGGTCATGCCGTAACTTCTCCACTAGTGAGAAGGGAGAAGTGTGAGCACGCGTACATGGTTGTGCCTGCTGTCACTGCAGTCCGGGGAAAAAAACGGACCGCCTGTGCCAGGGCACAAAACAGAGCCCGATAGAGACCCGTTTCGAGGCCCCTTTTAAAAAACTGCCAGTGCTCAGCACCAGTGAGACCCGGCCCACTTATAGCCCTGTCTAATTAGCTGAACTATCTGTACTGCTGTTTGATCATCTGTATGCTTATAAATGTTGGAAAACGTAATATGAAACCCATTGACACTGGTCTGTTTAAGGTCTGCACTTTGGAAACTTGTTAAACTAGGACTGGTGCATTCTGAGGTTCAGGTTGCATTGCTTAGGCTGGCTGAGATTTTCGGTGTTGGCACCTTACAGAATGCAGTGTCAGAACTCTAATTTTATAGAGCTGTAACAAGCTTGGAAATCAAGTAGCCTGAAATAACATATCCACCCACCATTACAGGCTTTCGTCATATGCATTCAGAGGGTGCTAGGTTTCTTTTTGGTTGCACTACATTACATTAATGAGAAGATGCAAAACATGCTGGGTGTAGAAAGGGCTCTGACATGCAGGAGACCATTGGGAGTTTAAGGCAAGGAAGCAATTCCTTATTTCTGGCCTGTGTGGCTTAGTAAACCAATAACATTGTGGCATGTGAAGAGCTTTGTAATTAAGAGCACTAATGATCAACTCCAAGGTAGAAAAGGCGGTACTTGATAAGTCAAACATTTGGTCAATCCAGCAGACATTAATGTTTCAAAGAATTCATGCTGTGAGGAAGGGGTGCAGCAGTCCAGTGCGGTGACAAGTGGGTATTCCCAAGGGCTTTCAGCTGTTGGAGGCAAGTGGGATTAGGTGGATTTTGGGAAGTTGTGGTGGAAGAAGCAAAAAGAAGCAATATAGCTTGTCAACAAATTGGATGTTAGAGGACTAGTCCAATGAATGTCAGTTGGTTTATATTTGAGAGACACATGAGCTGTGAGCAGAGACATTGACTCTTCTCATAAAGAGGTTGCAGAGGAAATCCATTTCCGTTATCATTCAGCCTTTTTTGTTTTTTTTACAAACTCTGGTACCATGAGCTAAGTTGCCATCCAGTGTGGTTATCTGTCCAATTAGGACTTGCTATCATCAACACTGAGGATTAGAATAAAATTAATATATCTACCTATACTCTCACCTTGGTCGCTTGATGCTTTTCTGCCACAGTTTAGAACATTTCTGAATCTTCCACTGCCAGCACAGCAAAAGCTACAACGCCAAGCATCTATCAAGAGCAATTTTGCCAATTTGCCTACAATTGGGTAAAAGAAAGAGACTTGCAAATATCTATCTGTACACCCGGCACTTAGCACTGCAAGGGTGCAAGACTCATGCAGAGTCCTTACCAGAGTCATCTATTATGTGAATCTGGTGATGTAAGAGTGGCACTGTTTTCACAAAGGATTAGTTTAACAGTGCTTACCTCAAACCTCCATTAGTCTGTTGCTATTGTAGATAGCATTTACACCAAAGAGTCAGTTAAAAACGTGTCTGTTATTTGCAACACAATGTTGGTAGAGGAAGTTCAAGTTGTCTGTTTTTTTTACTGGAAATTGCTTTTTCCTATTAAGCTGACAGAACTGGGTTCCTCAAACATTTAATTGTTGTGATCCTGTTTGCCTTTAGTAACCTAAGTAGTACAGTGTAGGGACCTTTCAACATCAATTTTGACTTTATTAATTTGGGTGTGGCTAACATGTACACTCAAATGTTCTGTCTCCTGTGCCAACTTGTGGTAAATTCCTACTATTGAGCCAGACCCATTAACATCTACTCAAAGCTGTGAAAGGCCAGGTTTTGCATAGGTAGTACCTTACTTATGGGAGTGCTTGCATTCAGTCATCCCCATGTCCTGGGGGGTGGTGCACTCTCACAAGTTACCCTCTTTCATGTGTTTAAAGTGAACTCGCTGGAACCTCTACTTTTCAAGTTCGAAACTCCAAACTGCAGGCCCCTTTGATACCTTTTTTTTTGGGATTTAATCTCTTCCCTTGCTGCTCGGGCAGCCTGTGCTACCATGCTCGAGGGTCAGTCCTCGTGTGAAGTGCCTCTAGGTATTTACAGCAGATGATACAGATTTCTTCTGCATGCCTTCCTTGAGGTACACTATTCATTCAGTCATGTTATCTGTCAACACACTTCTGTTTTCTTAGTTTGTGTATTCTTGACCGAACTCCCCAGTGCCCGCTATTTTGGTGTACACAGCAATCTTCGGATATGAATTCCTGTCATGATTTTGAGGCCTCAGATATGCACAGCCCGTAGATTTCCAAATTCTTGAAGTCCTATCCAATATTCGTTCATACTAAAAGTTCAGAATACTGTAGTCTATAAGAATGTTTCATCCATGTTGAAAAAAGTTTATTTACGGTATCGGATAGACACCAGCATTATATTGCATTTCGTCCATGTTAAAGTGGTGAAGCTCAGTACATGGTGTCTGTCTAAAATGATTAGCGAAAACATAGTATAGTGATTTGAAGTGTATTGGAGGCATACACCTTGCTATTGAGTAAATTGAAACTAAGGAATGCATCGATGAGTGCATTTATGCCTGAAGTAAAAGAGATCTATAATTCAACGTACAGTTATTTGAAATATAAAAGCCACAAAACATTCATGTATAGGATTCTAGGAGCTTACTATGACTGGCTGTTGCATACAGTAACGACTTTGACCCCATACATGGACTGTGGCCCTCAAGGTAATGGCAAGAGTTTATAACCTAAGTAGAATTGCTGTGGAACAACAATATACTGACCACTAGTGCTTTCATTGCCACCATAAGCATGAGGTCTCTGAAGAAACACTATGCATATTCATATAGCACAAGGCAGACCTTGTTCTTTCTTAGGAGCTTGCTACGTCTAACTTGGTCCTTGTCCTCTGGATTATGTTCGATCTTGGAGAATGATGAATTTTCCAAAATCCTATCTGGTGCCATCAAGAAGTATTCTGTTCACAGTGGCCATTTTGGACATGATTCTAGCGAGAGCCTTCCCGATACCAGAGAGTGTGATTTCCAGCAAGGATACCTTGGATTTCTTCCCAGGGCGCAGCTCCAGGACAGCCTTGTAGTCACATAAGCTTCTGTATTTGCCCACCTCCATCATAAATATAGTACAGTGTGCCAAGCTGTATATACGATTCTTGCAAGGCTACCTCTCGGAGCACTGGGGTTATTTGCTATACAGCTAGTCCAAGATAGTGTGATTAGATCTGGGGTGGTGGCTCATGCTCCAAACTGCATGTGGAGAGTTTCTTCCCCATGCTATATCTACAAGTCTCATTCGGGTCACTCACCGGGTGGGAACTGTCATCTATCTCTTTATCTAATAGATCACATACAAACCTCTGCATAAAATTTGTTGGGTTATTGCACAGTCTTTCTGGACTTCCGGCCTTCCTCCCATTTGTCAGGTCCAAGGTAGTAGTCCGGCACACCAACAAGACCATAATCTTCTCTGATTTCAGAAACCAAGGAGGCACTCACAACAGCTTAGCCAGTAGGCAGTGTATAACAATGGAGTCTGCCCTTTCCAAGACTTGTTCAGTCTGATCTTTCACATTGCATGGGTTCTCAGTCAAAGGACAGCAACCCTGAGCAGCTGTTTACATTCACCCACAGGCATCCTGCATTTTCTCCTGATGGAGATAACCTGACTTCCTGCCAGACAAACCATCGATCAATGGATAAAGGAGAAGAGCCTCCACTCGTACCTAATATCTCATTGCTTAAGTACCTGGTTCCTCAGGACCTAACCTTTGAACACGTAATGCTGTCCTCTGAAAAACGAGATGCTCGGGTGTTGCTTACAAGAGTTTTTTTTTTTTCACTGAGCCCTTCCCAGGGGATTTAGTCTACAAATGTCCTTAGTTGTCATCATTTCATTCTCCAGAACCCTGCTGAAGTTAGGCGTGTAAATGGTTACTTGAAGGAGCTACGTAGCAGCCCTTGCAGCTTATCAAAATAGACATAGGAAAGTCTTCTCTTTCAAGGGCCTAAATTACTGCCTGAATTGTCTGCTGCTTGTGATCCCTTCGATAATGAGGTTTACTCCCAGGTGGGTGTTCAACCTTGCTTTCACACTTTGACCATAATCTTTTGGAAGTGGTAACTAGCATACTGGGACATGAAAATGTTTTCATGGAAACAGCATTCCCATAAGATCCTGCTGCGCCGGCTGGAGGAGATTGGTGTCAATGGCAAGGCCCTCGCCTGGCTCGCATCTTTCTTGGCCGATTGGTCTTTCCAGGTTTCTGCCCTCCCGTTTACCTCTTGCACTCACCCTCTCCAGTGCGGTGTGCCTCAGGGATCGGCCCTGAGCCCCACTTTATTTAACATTTACATACGCCCTCTGGCCCTTATGGCCAAAACCCAAAATATTGCCCTGGTATCTTATGCTGATGATACCAAACTGGTGATCACCTTCTCTAGTAATTCCAACCAGGACAAGGTGAAATTCCAAGAAGACCTCACTGCCATCTCGGAATGGATGGCGAACAACTATTTACAACTAAACTCCACCAAGTCAGAAGTGCTTTTGGTAGGTCGAGACAGCCATCTGTGGGGCAGACAATGGTGGCCCTTGGAACTCCCCCGCACCCCAAGTCTGTGGTCAAGAACCTGGGAGTGCTGGTGGACGATGTCCTCTCGTTTGAGGGGCATGCAAAGGCGGGTGGCCGGTAACTGATTTGGCCTTCTACGCGGCCTGAAGCCCATTCTAGGACTTTTTGACGCACCAATTAGACAGATGATTGTCCAATCAACCGTGTTGTCCAGGTTAGATTATTGTAATGGGCTGCTATTGGGCGTTAATAAATCTGTGACCAAAAGACTTCAAAGGGCACAGAAAGTGGCTGCCCGCACGCTCTTTGCACCACCTAAATATAGCCATGCTTCAGACCTTCTTAGAGAAGAGAGTCTACTTCAAAGCCCTATGCATTACTCACAAGATCCTCTATGGCCTGGGTCCCCAAATCTTGAGCGAACTGTGCTCTCTGTATATTCCCGCTCGAGCCTTGCGCTCTGCGGTTTTGCACCTGGCTCATGTACCGCGGGTGCGCAGGACAAGAGCTGGGGGGTGTTTGTTCCGGGCACTGGCATCTGCCCTCTGGAACTCCATCCCTCTAGATGTCCGTAGCACACAGGACCACTGGATCTTTAAGAAAATGATCAAGATGTGGCTATTCTCCAGTTACTAACTCCCTTGCTCTTTCTGCCTCTGCTAGCTTTAGTGCTGGGACGCCTTGTTGCTGGGGCAGCCATGCGCTCTATAAATCCGGATAACATAACATTCCTCATTGTCATTACTTGAGCAAGACATATCATTAAACTGCAGGTTCTATACATCTCTGAACAGTGCATTATTTTTAACTGGGCCAAGGTAGTATGACTGAATTGATCCCCCTTTCTTACAAAATTGTGGTCCGGGCTTAAGCTAAAATTGGATTTTTCTCCTAGTCTTCCTTCTGTGCTCTCTCTTCTTTGAAATGACTCGCTCTTTATATGTAACATACCAGGGATCTATGTTTTTCAGACTATCTTTGTTACGTATGTTCGCTAAGACACAGGAAGAGCTGCATTTGAAAACACCAGTATTAGGTGGTTCACTCCTGTAGGCCCCATTCTTTTGCTTACAGAGGACATTGAATGTCAATGTACATTACAACAGAGCCAAGGTAGTGGCAGTGCCCATGTCATTCTTCAGACATATTTCTGTTTAAATTATGGAAGAGCAGCTACATGGTCCCTACCACAGGTATTCTGCAAGCACTATGCCTTCAATGCATCACCCTGTGGTACGTAGTCAGGATAAACCTGTTACCTGTTGCCTTAAGTGATTAGCTGCTGTGTCCTAAATCTTTCTCTTTTCCCCCCTGTTTTAAGTTGTGACATCTATTTAAAGGCTGGTATTAGTTGAGCCCTGGGGTGCACCTGTAAGAATTTCCTTAACAGGGGACCTATAAACTCTTTGCTTACTGTCTTGTAATAAAGAAGTAAACCATTTATGACTGTGCCCTTAATGACTGAGTTGGTTAAACGTTCTAAAAGAGTGAATTGAGAGATGGTGTCAAAGGCAACCAATAGATCTAATAAAATCAAGGATACCAAGTCACCCTTATCCAGGATGAGCCGAATACCAATTAAGGCTTTGGCCAAGACAGTTTTCCAGCTGAGACCTTTTCAAAACCTTGATTGGGCAGTATGAAGAAGCTGGTGTGCTTCCAGGAAACTTAAAAGTTGCTTGTTATACAGTGCTTCTGTTATCTTAGCAGATAAATGCAGTGGCAGCTCTCCACATTATGTAACTCCTCACTTTCCACAAGAATAGTACACACAATGTAGTCAGGGTGGGAGTAATAGAATTGATGACTGTAAGACCGGACAGCCTTGGTGTGGTCTTCCCCCAAACATTTCGCCTTCTCCCCTCCTGTTTGCTGAAATTCTTTTTTGCTAGCTTTATGACACTGCTAACTAGTGCTAAAGTGCTTGTGCTCACTCCTGTAAACGTAATAAAATTGTCTTACACCCAATTGGCACATTGAATTTACTTAAGTTCCTAGTAAAGTGGTACTACATGTACCCAGAGCCTCTAAATTAAATGCTACTAGTAGGCCTTCAGCATCTATTGTGCTACCACTTAAGTAGCCCTTTATAACATGTCTCAGACCTGTCATTGCAGCCTGTGGATAGCTTTAAACTGACAATTCGACCTTGCAAATTAAACCTTTCGCCAGGCCCAGCCCTCCTTTTTAATACATATGTCACCCTTAAGGTAGGCCCTAAACAGCTGATGGGGCAGGATGCATTGTATTTAAAAGGCAGGACATGTGTTTTTATTTTTAACATGTCTCAGTAGTGCAAAACTCCCACATTCGTTTTTCACATCTGTTCGGCCTGCTCTTCCAGGTGATAATGCTGGGTTACCTTTTTACCTTTAATAAGTGCTAACTTTTGATTAGGAAAAGGTGGAAATGTCATTTTTGATCTCAAAAGAATTGTAATTTAAAATCCTCTTTAATGGTAAAGTCAAGTTTTAAGTCACAATCCTGAAAATGTCACTTTTAAAAAGTTGCCATTTTCTTGTCCTAACCATTTGATGGCTGTGTCGTGGGTCACTTGACTGAATACTTGGACGTTGGCCTTTGTGCATTTTTCCCAGACAGTGGGCAAAGGGGGGCTAGGTGTTGGTAGGATGGGCCATCCTTCCAGAATGAATGGGGTGGAGCTGTTCCCTGCCCCACTTACTTTTCCAAGGGCTGTCTTGGCACACTCACAAAAGGTCTTGACACTAGCCTTTTGTCACCCTAGGCCACTTGGAGCCTGGTCTGGGGAAGGAGGGAACTTTCCAGAACCAGATGTGGGGGTAGCATAGAAGTTTCCCCCACTTCCAGGGCTGGCACCAGGTATAAATATTGGACCCTCAGTCCAAATCTTTAGTGCACTCCTGAACCTGCGGAGGACCCAGAGAAGGACTGCCCTGCGACTGTCAATGGACAGCCATGCTTCTCTAAGCCTGCCTTGTATCCTCAGAGAACTGCCCTGCTGCTTAAGGCCTGCCTTGCTCCTTGATCCTAGGACTTCTAGAGTGACTTCAAAGGCTAGTTGACTGGCCTCCTGTGTGAGCTACATGAACAGAGCAAGCTCCAGATCCCTTGAACCCTGTACCTAGCCTTGTACATTGGTACGTAAAAACATTTTCACCCGAAGTGACCTGAGAACCAACAGGAGACAGAGACTTACCTGTTCAGCGATCCACCCGAGGTGTATTGTCAGTCGGCCTGACTTTGCGGTAGCTTCTGCTGCATTCTTCTCGGCAGCAGAATGTCCTGTTCAGCGGGGCCTCTCAAAAGGGTATCCAGCTCGTGGAGCCCTCGTCTGCTATGCCTGCATCTTCGTCCTGCGGTAGATTTTCGACATCCAAAAAAGTGTTAAAATCTGAATGTTGAAATCATCAGTGTGACTTCATCTAGCGGCTCCTCGAGGACGATGACGACTCCTCGGACACTGCCAGCTGCTGTGCCTTGCTGAACTTTACCTTCTCTGGAACGTTTCTTCGAAATTTCTTCTATGTCCGAAGGTAAGCCGAGACTTGGCCTAATCCATCTTGTGTATCCAAAACCGCAGTCCATCTCAGTCTGCCATATCTTTACACTTTGCCCCAGACTGCCGTGACTAGATGCCCATGGTTGACTCTTTGATCTTTTAGGCGCTATTTTTGCTTTTGTTCCAAGCTACCACAGAGTTGAGCACAGGTTAATTTAGTGACTTTTGTGGCTCACCCTTACAAGGATTGTTGTTACTCATGAAGGATTTCACCCCCCCCCCCTCAACCAATAACCCAATTTTTACAATGATTTCTGTTGTACTGAACAAAGGTCCAGTGGAGAGGAAGAGTTTAAGATGGTCGTAATCCTGTGACCTGTTCCGTCGTCACAGGTTCAACAGCAGACTACAGTACTGGAGTCACTGAGAAGAGATTCCTGTGTATATTCAAGAAATTGTTGGTCAGATTAATAATTTTATTGTGGAAGACATTTAAGAAACTGTTAGTTTTTGGGAAGGTTTAATGTGATTGGCATCATCATAGGTACTGGTCATATTTTTATACAATGTAAACTTCTCTCTGGAATTTTTAGAATTTGAGATGTGCTTGTAGAAGTGTGTAGCTTTGATTCTTTTAACCAATTTTTAGTGAGGTAATTTATTTTTATATTCTAACAGATCCTTTAAAGTGTAATTTTTCCTCTATTGTCTTTCCAATTTTTTTGCATACCCGTTTAGCTGCTTTAAGAGTCTTTGTAATCCACGGGGCTGATGGTGAACTTTTCTTAAGCGTGAAATATTTGAAGGTAATAACGAAGTCTAAAGATAGTTATCCATTCTTTATCAGTCTGGAATTGGATAATTTTTCTATATTGGATAGCAAAGGGCTGGAATTTTCCCGAACAATGGCCCAGTGCTCTGTGTTCAGTTTGCCCCATGCACAACAAAGCACCTTGGACTGTGATTTAGAACGAACTGCAGTATCTAAGAAACCAGTACAGAAAAGAATAAACATGAAGTCTGACCAAAAAAGAGGTATCATGTTTTTCAGTGACATAAAAAATGCTGAACTGAAGATTAGGTCCAGCGTGTGTCCTCCTAAATGAGTGGAGCATGTAGAAAGTAATTTCAAATTCATTGCTGTGCATGAATTGACCAAATACTGGGGGTCCATAGTCACCTTGCCATCAATATGCAAATTAAAGTCACCTAGTAGTAAAAATTTGTCAGTGTTCAGAAGGCATGTTGCCACCGATTCAAGAAGAAATTGGGTTAAAATTTGGTATGGGGCGGTGGGAGGGAGGTCTATAAATCAAAATAGATATAAATGAAACCCCAGAAGAAACAGTAATAGTTAGGGCTGCACACTGCTCCTTTAATTGATGGAATGTTATATGGAGAGACAATAAGCCTTTCTTTAAAAATGCAAGCTGTCCTCAACCCCTGTTTTTCTGACCTGACCAATTGTTTTTATTAGGTATCCTACTGGCTTGTCTCGATACATTCTCAGATGTAGAATCTTCTCTTGGCCATGTTTCTGTAAGGAAAAGCATCTCTGATATGTTCCAAAATAAATACGTTTATTTCTAAGCAGTGTTTGACCAAAGAGTGCAATTTAAAGTGATTGGCTGGCCGCCGAGCGGGTTAAAGAGTGTTAGAGTAATCTTTCTGGGGAACTGGTATAATCCCATTTAGCCCCATCTTGCCCCAGGTTTAAGAAAGGGGTGGAATTTGAGGAAATCTTTAAGAGCAAGTTGAGAATGCCATAGAGGCGCAAATCAGCGGGCTAGTAGAAATTCTCTGCTGACCTGTGATGTGAAACTGCCAGCATTCCTGAATGGCCAACTTTCTATATTTCTTGGGTATATAACCTTTTGTCCTTACCAGCGTGTTAAAAACTAAGTGCCTTCATTTAGAAAAGTGGATTCTGGAAAAGAAAACCAGAGAAATACCTAGGCACAGTGTTGTTTGAATAATTCAGATTAAATATTTTGCTCTTTAGATTCTCAAAAAATTAAAAGCAAGAGTATTGACTTGCAGTAATGACTCACCAAGAGAGCATTCTCACTTTTGAGTTCAAATGTACCCGCTGCTTTAATGTGACTCTTGGGACTGTTAGAAGGCTAATTGAATGCAGTTTGGTTCTAACCAGGTCACCATTACCATCTGTCTGCACCGGGCATCTTCTTCACAATAATCCAGCTTAATTTAACATGTGTAATAAAAAAAGGTGCTACTATTGCTTTGTGGCAATATTTAGTTATTTTGCCACAGAGCAATAAAATGTTAAAAGGATTCTGAACTGTGATCTAAATGTTGCACAGCGATGTCAGCAGCAGGCACTGAACCCACAGAGAGCATGCTTCATGCTTTGGGTACAGTATGACATAGATGGACTATGAATGAACACACACCCTTTTAGAGCTAATCAGTAGAAGCACTTCCAATTTACTGGATGTACTCTGTAGCCTTGTGGGTTTCTAAGGATGTGTAAGAACTGTTTGGCTGTACCATTCACCCTCTTTCTTCACACTGTTGCTGAGCAATAACGATCTCTTCTGTGTATCAACATACTTTCTGCATTATAAAGTCGGCAATATTTTGTGCAAAAATCTCCTTTTCTTGTGTATGCATTGTGAAGCTGCTGCTCGGGGCCTGCACCGCCAATAAGCTAGAATACAGCATAGCTATATCTCTTCTATATATGGGTCTGGTGTATTTATGCACTGTAAAATCAACCTGTAGGAAACTCCGTATATAATGATATAGTTGTATGACTTATTTTCAGCTTATTTACGGAATTGGCAGTCAGAACTTTGATATTTACATTGCTAGTAATCAACGTCAAGGACTGGTAACCTGGGTGACTCAATGAAAGTGAATAAATACAGGTTATTGAGCTCTGCCGTTTTTTGATGATGTGAGATGAGGGTAATGTTGATCGGCTGTGCTTTATGTATGTGGAGAGTACTGGCACTTTAGTAATTCTTCCTCCAGGTTGGTTTGAAATCCCTACCAAAGATCGGAAAGAATTTTCCTCCTAGATGTTGTCCATTAATGTTTGAATCCCCATTGCGGAGATTGTAAAATATGAGTGGGGTGAGTCAAAGTAGATGGGGGATGAAGGATATTTTGTTGCCAATGTATCTGACATTCTATTGGCGAACAGAGATTGATTGACTATCTGGGAGGTCCTCATGTTTGAGGAAGGTGGAGGTCTGCTGGTTGATGAGAAAAGATGGATTGAGGAGGTTGGCCATAGAGAATTTGTGACAGCGACAGAGAGTGGGATGGAGCAAGAAGAATGTCACAATAAAAGCCAGCCTAGTTTAAGTGGCCTTGGTGACTGGACACCCCTTGGAGAGTGAGGCATAGGAGGCTGGGTTTACTGGCAGTATAGCGCATGGTAGTACAGAGCTCCAAGAAGCTGAACACAGTTAAACAGGGCTCATTGGTTTGGACGCTGGTGCCACGAGGCATAGACTGAGTACTGGGACTCAAATGCTGTGGCTAGAGGAGAAGGCTGAAAAGCCGATATTAATGTGTTTTTCAATATCCTTCACCAGAAGTATTGCCCGTTTCAAATCGTACATGTCTTGTGCCAGCTATATTGTATTATTAGATTGAACTGAGAGAGTTGATTTTTCCCTGTGAGCTTTGCGTCACATACTTGCGCATAACCTTCAGACTATGCTTTGCTTCTATTAAATCTTAACTTGCAAATGAATCTTAATTTGCAAAAGGCCGATTTCATACTAATAGCTCCTAAACCAGCTCATCATCTAATCCAGTCCTAGGTGTAGACATTAACACAAATCTACTCCTCCACCCCTCCCCCCAACCTGGCCTTCCTACGATGGCGAAATCACCTGATTTACTTCTCTGCCCACAAATCTGACTGAATTTCCTTGTTAATTCGTGAAGAACTGGGTTTTAAGTCTAGAGGTAAAGCAATCACTATATTGGAAAAGTCTGCTTATCTTTGAACCTATTGTGTAGCCTGTGTGTGTGTGTGTGTGTGTTTAATAGTTTCCCAATCCTTGTTTAGCATCTGATTTCTTGATTTGAAGAGAGACTCCTAGGAAAGTCTTAGATGTTTTCTGACAAGCATTAGAATTGGCAAATAGGAATTTTGGTCATACGAGGCAAAGTGGATACAGCTATGAAATCTTGGATCCATTGAGAAAAAAATATATACTGTTGCGGGAATTCTGCACATATACAGAACTATGCGCAGGAAAACAGGACCTCGGTGTATGGTGGTGTACCAACCATCCACCTTAGTGCCCAAAATCCCAATCCGACTAGCTATAGTGTCTCATTCGTTCTCCGTACTACAGCGAAGCTACCAATGATAGACATCCCAGAACACGGACTCTTTCAGGAATCTCGGGAGCAAGAACACTGTTTCATTACTCACTCATACTTGTCCACAACGTGCGTATTAAGAGACACAGTATAGTTTAAAATGTTTATTTTAACTAACGTGCTCTAAGACACAGTACACGTGCCAGTACTAGCAGCATAATGCATAAAGACACAATAGTAAGCATCGTTACAATTCCATAGAATACAAACGGGGACAGCATGTTATAAAGACAGTGGATAAAGGACTATAATGCCTTGCCACCCTCCCCGTGCTAGTAACTAGTTTATTATAAAAATAGAAGACCTCTGGGCTTTGTCAGGGGGACCCCCATACCTTAAGAACTAGATGCAAGGTTTACATCATCGGACAAGCACAGCTCTTCTCCCTGGAAAGGTTTTTCTCCAAGTGCTTCTAACAGGTATCTTGCAATATTAAAAGCACTCGAATTTCAGCAGTGCAGCTGTGCTTCGTGTTATGTCTAAGTGCGTGGGGCTGACCAGAACTGAATAACAAGGGACGTTGTTTTTCGACCTTGTACATCGTGTGCAGACGAAAACCACAGAGAACAGCAGAAAACGTGAAAGGCAGAAATGTAGACAGTTCTCATGAACATAGGCACAAGCAGAGTCTGGAAAAACAGTCACGAAGTAACGTGTGCAAAAGAGGCATCATGGCAGCTAGGCCTAAGCTAACTTAACAATGTCGACAATGCGGCCATAATCTACACTACAACCTCCCCTGGTCAGTCCATAGGTCAAGACATAGGACGAAAACAGAGTTCAAATAGATGGAGCAGAATGTAAACGTCTATTGGTGGGAAAAGTCTTTTTGAAAAAATGTGGAAAAAAAAATTCTAGATAGGGCCAGAAAAAAGGTCACTCAAAGAGAATAAAAAAATCCAGCTATGCAGTTTGAGAGTCAATGCAACTAATCCATCAGAGTGTATGCGCAGAAAACTGCAACACCTTCCAAAAAGACATCATTATCATCGTTTGAAAAAAGAGATGCCATCCAGTTCAACAAATCAAAGCTGCATTCATGTTCCTCATAATAGGGAGCAGCGATCAGCATTGCGGGACAACTTGCGTGATATTCAATATAACTTTTTTGTAGGAGATTCTAAGCAGCCGCACAGATATCCTATTGCGCCAAGACTCCAAGTGCAGCCGCACGCGCCATTAATCCATCACCGGAACATTCCCGTTCATGGGCCATTAAGGGGCCCATCAACTGGTCGAAATCCGGCTCCGAACAAGACGTATTGGAGAGGCAAACATCCAAGGACCATGAGAACGGGCATCGTAAACAGGACCGCACAGGTTGCACGCAAGTGAAATACGCAAAGCGAAAAGATAATCCATAAGCCACGCTGAGTGTTGCCAGTGGCAGTGTACCGAAGCTTTCATGCATGCGGTTACGGAGCATCTGCAATCGCCCTGGGCTGTGTAGGCCCACAGGTGGTGCAGCCATTGCGCAGCAGGCAAAGCAAAAGCAATATTCTAGCAGCTAAGGCTAGGATCAATGGGAAGCCACCAAAGAAGCTAGAAAAAATGGACTGAATAAAAGCCGGTATTACACCAAATATCGCCTGAAAGGACGTCAGAAGGCCAGAACCCACAACTTTAAAAAAGTGCACAAGGCCGTTGTTATTAGATGCATTAAATATACAGTGAATCAGTTCACTGAAATGTTGGGGGGAGGTTAGTATTTAAAAGGGCCTGTATTTCACTGTGTGCGCTGGCCACCTGGAGGACGAAGGTCTCCTGTGCGGAAGTTATCATAACCTCCTGGTTTAATAATAGTGCCTTTATTCTGCTCAATTTATTGAAATCTGCCTTCAAAGTCGGTATGTAAGGCCAAATGGAACTATCTAACTTCCCATGCGGGGGGTGGAAAAAGTACGTTTTTGCAGCATACTAGGCGTTGCGAAACTGTCAGTGTAGGGTATGTCAGGATGCTTGTTTCCGGTCCAGGGAGGACCTGGCT
This sequence comes from Calotriton arnoldi, assembly GCA_963921515.1. Lineage (NCBI taxonomy): Eukaryota > Metazoa > Chordata > Amphibia > Caudata > Salamandridae > Calotriton > Calotriton arnoldi. The sequence goes on from CAWUFW010002163.1 coordinate 971,954, forward strand.
TGGCAGTTCGGGCTGGACTGTTCCCATGAGGCACAGGGTCAAGACTGATTTGCATATGGCCAGGTCTAAACTGGGGTGGCATGGTGAGCAAAAGAATGATGGATTTAACCCAGATCTCTTGACTGGGGGTGAATGTTTTGATTTGTTCTGCATTCCGTCCATCAATTGTGTGTCTTAAGCTTGCAACCCACAGCAATCTTGATTATTTAAAAGCAGATAGCTACCGTTAGCAAGCATAGTGAAAGTTGGTGATATAGCTGGAACAGGAATACCCTTTAAAACACATGCAAGATTCGGGGCGGAAACATTACAAGCCCGTGCAATTTAATGTTTTTACAAACAAGGTAATGACCCACTGTAGAATCGCAAGACTCCCCAGTAAGGTACACCTCCTTGTCATCCCTAAGGCATCTGTATGTGAAAGGCAAGGACCACACTTCATGCAGAAAGGTACTACCCAAGGGCTCAAAACGGCCAATCGGGTAATGTTTCATGCAGGAACTGAATTCAAGCAAAGAAAAAGGCAGAGAGATAACCCTGTGTATAAGCCAAACTGCAGAGTCCGTTTCTGCTACAGAGAAAGGTACAGGATCTATTTTTTCTATATGTAGAAGAGTGTATGTTGCATCTTTCATGGACATGAATTGCTGTTTCTCAGTTAAGTTAAATGGCAAGAACAATGCGGAAGCGTTTAAGTAATCCCATGGTACCTTCCCCATTTTCAGAGTTTGCAAAGTCCATGCAAACTGCATCACTGAACGCAATTGATCCTGACCATGATATAACACAGACACTTCATCTTGTACAATATCAACAACAGAGGTAACAATGTTGTCTAATGTGTAAATGTGGGAAGACAGCGTGTTAATACTATTGTCAACAACAGCAAGTACTTTTTCTAAATTTGCTTGGTCTATTTCCCGTAAACAGGAAGCAGCTTCTATTTGAGAAAGCTTCCAGATTTCATTGTAAGTCGCATAAAGAAATCTTATAGTTCTCGGACCGCTAGGTCCCAGAACAAAGTCGGCCAGATCAATGTTACTGGATAACAGGGATAAATGTTGTTTCACGGACTCTAGTGTAGAGTGCTGCAACCACTGTTTACATAATTTTCCCACTGAATATGATGTAACCGAACGTGAGTTAGAAAAACGTGGATCAGGGCGATCCTGTTTATAACCAGGAGCAGAATTATAAAACGCAGTTGGCAGGCATTAGAATCTATCGGCCACACCAACCATTCTGAGGGATCTAGTGCAGAGACATTAAATGAATTATTTTGAAACAAAGCTAGCAACTCGTCAATGGAATTATTTGAATGCAAGCTCCAGTTAGGCAATGAAGACAGCTCAGGAATGGTAGGTGCATTCAATTGTTTGGAAGTCGCCAAACCAAAACAAGTTGTTTGGTATATAGTATTATTTAAAAATAAAATTTGGGTCGGGATGAGGCAAGCGCGATGTAAGGCCTCGGTACCGCGTACCTGCCAGGACTTAGTGCCCCAAATAGATTTCAAATCAATGGTGGCCTTCCAGTGTTCGTAGCCACCAACAACTAATGCGTCCGTAAAGGAGCTGGAATACAGTAATTTGGTGTGGGTTAACATCACCTTCGGATTGGAAGAAATGTTTACTTTAAAATAATAGGACCCTGGGTTTGACCTATCAAAGTCTGTAAAATAAGTAAACTTATTTATCAGAGTTTAGGAGCTCCCTTGCAGAGAGGTGGGGCAATGTTCCCACTGGGTATAATTAAAACTACCTCGAAGTGTATTAGTTTTATGTAGGAAATGGTTACCATAATGTTGATAACAATACAAATCGGCATAATTAGCAGAATACAAATCTTCAGCATCAAAGGCAGCATAATATTTCAAATCGGAAAACAAGGATTGAATTGCATGCACATCCCAATCATCTGAACGTATGTTTCTTTTTACCACATCACCGTTAGGAAACACGAAGTACATTCGGTACATTGATAATTTCTGTCGGTCCATGAATTTGGAAATTCACTGCATCCCATACGATGCCATCTGCGACTGGAAAGGCGGAAATGTTCACAAATGTCTGGTCACGCTTCATGATGTGTGAAGAAGAGTGCGGAGCCAAAGTTCCAGCAACAGAGTTCACCGCAGAGCGCTCTGGCAAGTAGTGACCATTGATGAGCAAGAAAAAAACTATCACAAAGCCAATGGACATGAACGGGAAAATCAGAAATAGCACCAACCAGATGTATGTCCATGGAGGGACCAAAAAATTGTCTCTAAACCAGGATACAAAAACACTGAATTTGGTTGGGACAAATGATGAAGTGGAAGTCGAGTCAAAAGAAAAGCGGGACTGGTTCAGTGGTGTTGTAGGCAAACCAGCGAATGACTCGCTTGTGGGATAAGCATATTCAGTTTCCTCGTTGCAGGTGGAAGCTGGTGGGACGAGCAGGCGATCTGGTTGAGAGACCATCTCAATGGCAACATCGTTAGACGTGGTGACCGGAGGGCCACCAGCAGGATTCCTCGAAATGGCTGGACATGAACCCGCAGGTGTTACACTATTCAGAATCGGCCAGATGTAGCTTGACATTGTCCACTGAGATGTATCTGTTGTCTTTGCGACCAGGAAGCGGTGGTAAGATGACTGTACGAGTACCCTTCAAGCCAAGGACTGGAACCGGTGCACAATAAGAGGGGCCAAATTCTATTTTGTTCTCCACCTTCTCTCGGACCATGTCTCCAATCTTCGGAAGCCAGCCGGCAACCGGAATCTGCAGCGCAGCGTCAGTGGCTGAGGGTAAGTGTTCACTTGCAAGTCTGTCAAGGGTCTTTTGCAAGTCCTGTAACATAGTAGAATGATTATCTACGTCAAAGGTTGCGGCAGCTGCCGCCATGTCTAGACCATCAAGGTCTGGCACAAACATCTGTATGCCAAAGAGCATTTCGTATGGGGTCCGCCCACCCAGAGATCTTCTAGGGAGATTGAGTGCACGTTGCACGCCATACAAGTGGGCCAGCCAGTTCCTGCCAGTACCCAAGACTCTAGCTGTCAAGGATTGCTTTAAGTCACGGTTCATTCGCTCCACAATTGAGTTGCCCTCAGGCCTGTATGGAGACGAAAATTGCACCAGCACCCCCATAGACCTCATCGCATCCTTGTACTCCTTAGAGGCGAACGCTGGACCTTGGTCGGAATGGAAGGTGCCACAGGCAAAAATTCCCACAAAGACGCGCAAATCCCTGATGACATTTCGAGCGTCAGCGCTGCGTTGTGGCCAAACCCAGATGAAACGTGTGCACGAATCAACTGCAACTAAGATGCATTTATATGCAGTATCAGAAGAAAATGGACCGCAGTGATCAAGATAAACACAACCAAAAGGTTTATTAGAAATGCAGAGCTGTTTGTGGCGGACGTGTAACCGTAGAGGGCTTAATTTGCTGACAGATGTCACAAGAAAGGACATAATTACGGGTCTGTTTATATAAACCACGCCACCAGTAACGCTGCTGCAAGATTGAAACAGTTGCAGACACGCCAGCATGGGCCGAAGCCAAGCCTTCGTGTGCGGATGTTATCAAAGAATGTCTACGGTCCGCGTTGGGAATCAGCCCATCACCAACGCCTGGAATTCTTACATAAGGAACCTGGTCGAGACTTAAGTGATCAGAGTACTTGGAAGGGAAACCCTGTGGGTAATTAGAAGCTTCCTTAGTAGCAGCAATAGCTGCCAAAATCTCATTAACTATTTTTGTCATGGATCTTGTAACGGCTGCTACTGAACATGTGGCTACTGCTAATTTGGCAGCTTCGTCCGCCAAACTGTTACCGACTGCGTGTGCGCCCACCCGCTGGTGGCCAAGAGTGTGAATCACCTGTGTGAGAGGCAGACGTTGTTTAAGATCTGCTACTCGAACCCAAAGCAGTTTATGCTTAATTGCGCTGCCCTTAGAATCTCGATAGTCGTTTTGAGACCAAAAGAATAAGTTGTCATTAAAAGACTGAACACAGTAGTAAGAATCGCATACAATGAGAGTAGTCACATCCGGGTCCGCAAACTCAAGTGCCAGCACCAAAGCACGCAGCTCGGCCAATTGGGCGGTACTGTCTCCCAGTGCCTGCGTGTGCACAACACGACTTGAACTCACCGTTCACCATGGTACCTGCCACAATAGCACATGCAGCTGAATAAGCATGCTTAGAACCCATGGCCGGTTGTTCTGAACCATCGGTGTAAATGATACTCCTCAAGCGGCAGTAAAGACAGAGGAGGAGGATGAACAAATTCATACTGCAAGAACTCCTGTGTCTGAAGAGAGGAATCAAAGATAAAGGTGACATCCGGTGACGTCAAAGAAGTAGCCCATTGTATCCAACGGGGGTGCAAAGCCTTAGAGTTTGGTACACTTGCCTTTGTCACTGCCTCAAGGGCAGGATATGGTGTTACCACCAAAATGCATATTCCCTGTGCCAGTGCGCGTTCCTTAACACCTTCGCCGCGATCGGAATTCCGCTCAGGTGCTGGACATTCCGATCGCGGGCGTGGTCGTGTCGAGCTCAGCTCGTCATGCGCACCCGCCCACCGCGCAGCATGACGAGCTGAGCTAGTCATGAGCATCGAAGGGGTTAAGAATCGCCATTTGCACTGCAGTCAAAACTTTTTCCACAGTTGTAAAGCGCAACTCGGCAGAAGTGTAAAGATGCGACTTGTATGCAATAGGTACTGTCACCTTCGTTAAACGTCAAGTAAGTGAAACCCACTGCGCCTGGCACGATTCTGATCAGGTTTGTGTGGTTATCACGAGTCAACAAGAACTTTGATTCAAGTAGATCAGACTGCAAAGATTGCAGAATAGCTGAATGTTCCGGAAGCCAGCACGACTTTGAAAAGGTTGGTTGTATCAAGGCATAAAGAGGCTTGATACGCTGGGCATACTCTGGAATGTAAGAACGCCCGAAGTTCAAAAATCCCAGCAAAGACGGACGTTTTTTCGGGGTTGTTGGAGGGCGCAGAAGTGCGCACTTCTCCAGGAAGTGGGGAGCTAAGCCCCTACCTTCATTGTTGAGCTCATAGCCCAAAAACAACACCGCGTACTTTGCGATGTGTGATTTGGCAAAATTAAATTTATAACGGTAGTCCGCAAATTCTAGAATAATGTGGTCGACTCGGGAAAGATGCGGCCATAGTTCGTCGTCTGTCAGATATATATCATCCATGTACGAATACGCATCTGGGTCTATGCTGTCCAACAAAGAGACAACACGGGCGGCGAAGACCCCCGGGCTGTTCTTGTAGCCCATTGGCAAACGCCGGAATTTTATTTGTTTTCCACCGGAAGTGAACGCCGTCCATTGACTGCATTCAGGGGACAAATTGTGTGTGTAAAATCCATTGGAAAGGTCAAGTGTCGTTTTATATATTTTTTACGAACAAGACTGTCTACTAGCGCAAAACTATGGGTATTCTGTACCGCAAAGGTGCGGCAATGAGAGTTCAAATGCCGGTAATCTAAAACTAAGCGGTACGACCCAGAGGGTTTAGAAACCTCGAAAAGGGGGTTATTCATTGGTGACACGCATGTCACAATCACTCCTTGATACTCTAACTGTGTCAGAATGTCCGAAACGGGACCTTTAGCTTCCCGCCGGAGGGGATATTGGGGTTGAGCCTGTGGCATAGACCGCAAAGGTATGTCATGGGGGGAGAATTTTCATCCCAGCCCGCGTGATTACGTTACAGTGCCGGGGCTAGGGCCACAGCCCATTCTGCTGCGAAAGCCTCCGCATGCTCCTTGGGGACGTAACGTGAAAAACTCGGAAGTATTACTTCCTCCCCCTTCGGAGCACCGAGAACAAATGGTGGTGGCCAATCCGCCTCTGCCAATAATGTCGTAAGAAGAGGTCAGATTTTCCCAAAAAATCCCTTTAATAACACGCTCAATGTCACCTTCAATTAGAAGGACTATATTATATAGTCTGTCAGGGGGTGCCACTCGGGTGTCAGCTGTCTCTACAGTAATGAAAGTGTCAGTTGCTGTCGCCTCCACATGAGGACGCAGTGCCTCCCGCACTATGGTAACTTCCGCGGCGCTGTCTAGCAGCGTCGCTGCCCACGTCCAATTCAGGAGTCTCACCGTCTGTGCCATATCTCGCTGTTAAAGCAGCAACTTTTTTCTTCTGAAATTGAGGATGAGAACGTGGAAATTCTTCATGTTTCCCCTTGCCTCCAGTCTGACGAGGCTGGTCCCGTCCTTGGGGGGGCGCGTCTCGACCCTTGCCTCGATCCTGGCGATCTCCTCCACCAGCCTGTGAGCCCGATGGTGCCTGTGAAGAACGAGGAGAACGCTGTTCAGGGACCTGAAACCTGTCAGGAGACTTAATTCTCGCTCGGTCGCGCAAATCATAAGTGCGTTCAGAAGACTCTGCAGCCGGTGACTCAGCACGCGACCCCTGTTTCTGTGGTCGCTTCCACTGCTTCTTTACTTTCCAGTTCTTTTTTTAGAAAAGAACGGTTTCTCGTCCTTATCAGACTGAGATTTTTGTTGTGTTTGTATCTGAGTTTGCGTTTTAGCAAAGGCTTAACTCCCAAACTATTGCGGCCAATGGTTTTATAAGCCTGTGCAATAATTTTCGGTAATTCGCGAGGCTTGTCTAGCTCTGGGACCAAAGCCAAAGCGTTAGCTACTTGAAAGTTAACTGCATCACCCTTGACATTTGCAAGGATTAGATCAGCCACTACATCGAACACTCCCACTAGTCGCATCCCCAATTCCCCAGCCGCTTCAGGGCCATGTTCGTCTTGAACACGCTTCATCACGGTGGGGAGGACTGTCATTGAGGGAGTGCCGAAACACTTTGCATACACTGCCGCAAATACCTTACCCCAGTTGTTGCAATCTGTTAACTCTGGAATTAAGTCCTTTGGCAAACTTATAGTCAAAATCCTGTGTTTTTCCACAGGAGAGGTATTCGGAAACGCCGCTTCCAGCTGGTCGAATTTCTCTGCAAGCCAATAAGGTAAATCATCCTTATTCTGTGGGCGCTTGCCCATCACCCAATTAACCATGACGGGACTAATAGTTACACCGCCAGGCCCAGCTGGTTGCGCTGCAACTCCAGGAGGGGCCATCTGGACGTTGCATGTGACATATTGTACCAAAGCTCGGGGCACACGTACCAAAGACGTATGCAACACGCGCAGTTCATCTACTGGAACCGCTAAATAACGTGGATGCGGGGTGTACCCGGCCAAAACAGGCCAATCGGCCCCATCTATCGATAAAGGGCCTAAACGAATCTGGGTGACCGGGTGTGGGAGGGCGCCATTAAACCAAATTCGGTGTTGCCATCCCGTGAGCGTAACCTCAAGAGCCTGATGAGGCCGATAAGCATTAGGAAGGGCCGTGGCAGTGTACACATGGAACAAATTATCCGCTCCATCCACCGCCGGAAAAGTGACCCATGAATAAAACACCTTAAAGTGGTAAGCTGGATCAGCTTGCACCACAAAGATTAGAGCGACACCCGCATCAGGCACTCCATACGCTGTCAAATGAGCTCTGAGCGCAGCTCGGCTATGTGCCGGGATATTTATATTCACAGCCATTAAGACCAAGAATGAATAACAACCTAGTGCGTGGCAGCGCAATAACGGGTTAACAATAAAGAAAACGCCTTTAATAACTTCAAGCTTGAAAGAACCTATAAAAACATCAATATAGGAGGTTACACCCTCACATCGGTTTCCGGAAACAGAAGTGAGGGAATTGTGGACAAGCACAAGCACTACTCAAGCGTCTCGCAGATAAGAACCAGACCAAACGTTGTGGGCGCCATGTTGCGGGATTCTGCACATATACAGAACTATGCGCAGGAAAACAGGACCTCGGTGTATGGTGGTGTACCAACCATCCACCTTAGTGCCCAAAATCCCAATCCGACTAGCTATAGTGTCTCATTCGTTCTCCGTACTACAGCGAAGCTACCAATGATTAGACATCCCAGAACACGGACTCTTTCAGGAATCGCAGGAGCAAGAACACTCTCATTACTCACTCATACTTGTCCACAACGTGCGTATTAAGAGACACAGTATAGTTTAAAATGTTTATTTTAACTAACGTGCTCTAAGACACAGTACACGTGCCAGTACTAGCAGCATAATGCATAAAGACAAAATAGTAAGCATCGTTACAATTCCATTGAATACAAACGGGGACAGCATGTTATAAAGACAGTGGATAAAGGACTACAATGCCTTGCCACCCTCCCCGTGCTAGTAACTAGTTTATTATAAAAATAGAAGACCTCTGGGCTTTGTCAGGGGGACACCCATTCCTTAAGAGCTAGATGCAAGGTTTACATCATCGGACAAGCATAGCTCTTCTCCCTGGAAAGGTTTTTCTCCAAGTGCTTCTAACAGGTATCTTGCAATATTAAAAGCACTCGAATTTCAGCAGTGCAGCTGTGCTTCGTGTTATGTCTAAGTGCGTGGGGCTGACCAGAACTGAATAACAAGGGACGTTGTTTTTCGACCTTGTACATCGTGTGCAGATGAAAACCACAGAACAGCAGAAAACGTGAAAGGCAGAAATGTAGACAGTTCTCATGAACATAGGCACAAGCAGAGTCTGGAAAAACAAAGTCACGAAGTAACGTGTGCAAAAGAGGCATCATGGCAGCTAGGCCTAAGCTATTTTAGCAATGTCGACAATGAGGCCATAATCCACACTACAATACTATAATCTGTTTAGGTAATGCAAGTCATATAAGATGTTTGTCTCAACTTTCACCATGAGCAACTCTTCCAAAATTAGACTTGGAGGTGATGGGAGTGTTGTCATGTATAAGGTTCTGGCTCATTAATAAAATCTTGCATTATTTCATTCCATTATTTCATTCCACTTGCAAACAAGATCAAAGATCGGATGTGGTGTGGTGTGAACACACTCCAAAGAGTTTTTCAGAAACGGTTGTGTCTCTTTTCTCACTTGCTTAAAAATGGTGCATGTTGGACTTGGCACTTTCTGCAGGATCACCCCCAAACATTTTGCCTCCCTCCTCCTGACCTCGTTTTTGTTGGTTTTAGGACTCTGGGCACTTGACCACTGCTAACCAGTGCTAAAGTGCATGAGCTCTCTACTTAAAACATGGTAACATTGGCTTATCCACAATTGGCATATTTAATTTACTTATAAGTCCCTAGCAAGGTGTATCACGTGCTCAGATCCTGTAAATTAAATGGTACTAGTGGGCCTGCAGCACTGATTGTACCACCCACACCAGTAGCCCTTAAAACAGGTCTCAGGCCTGCCATTGCAGAGCCTGTGTGCAATTTTAAACTGCCATTTTGACCTGACCAGTTACCCTCTTGCCAGGCCCAAATCTTCCATTTTTAATACATATAAGTCACCGTTTGGTTAGGCCCTGGACGGCCCCATGGGCAAGGTGTATTTAAAAAGTTGGGCATGTACTTTTAACTTTTACATGTCCTGGTAGTGTAAAACTATTACATTTGTTTTTCACTACTGTAATTCCCGTCTCTAACATTGGTTTACATTGGGATTACCTTATTACATTTATACGTGTAGTTTCCAATTGGGAAAAGATAGATATTTTGAGTTTGGTGTCTCTAGACTCACAATTTAAAATCACAACTTATTTTAAGATGCAAGTCTGAAAATGGCACTTTTAGAAAGTTGGCATTTTCTTACTTTAGCACACACAACTTGAACCAGTCTGTGCCTCTGCCTGCCTCTGAATACACGGTTGGAGCGAGCGACAGCTGGTCTTTGGTAATTCCCTCTAGACAGCCACACACAAAGGGAGCTTAGGTGTGCCTGATGGGCCAATCACATCCTGATGGGCCATCACCAGGCTAATGGGCCATCCTGGGCAGGATGGGAGGGAGGAGCTGACACTTAAACCTGAATAGGGCTGTGCCTGTCCCCACACAAAGAGCTGGAAAGGCCTCTCTTTAAAGTCTCACCCGCTTCAAAGGCACAACTGGGTAGAAGTACTGGACCCCTGACACCACCAACTCAGTCCACTTTGACCTGAGGACACTCTGTCAGGAAGAAGGACTGCTGTGCTGCTAAAAAAGGCTGACACTCTGCTGGATTTGCTGGACTTCTGCTCTGCTGTGCCTGCTCTGCTGCCCCTGCTCTGCTGCCCCTTACCTGGTGGCGATAACGACTGGACCTGAATCTCTACATCCCCAGATTCAAGTGACTCCAAGAGCTTGCTGGCTTGCCTCCTGTTTTGAAGTCTCAGGACATCAGTCTTCCTTCAACCCTGCTACAGCCTCTGGACTCAGTCAACTGTGAGTCCTGCCAAGTGGTGCAAATCTAGTCCTGGGCCCTTAGAGGTGGGTTTTCTGGCTTTCTGCAAAAATCTGCGCATTGCCTTCTTTGCACCGGTTGGAACCGACTCATTCACCTTCAACGCCAATGCATCGCCGCTTTGAGGACTCGACAGCGCGGCTCGACGACGACGCATTGCCTTCATCGGCCAGAGCTCGACCACAACGCGGGACCCAACTGCGCGACTAGGAACCGACGCATCGCCTACAATCCTTCGGATCGACGGTGACGCATCCCCTCCCCCACTCCTTGACGCTTGTTCGCCGTGAAGGTCTTGTTTCAGCTGAGCCAGCGTGGCTTCTGTACCCGACCTGCACTCCATCGCGGGCTGCTTGACTTTTCAGTTTTGACGTGGTCCAGTGCGACCAGATAGCCCCGGCTGGCGCTTTGACTCTAAGCTCTATAATTCAAGATATTCTTTAAAAATTCAGAACTCCGGTTCTACTTATTGGATTTTTGTCATTTTGTTCATTAAATTAACCTCTATTTCTCTAACCTGGTGCGGATAATTTTTGTGTGTTTTTTCTTCTACTGTTTTACTGTATTGTGTTGCACAAATACTTTACACCTTGCCTCTTAAGTTAAGCCTGATTGCTCTGTGCCAAACTACCAGAGGATGAGCACTGGTTAATTTAGAGTGTGTATCTCACTTGCCCTGACTAGAGTGATGGTCCCTACTTGGACAAGGTGCATACCTCTGCCAACTAGAGACCCCAGTTCTAACTGTGCTCTTATGGTTTGGTGAGTGTTTTTTCTCATTCAACCACCACAAAGGTAATAATTACTGTAATGTATGATGCTTTAATGAAAAACATATGGTGGTGCAAACTGGACCACATTTGTGGGTTAAGTAAATGAATATTTAGCCATCCATGATTTCTTTTTCTCAACCAACTTGCACTGAATGTTGGTTTATCACAGCTAATTAAATGAGTTGTTCAACGCAGATGACAGAAGGAATTTTTATGATCAGAGTGGAATTTTGAAACAAGTGCTTAGTCGAAAATGGACACATCATCATCATGTTTCCTTTATTTCAGTTAAATAAAACCATAAAAGGTACAGTATAAACATTTAAAAAGGTAATGTAATAAAACATGCAATTTCATTGTGCAAAACTATTTCTAAGTGGAACTCTAGTGTGTGGGGAATTTCAGACTAACGATACAAAATCATCGTACTATTATAGAAAAGGGGTTCAAATAAAACATCCTAAAACTGTTACGGTTTAAAAATTAGGACAAGGGAGTACCTGGATAAAAGAGTACAAGACCAGTCATAAGAACAATCGGGGCAGTACACTTAATATACATGAAAGTCCTATTTTAAGGAGCATTCGACCAAATGTGCCCTATAGCTGACAAGTATCTAGCAATTGAATACACCACACAGTCTCTGGTGTTGGTTTTACATATTCTGAGAGCTGTACAGCGTTCTCTACACCCAAGACGTTTACAGAGGGGAATAATCCAGCGTGTGCGTTGTTTAGCATAAGCCTTTCAAAAAAATAGCACGTGTTCCGTATTCTCTGGGACTAGACAATCCATTGGACATAGGATTGACATGTCTCCCTTTTTTGTCCAGTAGTGGTTAAAAGAGGCCAAAGGTAATATACTCAATCTCTATTTAACATAAAGTGCGCGTGCAGCAGGGTTGGTAACCATATCCAGATATTGCTCATTTTCGGATGCACATTTAAACGTCAAGAAGGAACCTACTGGGGTACCAGGAGAAACGTAGAGAGTTTTGCGCCTAATATGTAATTCCAGTAAGATTTTTTCAGCTTCTCCCGAGCACCTTTAGGTAATGCTGAGGCCTGTAGCCAGAAACCTTCCAGACCTAACTCAAATAGCCAATTTGTGATATGGACAAGATGGGGATCTTCTTAGCATGGTGGCCATCTAGTATAATACTAATACAGTCCTTATAGGGACTGAGATCCTCGTTTGTCCAGAGCCTTAACCAATATTTGGTAGGTCTCAACCTAACAGTCATAAATTGATCTCAAGTTTAGGTCGAATCTGATAGGTAGGGTCGGCGCACTGGTGGGGAGTCTCAAGAGGGACTTAATAAAGGTGTTTTCAGCTTTTTCAAGGATGTTGAGATTACAGTGCTCCCATAAATCTGCCCCATACATGGCACCACTGCAGGCTTGAATCTTGTATATCTCCAAGGGAGGGGAGATAGCGAAAGTGTGTGATCTATTGGCAAATCTTTGACTAGACCCGGTTCTTTGCTTTAGAGTCATGACCCTTTTCTGTACCTGTGCTACCCATCTATGGGAGTCTTCCAGTCTTGCGCCCAAATAGTCAGATTCAAGGGCCCTATCAAGTGTCTCTCCCCCTAGGAATACATTACTCTTTGGTATTTTCCTCCTGTTACCAAAGACCATGTGCTTGGTTTTGTTTTTGTTAATTTCCAGTCCGTGGTCTAGACAGAAATTATTGAATTTAACCAAGCGAATAGATAGACCACAAGGGGACTTTGATAGTAACAAGGTGTCATCTGCAAAAAGGAGACAAGGTATTTTGTAATCCTTCACCTTCGGGGAGTCAATTTCACAGTTTAGGAGATGGGTGATGCAGCCATTTATGTACAAGAGAAAAAGTGTGGGAGCCAAAATACACCCCTGCCTAACACCTCTCCTGATTGGGATGTCTTCCGTCAATTCCCCTGCAGGTCCCCACCTAACCCTCGTAAAATTTTCTGTGTATAATGCCTGAATCAGGGACAGTAGTCCACGCAGGATTCCGATCTTGTGCAGAGCCACCCAAAGTTTTGCCCTTTCGAATGCAGATCCACAAAGGCAACATACAGCAACCCCCTGTCGATATCTACTACCTTCCACTTAATGGACAGGAAACGGACCATCTGGTCTATGGTGCTAATGTTGGGTCTAAATCCCGCCTGTAAGTGAGACAGCACTTTGGCTTGGGCAACCCAATCCCATAGCCTAATTAAGATTTGCATGCTGTAGACTTTCTGGATATTGCCTATTAGGTTTATTGGTCTATAATTTCCCGGTATGGATTTATCACACTTTTTACAAATAGGCATTATTTCTGCTCCTTTCCAAGACATCGGGATCGGGGCTTCAACCATCAATGAGTTTGACAAAGAATTTATATAAGGACCCCAGATCTGGAGTTCATTCTGGAATAAATCTGCTGGGATACTATTCAAACCAGGTGCTTTGCCGGATTTCTGGGCCTGGATTGCATCTAGAGTTTCATTTAAAGTGAATGGCTTGACCTCCTCACCAGGGGAATCTGTATGAAGGGATAGCATGGTCTCCAATATCCCATTTCCCTCATAGAGTATTGAGAAGTGATTTACCCAAGCTTCTGGGCGGGCTAAATCTCTATATCCATCATGTGTAACTAGCTGCCAAAAGAGCTTATTATCTCTAAGCCTTACCGCCTCTAATAGATCATCCAATATGCTGGCCTCCCACTGGGCTTTGCTGGTTTTAATATCCCTGGAGTATCCCTTCTGGACTCCATTATAAGCACTCTTTGTTTACTCTTTAGGGCATCTAAAAGGGCCTTCTAGGCAATTTTACACGATTCATTAAACCATTCATTAACTCTTGACCTCTGGAATCCCCTTCCACTTTTGCAGTCCTTTACAAACAGATTACCAGTTTTTAGAAATAAGTTCTCATGCATTGATGTAATTTGCATGGGGGCTAAAATATGGCACTCAAGAGTTTGCAGTTCTTCTAAAACAAACTTATAGATTTCCGTTATGGCTTCTTTGGATCTTGAAAGAGCTTCCTATTTTACCTTGCGTTTGTTGTTGCTAATCACCACAGCATTTTGAGGATCAAGAGAGATAAAATTTTGCCTAATCCTTATCTGGGACTTATCCCAGACTAATGTAATAGGAAAGTGATCACTATCATGACGGTCCAGTACTGCCATGTCTTCAATTTCGTGCCAAACTTGAACATCCAAAAGGATGGAGTCTATTTGGCTCTTATATTCACCCCTCCTGAACGTTGTCTTTGCATTAAGATCTGATGGAAAGCGACCATTGAAAGGCCTCAGCCCAAAAGAGACATATATCAGCGTTTACTCCGTCACCACTTCAAATTTCTTTTACATGAACGAACGGAGCACGGACCACAACGTTGTGCAGCAAAACAATACTTTATTGCTCGAAGACCTCTACAGCCATGACGCGTTTTAGCCCGTAAAGGGCCTTGATCACATGACATGTATCCATATATATATATATATATATATATATATATATATATCCATATAGATATATATCCATATATATATATATCCATCCATCCATCCATCCAAAAAACACTCTTTTGGGATAAGCCTCACAGGTGAAAAATTATCTCTTGTTATTGAGGTGCAACGGGCCGTGCGGCTACATCAATGTCTATAAATTACTTCACCAAACGCGTTTCGGGCTGGGACGCCCTTGTTCACTGGCAATGCGGGTCAACGCTGAAATTATAAACACATGCTTTTATTCACAATAAAGCCCCGCCCTAACAGGCCTCCGGGCATTCTGGTAATTGCAGTGTTTAAACAAAGCCCCAGTGGGTATCAGCGTGTACTCACAGTTCATGCAAATTATAAAAACCCCGGTGGGCTGCATTAGTGTCCGCAACAGGTCCGTATGCCAATATCAAAGCCTCAAGAGGGAACTCCACAAGTCACTGGTACCACGCTCTCGTGGTCTTGGATCCGCTTCATATGCGGCGGGCAGATTCCACGACTGAGCAAGTCGTAACAAATCCATCCAAAAAGCACTCTTTTGTGATAAGCCTCACAGGTGAAAAATGATCTCTTGTTCTTGAGGTGCAACGTGCCGTGCGGCTACATTAATGTCTATAAATTACTTCGCCAAACGCGTTTCGGGCTGGGACACCCTTGTTCACTGGCAATGCGGGTCAACGCTGAAATTATAAACCCATTCTTTTATTCACAATAAAGCCCCGCCCTAACAGGCCTCCGGGCATTCTGGTACTTGCAGTGTTTAAACAAAGCCCCAGTGGGTCAGTGTGTACTCACAGTTCATGCAAATTATAAAAACCCCAGTGGGCGGCATTAGTGTCCGCAACAGGTCCGTATGCCAATATCAAAGCCTCAAAAGGGAACTCCACAAGTCACTGGTACCACGCTCTCGTGGTCTTGGAACCGCTTCATATGCGGCGGGCAAATCCCACGACTGAGAAAGCCGTTAACAAATCCATCCAAAAAGCACTCTTTTGGGATAAGCCTCACAGGTGAAAAATGATCTCTTGTTCTTGAGGTGCAACGGGCCGTGCGCTACATCAATGTCTATAAATTACTTCGCCAAACGCGTTTCGGGCTGGGACGCCCTTGTTCACTGGCAATGCGGGTCAACGCTGAAATTATAAACACATGCTTTTATTCACAATAAAGCCCCGCCCTAACAGGCCTCCGGGCATTCTGGTACTTGCAGTGTTTAAACAATAAAGCCCCAGTGGGTATCAGCGTGTACTCACAGTTCATGCAATATATATATATTTTAATTGGCACCCCCTTGTTACAGCTAGGGCACAGCTTAGTAGCCGGGTAGTGGAGGGCCTATTCCGCTTTGCCTGTAAATTAGGTCATAAGTCGGTTACAGAATTGATTACCTTATATAAATCGAAATACCTATCTGTCACATCCTATGGGGCAGGAGTGTGGGGACATCATAAAAGCACCCAGTTGCAAATTTTAGAAAATACATTTATAAAAAGACTGTTGATGACCCCAAAAAGCGCCCCCACAGCCTTTTGTCATTCTGAGGTAGGGCTAGATTATATAGAAGACCGTATTAATATTGCCCCATTGGTTCTTTGGTCTAAAATCTGGACATCTGAGGACTTGACGTTCTCAAGAGAAATCATCCGGGACTGTATGAACCTTGATAATGCCCTTGCGATACCATGGTTTCGTTTTGTTAAAGAAAAATTCAATGCGATTGGTCTGGGGCACTACTACGACAACCCTGCTAGCATTCATACAAATATGAAAATGATTATAAAAGAAGCATATTATGCCGAGGCAAATATGCGTCGCCAGCTCTTGAACGCAATGTCACTCAGTTCTGTCCCCCACACAACAGCAACTTTTATTTATCTTTTACTATTAATGCACAGACTCGTTTCCTTATGACTAGATTTCGTCATTGCACTTTCTAGCGGCTTTCCCCAAACAGTCAGGCTGGAGTGATAAACTCGCTGCCTGTCCATGCGCCAATTTATCTGCACAGAGCACTTTATGTTGTTTTACACACACTATAAAGAGCCAAGGGCGCGATTCCTAAACCCAATCTTGAGAGAAATCCGCCCTTGTACTTACCAGGAGGGTTTTAATTTCTTACACTCCTTGTCTACCGTTTCTATTTGCACTGTTGTATCTAATTTTATCAGAATTGCATTGACAATAAGAAAACGTTATGAATTGTAATAGATAAATCGGTGTTTTAATTGGTTTTAAACTTTTAAGTACCGATATGATGGAATGGGGCAGGAGGAATTAAAGCCTGTAGTGTAGAACTGTGAGTATGCAGGAGTTTTTTTAAGAAAATCGCAAATTGAATCAAATATTTTGGCTCTGGGCTTTTAGTGATCTCAGTCATTTTATATAATAAAATGACTGAGATCACTAAAAGCCCATTGGATATGAAATTCTTTTACAGTTCTATGTATGTATGTTAAACTTTTATGGTCCGTATGAACCGAATAAAGTTTTTTTGACTGACTGACTGACTGACTAATATATCTTTAATCTGGAGGGCAGCGGAACTCATTTTAGGTGGTTTCCTTTGGATGCTCAATCTGGGTATCCTACCAGATTTATCCTTGTCTTTGACCATTTCCAAGAATGGAGTATATGGTTCAAAGGATGCATTAAAATCTCCTGCTATGATCACTTTGGCTTCCAGAAATGCATTCAAGGTCTTAAGACACAGCGAGGGTTTGGAAAAAGGAGTCGACCTATTGTAGATGTTGATCAACAGATTTGGAGTGCCAGACTTTGGTTTGAAGCTAAGATGTCACAAGAGTCTATAGGCATTATCGCAATTGAACACTCAAGCGAGATTTTGGACCGTTTAGAAGCTCCCCGGTGGCCTGCCTGCTACCGATGGCAGTGCTTCAATGCTATCCTCCAGTCCCCCCCATCGCATTTGCGCGTGCCCATGGGATTTTCACAAGCCTTTGCAGTAGCACCACCCAATTGACGGCCACCGGCAGTAGAGGAGTATAAGAAGGTATGGATATAAAACCAGGGTAAGGCAGGACACGGACAATGTCCTGGTGGAAATGAGAGTATAGTCAAAGCCAATACAGTGCAGAGGGTGTGGTAAATCAGGTGGCAATGTGGCAATATACCACTATAAACCACGGTCACCGCAATAGCAGAAACACGGTAGCACAGTAGTTGTAGCAGCAGTAGTAGTCGCAGCAGCGATAACAATCAACCACTTACCTCCTCCCCAGGATCTGACTAGCCACCACCACCACCTCCCCCCACCTGCCAGAAACCGAGATCTTCCAGTATGACTCAACGAGCATGTGTATGCCAGGAGGCTGCAGGGCCTCTGTTGCATGGATGCCAGTTATAATGGTTGTATTGTTGGCTAATTGAGTATCCAAAACCCAATGCATGAGTACAGTTTCCACCGGCCCGGTCAATTCCAAATTCCTAAAGAGACCATCCAAGGATATGCTGCCAAAGAGATAGCAACCCGAGGATCAAGGGTCACTGTCTGTGGCATGAGCATGAACATAAGTATGAGCAAGAGCTATAATGTACAATGCTTGTAGATGTGCGCATGAGGAGGTGCAGGTAAAACACTCTGCTGCCTTGCCATCAACAGACAACCAGGAACAGAACCTCCTCCCGACGCCCTGTTGCGCAACCGCACCCACCCGTCTCTGCGAGCGGGCTGGACGCAGTGGTGGCGTGGGGGTAAGGAAATGGCAGGCAAGATGGCAGCAACAGAAATGAGGCAGCCGTAGTAGTAGAAGCAGCTACGGTGCAGAGAAAGGGCAGGGAGACCTCCACCGGCCGGCGCACAGGTTTCTGCCCATTTTCACAGGGTCCGGGCACCTGTGATCACCCTCTACGAAGCGTGGTCTTGGTAGACTCCAACTCCAATTGTTGTGGATGAGTGGGCGTGGCACGAGCACGGCGTGGCGATGGCGTAAGGGGTAGGAGGCTAGCTAACAACTCAGTACTAAATGGACACTTGTCTTGGTGGACCTCTTAACTTTTTCTAAACTGTGTGGCCCGTTTGTTGAAATGAGTCTGCTCTACCTTTGATATCCTCTTCTCCACTTATCACTTTGTATTTCACTTGTTTGCCTGCATCTCGCATGAGAAGACTAATGTCCATGTACTTAGTTTCATGTAACTTCACTTTACTGAACACTCAAACATGTGCAGCCGGGCGCCATATGCTTTCTGCATAAAGCAGTGCAAGGTATTGTCCTTGCATATCTCACACTGTTGTATCCCTGTCTGCCTTCTAGATGGCTTCAGTCCACTACCCAAAACAGAGAATTAAAATTCCCAGTAAAATCTGAAAGAGATAAGTTGTCCAACTTGCTTCCAGAGCACTGATGTGAGCTATGACATACTGCAAAACAAATGAAAACCAACCAGGTTTTCTGACCATGCAAACAATGGGTATAGTAGCACTGAGCCATGCAGATCTGAAATTGTCACTTTCATTGAATAACTTGCAGACCTGTAATTGTCGCCTTCCAAGTACTTGTGTCACTTCCCACATCGTCTCGCCCTAGCTGAAAACGGGTCACAATGTCATTCGATTGCTAGAATGTTAATTCTTTTTTTATGATGAGTGCTTTAACCTGTCCAACATGAACATTATATGAAAGCAATAAAAGAAATAAACTTGAAAATACTCAAAAGGGGGGAACCCTCTGAAAGTGACTAATTGAGAAAATAACCTACATAGCTAAAAAAAAAAAAAAAGGTGTAAGATTCAAATAGTATAAGATCCAAAGTGCGCATTTATTCAAACACCAAATACCATCTTGCTGTACTTTAGAAATTGAACTAGAATGCCCTTGTCAAAATACTTTTCATTGTGGTCACGTATGAGCATCACTGAAAAGTTTGAAATTTGAGCTGTGAGGGTAAATAAAAGTATTCATCATTCAATGTAAACAATTCCACAAATATTGCAGACACTATGATCATAATTAGAACTTTTTTTTAAAAACAACCCTTTCTTTTTTATTTATGGTATCATGTCAGTACAGGGTACATATCACTTATTCTATCTTGATGAGTCGAACTTAATGGGGTTTGTTTCAATATAAGCAAGGCTCTTTCAGCTTAGCTACAAGACGCAATCATAAACTGGGCCATTGTAGGTGTCACCAAACTACTATAAACCAAGCATGTACAATATTGGGGTCATTTTCTGTCCGGCAGTCGTATTGGTAATTCGGAAGCTGCAATTAGCCTCGTAAAAGAGAAGCTGTTGACTTTAGTAAAAGAACCCCTATTTGATTTTTCATTCCCTAAACTGGCAGACTGGAAGCTAAGTGGCTTACCCGTAACCCATATCACTTTAAGCTAAGGAATCCACTATGTTTCCACAAGAGTTATGTGCTGGAGAAATAGATGGAATCTGGATAGTTCAAGACAGTTATCTATTCTAGCTTCCATAAATGAGTAGTTAAAAATAAAAAAACTAAAACCAGTCACTATCAACAGAGTATAGTCTCATCAGTAAGCAGGCAAGCATTAAATGGTCTTCTGATGTGGATTGAAATTTTACTCATTTGGCATCTTCTGATGCATATAACTATTACTAAACCATGATCAGATGTGTTGGCATTCGATAAAAATGGTCAACGAGCACAGAATAATTCTAAGGAAAACATTTTGAATTTCCATTTTTTTTTTTTACTGATTTTAATCAGCTAATTGTTTCTATGTTGTTGAGGAAATATAATACTATTGCTGAGATTTATTTGTCATAATCATGAACGAAACAGTTTCTGATCAATTTGAAAAAATGAAATAAAGGAATGATGAAAGTATGTTATGACGTGTGAAGGAACATTTTAGTGGCAGGTGGTTGCTATACCACAAGTTGGCTGGCTAATTGTTGCGTTGGCAACTTCATATTTAGGACAGGCACTACTTTTTTATTGATAGTAGTAAATCGGTGTGGTGGTTAGAATATTCTGTAGGAAATGTAATTTGCATACTTTTCTGAGCAACACAGAGCTCCTAATAAATTTCCAAATGCATTTATAGGGAATTTGCAATGAGAGTACAGAACAAAATAGCTATGACTCACTAACCTCTCCAGCTGAGTTGATGGTTTTTAAGACAGCTGTTTTCAATGTAAGAGGTTTAACCGAGCATAATGTTTTAAAGCGACATTGGTTCAAATTAAGTGTTATTAAAGGCATACTCTAGATTTTTTTAAATACATTCCTTACCTACTCCTGTGCATGAAGCCTGTTATGTTTTTCCAGCTTTGGTATGATTTTGAAAGCACACTAATGTGCAGTAGTGGAGTGTTGCTCATAGTGGGACACTTCAGGACTACACTATCCATTCCAAAGATTAAAGAGTAACTTTCCTATCCCATCCTGTTATGTGCACTTGCAGTTGTCCGGTAGATGACAAAAAATAAGTAATCTGATGGACTTCTAAACATAAATTCAATCTACTTTTGATGCGATTAATACAGTTGTGAGGTCTATGCCTCAATGAAGAACAGAGAAAAGAAAGCCCTGATTGCAACAGTTGAGTTTTCACCAAAGGTGTTAAAACATTGTTTGTATCCTTGTTAATGATGTTTGTAGGACAACAATGACTGTGTTATAAGAGTCACCACGCCCAGCAAGACCACACTTGTACAACCAGTAGAGCACAAAATACTGTACAGATAAGTGCCACTGTCCAACAGCATAAAACAAAAACTGAATAGAATTAGAGGGTTTCACACATCACTGAACCATCAATGGATGTACTGCAACCAACATGTATAAAAGGCATCCAGATGTTAAGGCTTTGGCATCAAATAGCACTTTACACCGACGGGAGACTCGGAACTTAAAATACAATTGGTATGAAATGCAGCACTGACCCTGTATCCGAACACTAGATGCATCTGAGACAACAGAATATGTTTGATGCATGATAATCACACACAGCCAAAATCTGTGTAGCTGGCAACATTTTTCTCTCCATAGCACTAACAACACATAGTGCAGTACTCATTTGCCAACAATGTTGTGCAGCCATTACAGCACAAGTCTAATGGCATCTGATATAAAACATCCAATTACACTAGAATCATTGGTGCGTTTAATCTACTGTTTATTGTCTGCTGTGTGCCATTGCGCTCTAGCTCTCTAATGCTTTGCACTCTGCTATTCTACAATACTGTCCTTTGGCAACCATCAGCCCTGAAGAGCACAAAACCGAAAGGTGAAACCCTCCAGCTCCTTTCCCACTACATTTAGGCACAACCACAACTACCAGGCAATCCAACAATCCAACTTTGCAAGCATTAGTCACTTTTAGGAAAGCAATATATGAAGACTGCTCTGTAGTTAGGTATCATACAGGTAGAGTTTCCAACCCAATGAGCATATCAAACTAGTACTAGTATTGTGGCAGAGTGCTCTGGTAGGGCGAACATACTATATCTTTAATTTTTGCTAAAACATCTTTCCAATACTTTTCTATTTTTGGGTATGCCCAAGATATGTGACTGGTTGTACCTTCCTCCTGACATTCCATACAAAATCGATTTGATGTTCCAGGGATCATCTTGTGAAGTTTGTCTGGAGCAACATACTAACTCGCCATAATCTTCATGGTAGATTCTTGGATCGAGATACTGTTTTTGTATATGTCTCTCAGTACACCTTCTCACCATTTCCTGGTTATCCATTTTACCATATATCTCCAGGATACCTCATCGCAAGGTGTCGTTAGAATTTGTAGATGGCGGATACCCATTCCATAGTGCCATTGTAGTTGGTGAACAGCTTCTCCTGCATTAATAATCATATAGAAGCTTCCTCAACAGTTGGCTGGAGAACCCAGTGACTGACCTCATTTCAAGTTTACTTTATTGCTTTAGTTAATAAAAACCATAACAATTTACTCCCAAATAATATTACATGGAAGACAACTCCTATCCAGAAACATAAATTACAGAAGTAAAAAGAATAACGATGGTTACATTTTGTCAAAAAAGATTGGGTAAGCCCTGCATGTTAAAAAGTAGACGTTAAGAAAGATCAACAGTTGAACATTGATGTGCAACGTGCGGAGTTTGTGGTCCCCCTCATGTATAACAAGAGTTAAATGGTGACTAAGATCAACAGTCAGGCATTAAAGTGCAAAGATTGTAGTCCCCCTGCTATATGAAAGAAATTAAAAAGGTGAATAGGTTACTACACAAGGTAAAAAAAAAAAGTTATCAAGGGCTCAATGCAATAATCCAGGGGACTAAACATACTTTACCTAGCCACAGACACATTTCATATTCCTTGCCAGTTCATATTTCAACGATTCTTCTTGTAATGGTCCATTGTTAATTTTTGAGGAAAGGTGACGGGCTGCGGGTATGGAGGGAGGGGCTGGAGAAGTTCTCAAAGAGCTTTGATGAATTTACCATACCTCGAAAGAGTCCTTACATCAGTTTTGGAAAAGCACATCGACAAGGCCTCTAAGGAGGAGAGAACTGCTTTCATTAAATACATTGGTTTCAAGAGGAGCCTCCTGGGGGCATCAAGTGATGAACAGCAACATAGAAGGTGGAGCCAAGATTCTCGCTTATAGTTAGTCTACAGGCCCCCTCCTTGCCAGACCGGCCCACTGGTTGAAGTCTGTCACTGGGAGGCCTTATAGGCGCATGTAGAAGTTGTCTCCGTGTGCCTGTCTGTTGATAGCTTCTGTGAGGTAGGATTGTGGCTTCCCAGGTACATAGTTGTTCAGAGGTGCTAAGATGCTGGAAAACTTTAAAGAGCGAATGTCCTGCATATAGGTGGGAGTTTGCAGCTGCTTATTTATGGCCTTTTTCCAGGCTGTGTAATGAATAGTATCCGATTTTAAGGCTGCTCCTGCAATTTGTAAGGAGGTGATTGCGTTTTGGATTTGCCGTTGCCAAGGGTTCCCTGGACTCTAAAATGTCTTTTCAGATGGACTTTGAGTGAGTTTGCTGGGTCTCTCAGGACCCTTAAATAGAGTTTCAAAGTGTCAACCTCACAGGTTGACCATTGCCTAGTTAAGCCAAGTTCCAGGCGGAGTCCAGTCCTCCGAATATATTTTGGAAGTTGGAGTCCCTTCCTATAGGCCTTATATTGTATGTGGGCAAGGCTGGGGGCACAAGCCCCTGGAAAGGCCTGATGTCCATAGTACACTGCCAGGAGAAGGGAAGATTTCATAATCTTTAGAATGGATTCAGCCGAGGGACTGTTCAGCATCTTGTTAAGACAAGTGAGACCATATATGATTGCTCCAGCTTTCTTTTGCAAAGCAGCTATGTATGCCGAGGGTTTGGAGAGCTCGCTGAACCAGGGAAAGGCGTGGCGCAGAGGCCAGATCAGCTGATTCTGGAGGGCGGAGCTCACGGTTCGATCCCCGGCGGCAGCTCCGCTCAGCATCATGTGACTCGGGGCAATAGCTCACTTAATCTCCCCAACGGCCCCCAGCGCCTGGATACCCTTTGGGGTGATAAGTCGCGCTTTACAAATCTGGAATAATTTTTTTTATAACCATACCCCCAGATAATTATAATTTGTTGTTGTTTTGATTACAGTGGCCAAAGATCAGAATCTTGGTCTTACATTGTTTGATCATGAGGTAATTCTGGTCATCATATTCCTGGTGTTTGCTTAAGGCTCGTTGAATCCCAACTTTGGTATGATCCATAATGACAAAGTTGTCGGTGTACTGTAAGATGTGTACGCTCGATTTGGTTAATTGTGAAGGTGCCAAAAGGCTGCATTCCAGAAATTTGCCCAGATCGGCTGTGTAAAGATTGAAGAGGAGTTGGGCAAGCACACACCCCTACTTCAATCTGTCGTCAATGGTGATTTTGGGGATGACTGTCCAAGGTCCTGCTCTCACCCGGACCCACATTTTCGAGTGTAAGGAGATAATGGCACTGAACAGTTTCACAGGGACCCCCCCCATGTATTGAGTTTTCTCCATAATGTGGGGTGATCAACCTTGTCAAAAGTAGAGCTGTAATTAATGAAACAGCAGAAAAGTGGGGGGCTGGCTCTTTTTCAGCTGCTCGGTGTCTCGGAGCGGCTAGCACAGTGATATCAATTGTGAGTTGGTTGCACGAACCATGGCAAAACCTCATGTTCTACAGCCCAATCCTCTAGATGTTTAAGTAGAATTTGGTCATATGCTTTCACCTCTAGATCTGAAAGGGCGTTCAGACAATTATTGGATGGGTTTGTTGGGTCCCCTTTCTTGAGGATTGGACACAAGATGGAGCCCCTCCATGCGCCTGGTATTTGTGCTGAAAGGAAGGCTTGATTGTAAAGGGGGGTTAACACCTTTAACCAGTGCTCCATGGCACATTGAAATATTCCGTCTGGGAGGCTGTTGGGACCTGGCGTTCCATTGCTTTTCTTTGCTTTTATAAGCTTACTAACTTGGGCCGGTGCAGTCAGCTTCATTGAAATTGCCGGTGATCGGTCCACCTCCCCCTGGTTGGAATCATCGTATGGTGGGGATGCCTGGGTGATGTATAACGATTTTACATGCCTTGTTCAAGTTTCTTCCGAAACAGCATTGTGCCTAGAGCACTTAGGAGATTAGAATTTGAGAGTATAGTTACAAAAGTGAGTTAAGTTAGTCTCCTGCAGAATGTGATGTATTTTTATCTATTCTTTTTGCTCAAGGGATTTCTTTACCTCTCATGTTGTTTTTTTGTGTATTTTGCGCAGACTAGTAAATGCATTGGCAGAGATTACGGTAGGATTGTGTTTGTGGTTATGCAGGGGCCTTCATAGGGCTCTTCGTGCAATGACAATGGCCTTATTGTACATCTGTTATAGTTATATATATATGGGTAGACCCAATGGTACTGGGACCTGGGTTATAAGCAATACAATGGGGAGTGGTCCCAGCAAAATGTACTTTGCCGCAAAACTTATGTTGTATAATCACGAATTTAAACAAAACATACATAAAAATGAAAGATTAAACAGTGTTATTTATTCACACTGTCATGTTCTCAAATACATCTATTACATAATCAAAATTCATAGACAAAGTGCCCGGAGCGACAGGGAAAGGAAGGGATCGTAAAGAAAGTGATTTCGTGAGGGTAAAGTGTGTGAGCAAGAGGTAAATGTGCAAACAATTAAATCATAGTTGTCAACAAAAGATTCTAAATTTTTGTACATCTGAGCAGGCTGTTCTTTGGCGTTCAGCCTAGGAGGTTCCCAGTTCCAAGCAGGTGGTCCCTTAGATTGATTGTTAAATTGTTCCAGTTGTGAAATAGATCTCCAGGAGAGTTAGTTTTGAGCACTGTGGACACATTATCTAACCACTTTTCCACCTTTGAAGAGTGTTTTTTTCCATTTGATCTTTCTGACTAGTTTGGAGGCCTCAACTTGTGTGGATGAGCCCACCTCCAAAGTTTTATTTGCAGTTGGAGCGTGTAGATCAGGAGTTTGGTCAGGGGGGTTATGATCACTTACGAGTTGATCAGGGAACTCCAATTTGATGAGATGACTTGCTATGGCTTTAAACAAAAAATCGTAGTTGATGGTTGAGATACTGTTGAACATAGCAGGATGCTGACAGTGGGGATCTTTGGTTTTAAAAAACTGTGCAGCAGAAATTAGACTGTAGGCAGTTAGGTTATTCAGTTTTTCCTGTTCTTTGGTTTGGCAGACTGTGGTGTTCGAACATCCCAAACCCCTGATATTAAAATCTCCTAAGAGAAGAATTTCATGTGTAGCAAACTCCAGGAGAAGGTCCTCCAAACTTTCACATAAAACTTCTGTGGCCTATAGTTTTGATCGTATTGTGGTAGCAGTTTATAAGTAGTAGTGGGATTTTACTATGGCTAGACAATACCCTTGTGATTATAGCTGCTTGCGGGGCTGGGGAGTCTCGGTTGAGGGGCACAGCTTTAATCTTTCAGGAGTGCTTTAGAAAAATTGATAGACCACCTTTACACACAAATTTTATCAAATGTTTCTCTAGCTCGTCTCTGTATATTTTTTTTAATCTCTGTGGATCAGTAGCATCTGAAATACATTTAGCAGATGTGGTATTAGCTATTTTTATTGCTGCTATTCAACCCAACGATGATGTATAAAGGCCTCCCCTTTTTAACAAGTCTGCTTTAATTTCTCTCCAAAGTATGTTTGTCTGGTGTTCCGTAGTAAAGAATGCTGTTAGGGGTACTCCTAAGTAACGTATCGCTGCCTTTTCTACTTGAGTTCTTGTATTTAATTTTCTGTTGGACCTAGAGGTAGGAGCTCTGATTTTGTTGATTTTATAGCCAAATATCCGTCCATTGACCTGTATCACAACTGGCAAATACTTCTCTGGTGCGTTTAAAAAAAAGCAGCAGTCCTCTGCGAACACTGATAATTTATATTCTCCATCATCATGCTGCTGAAGATTTCTACCCAGATTTGCAAGACACCAGTGGGTTTGATACCTCCCAGGATACAGGAATGTTTTTGCCACTTGGGCCACCAACTGAGGAAATTGCGTCATTTGCAGTGGTTATTCATAGGACAGCTGCAATTCTATACTACAGTTATATTATGTATATCTGACTTCTAGCTGCAGATTCCTTACCTTTGAATTTCCCAGGCGTCAGGCTGGATCCGGAAACTTTTGCTGAGCAATACCCCTTGCGCGTGACGTCGGGTGGCTCCATTCGGCTCTGCGTGACGTCGGCGTCGGTTATGACCTCGCGGTGCCTACATAGGCACCACCCAGGCGCGCGGGCGTCAGTTCTTTTCTTTCCGCGCCAGTTAAGCGCCGATCCGGGAAGAGCTACCCCTCTGCCGCTTTTTGGCAGGCTTTTTTCTCTACTTTTGTCGACATTTTTTGAGTAGCGACTTCGTGTGCGAGGGATGTCTGGTAGGAAGACGGGTTTTAAACCATGCGGGACTTGTTCCCGCATGATGTCGGTTGCCGATCCCCACCGTGTATGTCTGTGGTGTCTTGAACGCGACCACGGTTCGAAGTCGTGTTCAGACTGTCAGGCGATGGCTCGGAAGACCTTGAGGGAGCGGGCGATGAAGTTACTCGCGGCCTGGCAGTCGACACTGATAAGCGAGACTCGGAGGTGGTCATGGTCCTGTTCGAGGAAGAGGAGGTCGCAGGACTGCTCACGGAGCCCTAAGTCCTCTTCCTTCCATTCGAGGTCGTCTGGACACTCGGGGAAGAGGCACAAGAAGAAGAAGAAGTCCGTCGTCGAGAGAGGTAAGGAGCACTGACGCTCTAGGCACGGTTCTGCGGAGCCGGAGCCTGAGTCGACTTCGCGCCTCCCTCCCTTTCCGGGAGTCGGAGCAACTCCCGCTCAAATGAAAGATTTTTACGAGGCCATGCGCCGCGTAATTGAGCGGAACGACCCCGTTGGTGAGCCCTCTGGCCCCGCGGGGTCGGATGGGGACGCATCGGGTTTGATGCCGTCTGTTTCGCCCACAGCGCCGGTGTGGGCCTCAGGGATCCGATCCGGGTCGACGCAGGTTGTGCCAACGCGACCTCTCCCGGTGTCGAACCCGAAGTCTGTGCCTGCGACGTCGCCGATGCCTGTCGGTGGCGCTAGCCCCATCCTCATCCCCGACGACACAGAGCCGATTCCGACGTCGACAGAACCCAGGGGTTCTATGTTGTTGCCTGAGCACTTTGTGGACGTGCTGGGCTTAGGAGATGAATGTGCGGAGTCTGGGGACCCATTAGAGAACCAGGATGTCTCTGAGGAGACTATGGACTGGTATGGGGAACTTGGGGGAAGCCAGTGGTCTGGATTCTTTCCCAGACACTGGCATGCTCTCTCCTCCTACAGTGGCTACGGAGGAGGGGGCGTCCATGGTGGTTAAGAGGGCAGCTGAGGTCCTTGGACTGGAGTTGCCCTCAGTGCAGGTCAGGACTAATCTCCTGACCGAAGTTCTTCAACCTGGGGCTTCCACCTCTGAACCGCTATTGCCCTTTAATGAGGCACTTACGAACGTCCTTATAGGAACATGGTCCAAGCCTAGCACATGGGCTCCTGTGAATAGGACGATTGCACGCCGCCAGCTCCGGGCGACCTAAAGTTCCTCAGCCAATACTCCACCCCAGAAATTTTGGTGGTGCAGGCCTCTACTTCCCAGGGCGCATTCCCTTCTGCTCCTCCGGATAGGGAATCCAAGAGACTGGACTCATTTGGGAAGAAGATATTTTCTTCCTCCAGTCTGGCATTGCGGTCGGTGAATACCGCATGCTTATTGGGCCGTTTCTCCCACTCTCTTTGGGAGACGGTTGCGCAGGTGCTGCCACAAGTCCCAGAGGAGGCCCGTGCTGTGCTCTCTCAAGCTGTCAAGGACGGGAGAGATGCAGCAAAATTCGCCGTATGGTTTGGATACGACCGATTCGCTGGGCAGATCAATTTCAACGATGGTGGCCTTGAGGTGCCACGTCTGGCTTCTTACAACTGGCTTCTCGGGGGATGTCCAGGCCAATTTGATGGACATGCCCTTTGATGGAACCCGCCTTTTTGGGGGAAAAGGCAGATTTGGCCCTGGTCAGGTTGAAGGACTCTCGAGCTACGGCCAGATCCTTGGGCCTCTCCTCCACTCCTCGTGGCCAGTCTTCCTTTCGCCCCTTTCGGGCAACGGAAGGGGTTTGCAGTCGCGTCAGCCCTATCCCAGCCACCGTCCCGCACAGACTGCCCAAGCAGTGCGTGGACGTGGTACATTCCGTCCTCGGAATGGAGGCCAGAAGTCTTCTATCACACTGCCCCCAGTAGCCGGGCCTCCAAGCACTCCTAGGCTGATTCTGCAGGACGACACTACTCCAGTGGCTGGGAGAATTCGTCGTCATCTCCCCCGCTGGAGATCTATAACGGACAAGTGGGTCTTGCAGATCGTCCAGGAGGGCTATTCTCTTCCTTTCCTTTCTTTTCCTCCTCCTATTCCGCCAACTCAGCGACGGCTGGCGGAGGATCATTTGAACCTGCTCCAAGAGGAAGTTACAGCTCTTTTGGCCAAAGAAGCTATAGAAAGGGTCCCAGTTTCAGAAGTAGGCAGTGACTGTTATTCCTGCTACTTTCTGATTCCGAACAAGAACAAGGGGCTTCGGCCCATTTTAGATCTTCGGACCGTCAATCTCTTCCTCAAAAAGGAGATATTCAAAAAATGCTCAGGTCTTGTCTGCGATAGACCAATGAGACTGGATGGTGGCATTGGACCTGCAGGATGCATTTTTTCACATTCCCATCCTGCCGGGCCACAGGCGTTACCTGCGGTTCAAGGTAGGCCAGAAGCACTTCCAGTTTACCATGCTCCCCTTCGATCTTACCAGTGCCTCTCGGGTGTTCACCAAGGTGATGGCAGTGGTTTCAGCTTCTCTGCGCAGGTTAGGGGCTTGTCTTCCCCTACCTAGACGACTGGCTGTTGAAGGCGTCCTCGCCCCAGGCAGTCATCTCCCACCTTCAGACTACGGCGGACCTCCTGCATTCGCTGGGGTTCTCTATAAACATGCCGAAGTCACACCTGACTCCTTCTCAGACGCTCCCTTTCATCGGAGCTGTTCTGGACACAGTGCAGTTTTGGGCTTATCCTCCTGAGCAGCGAGTCCAGGATATTCAAGTTATGATTCTGATGTTTCAGCCTCTATCCTGGATTTCGGTGAGGTTGACTCTGAGGCTGTTGGGTCTCATGGCCTCCTGCATCCTGTTGGTAAGACACGCCAGGTGGCGTATGCGGGCTCTGCAGTGGGACTTAAAGTTTCAATGGGCACAGCATCGGGGAAATCTTACCGACGTGGTTCAGATCTCGGAAGGAACTGCGAAGGATCTGCAGTGGTGGTTAACGAATCACGATTGGGTCCGCGGCAGACCTCTCTCCCTTCCCCAACCAGATTTCACATTTGTGACGGATGCGTCTCTTCTGGGATGGGGCGGCCACATGGGAGAGGCGGAGATCAGAGGTCACTGGTCTCCGGCGGAGACTGAGCTCCATATAAACTTGTTGGAACTCCGAGCGATTCCTTTGATTTGATTTGCAAATTTGTAAAGCGCACGAATGCCCAAGGGCGTCTTGGCGCTAATCATTGTGAAAGACTAGGTCCGCCGGAGAATGGTATCTAACTATGAAGTAAACAGCCAGGTTTTCACCTCCTTCCTAAATGAGAGTAGCAATGTGCTGTTTTTGATTGTAACAGGGAGAAGGTTCCAAGTCTTAGCTGCCTGTAGGAGGAAGCTTCTCCCCCCCCCCACCTAACTTGCTTAAATTTAGGAACCTGAATCAATTTTGCCTGGCTTGATCTCAGGCTCCTGGATGGCTCATATGGTGTCAAATGAGTTTTTAAGAAGTGGGATCCTACTCCGTGAAGGGCTTTGTAGGCCAGGCAGACTGACTTTGGCATTGAAAGCATTTCTTCCCTCTGTCAAAGGGAAGTTGGTGCAGGTGTTCACGGACAACACCATCGCCATGTGGTACTGCAACAAGCAAGGTGGGGTGGGGTCTTGGACCCTTTGTCGAGAGGCCCTGCGTCTCTGGGCATGGCTGGAACAGCAGGGCATAACCCTGGTGGTTCAACACCTGGCAGGTTCTCTGAACGCCAGGGTGGACGATCTCAGCCGTCGATGCCTTCAGGATCACGAATGGCGTCTCCAGTCGGTGGTGGCGCAAGGTCTCGTTCAACAGTGGGGAGAACCTTGGTTAGATTTGTTCGCCTCTGAAGAGAATGCGCAACGTCAGCTGTACTGCGCGCTGGAGTTTCCATAGCGGCTATTGCTCGTCAACACGTTTCGTTGCAGGTGAAGCTCAGGCCTGTTGTACGCCTTTTCGCCCATACCACTCCTGCCCAGGGTTCTGAAGAAGATAAGGAGCGACCGGGCCCAAGTCATCCTTGTGGCGCCTGACTGGGCAAGGGGAGTCTGGTATCAGGAACTTCTGAGCATGAGTGTCGATCCTCCGATCAGGCTGCCCCTTCGGGAGGATCTTCTGTCGCAGCAGCTGGGGAGGGTTCCCCACCCGAACCTGTCAACTCTGCGCCTCCATGCGTGGAAATTGAGCGGCAGCAGTTGATGGCTTTTGACCTTCCTCCCAAAGTCTGTAATGTTATTCTGTTGGCCAGGCGGCCCTCCACTAAGTCGGTATATGCCTGCCGTTGGCAGAAATTTGTATTATACTGTACAGAAAGGTCTATTGACCCTCTTTCTGCTCCTCTTTCTACTGTCCTTTTGTTCATTCTTACCCTTGCCCAGCAGGGCTCTTCTTTGGGAACTCTCAAGGGTTACCTTTCTGCTCCGTCTGCTTTTTTGCGGCTGGCAGACCAGCCTTCTCTCTTTAAATCTCCTATTGTAAATAGATTTCTGAAAGGGTTGGTTCATTTATTTCCACCTACACCCTTTGTTATGCCACAATGGGACCTTAATTTGATCCTCACTTATCTGATATGCGCTCCTTTCGAGCTTTTGCACAATTGTCCTCTCCGGCTGTTGACCATCAAAACAGCCTTCTCAGTGGCGATTACATCGGCCCGGAGGGTGAGTGAATTGCAGGCGTTATCCAGCTCTCCTCCTTATCTTATGTCCTTTCCGGACAAGGTGGTGCTTCGCACGAGGGCTTCATTCTTACCAAAGGTTGTGACCCCATTCCATCTGGGTCAGTCCATTACTTTGCCCACCTTCTTTGCTCCCCCACATCCCTCTGAGGAGGAGCATCTCCACCGACTGGACCCAAAAAGAGCGTTGTCGTTCTACCTTGACCGCACAAAAGAGTTCCGGGTGGATGACCAACTCTTTGTGGAGTATGTGGGAGCAAAGAAGGGAAAGGCAGTGCTGAGTTGTTCTCTGCATTAAAATCTGTTATGCCTTGGTGAATAAGCAGCCCCCTGAGAGATTAAGAGCCCATTCCACCAGGGGAAAGGCTGTGACTACGGCCTTGGCACGGGGTGTCCCAGTTCAAGACTTCTGTCAGGCATCGACGTGGGCATCGCTGCACACGTTCGCAAAACATTATTGCCTTGATGGTCAAGTGCGTAGGGAGGGGCACTTTGCCCGCTCAGTCCTGCAAGACTTTAGTCTAGCTCATGAGTCCGCAACCCACCGCCGGGATGGTATGGCTCGGGTATCTGATTCAAAGGTAAGGAATCTGCAGCTAAAAGTCTCTATCAGATGAACAAGTTACTTACCTTCGGTAACGCATTATCTGGTAGAGACTCTATCTAGCTGCAGATTCCTTACAGCCCCACTCATGCCTCCCCGCTTTGCGTGCTGATGTTGTAGGTCTAGGGTTTCTCCCCTTTCAGGGCCCTAGTTTTGCACACGTTTTCGTCAGTCACTTTGTGGCTCTGCGCTTCTGGTGTGGAAAAAACGAAAAGTACTGATGTCCGCGTGCCTTGGTGGCACCTATGTAGGCCCAGCAACGTCATAACCGACGCCAACGACGTCACGCGGAGCCGAATGGAGCCACCTGACGTCGCGCGCAAGGGGTATTGCTCAGCAAAAGTTTCCGGATCCAGCCTGACGCCTGGGAAATTCAAAGGTAAGGAATCTGCAGCTAGATAGTCTCTACCAGATAATGCGTTACCGAAGGTAAGTAACTTGTTCATTACACCCAGGGCCAGCAATGTCTGAAGCCTCACTTCCTTTCAAAGAGGCACTTACAGACATTTTGATGGGGACTTGTTCCAAACCAAGTTTTTGTCTGCCACTGAATAAAGGGGTGGCCAGGCATCATAGGTTGACATCTGAAGAACTTACTTTCTCACCAAGCACCCTACACCAGAGAGTTTAGTAGTGCTGGCATCTACTAGCAAAGTTAATTAAACTTTTGTTCCACTCAACACCTCCTGGTAGGGAATCCAAATGAACTGAGGCTTTCCAGAAACAAATGCTCCCTTCAGCCAGTTTGGCACTGCGACTGGTTAACATAGTTTGTTTGTTAGACCCCTATGCAGATGCTCTATGGCACATAGCCAGCGAGATCTCGCCTCTCTGTCACTGACAATACAGGATGTCCAGGACGCTCTCAAGTATGTAATTCTTTGGCTGTCTTTGATACTACTGACTGTTTAGGAAAAGTGGTCGACATTCGTGTTGTCCTGCACCACTACTAATGAATTCGTTCTACAGGTTTGTCAGGAAATTTGCAAGTTTCACTTATGGATATGCCCTTCTATGGCTTTCGCCTCTTTGGCGAGAAAGTTGATTGTGCTCTTGAGCTATTCAAAGATAGTAGAGCTATGGTATGCTCTCTGGTATTGCTGACCCCTGCTATGCAGTTCCCTCATCAGTTTCGAAAATTTAGGGGCTATTTGAGAGGACTAATGCATAGACAACCCCAATCGCCCCAACCACTCCAGTAATCAACTACATTCTTTTGCAAACAGGAAGTTTTGGGGGGAGGGGGGCAGACATTGTGCAGGACAGCCAAGACACCAGTCCTCCCGGTCCCCTTCACCTGTGGCATCTGCCTCTAAGCTGCTGTAGTTTGCCTTTGGTGATGAATACCCATCCTGTGAGGACAGGATCCAGTTTGTTCTCCAAAGGTGGTTACTGTTCAAATTGTTAAGCATGGCTACGCCCATACCGTTTCAGCACGCTCCGCCACATCTTCCCCTCCTGTCCACCGAACGTTCAAAAGTGCACCTTTCCATTCTGCTGCATGAGGTGCGAGTGTTGCTGTCCAAAAAAGCCTTACAGAAGTTCCTGGACTCGGAAGGAGGAGAGAGGGTTGGTACTCTCAGTACCTCCTTGTGTTGAAAAAGGATGGAGGCCTCTGGCCTGTACTGGACCTTCTGCCTCTGAATGCTTTCCTTAGGAAGAACAAATCCAGTATGCTCACAATAGCCACGATTCTAACCGCACTGGACCCAGGAGTCTGCATGGTGTCCTTCGGCATTAACTGAGGGTCAAGGGCAATAGGGAGTATTTTGGCCTTAGCAGTACCCCTCGGGTGTTCAAGAAAATGATGGTGGTGGTAGCAGGGCACGTTCGGAGGTTGGCAGTGCCAGTCTTTGCCTACCTCGACGATAGGCTGTTGAAGGTGGGCTTGCCACAGTCAGTCGTTGGTCACCTCCAGAAGACAACAACAACAGATGACGACAAACCTCTTGACATCGTTGGGAATCTGATAGCAACTTCTAGCCGCATATTCCTTACCGTAGAATATTTCTCAGGTATCAAACTTGATCCTGTGCGCAGGTAGGTGGCGTTGTTTGGTTTCACGTCTGTATCGTCCGCATCAGAAGTGACGTGCGGTGCCAATATGGGCGCCACCCAAGCTCACTGACATCAGTTCTTGTCTTTCTGCGCCAGTTAGCTCTGATCCGTGAAGAGCTACTCCTAAGTCACTTTTAGATTGGTGTGACATGGATGTCCTCTAAGAAACCTACGGCTTTCAAGCCATGAGGTGCCTGTCACAGGAAGATGTCAGGGACAGAATCATACTTGTTTTGTCTGTGGTACTTGGAGAGGGACTACTACTCCACGACCTTCGAGGATTGCTGAGCCATGCACCTGAAGGCGCTGAGGGAGCTTTGCCTCAAGCTTCTCGCTGCCCGACGTTGGACGAGCCCGCAACATTCATGATCCCTGTTGCGCGAAAGGTCCCGGAACTGCTCACCATCTTCTCGATCCAAGACATCGGTTAAGTACCACTGTAAAAAGATGTCTTCCCCGAGCCCGCCTAAATCCTAGGACGAGGTGTGGGAGCATCTGCACTCCAGGCCTTGCTCCTCTGTGGAGTCTGTGCCAGATTCTGCTCTGCACCTCCCTCTCTTTGCCGGAGCGACCCCTGCCCAACTAAAAGATTTCTATGAGGCAATGCACCTCATATTTGGGTGGCCCGACCCCTCTGAATCCCCTTCAGGCCCAATGGGTTCGGGAGGGGCCCCCACTGGATTCTTGGTGGCGAATTAGCCCTTGGCACCTTCTGGCCTCCGTGGATCCGATTCCAGATCTGGTGTGGTGCTGCCAGCGAGACTGCGCCCGCTTGAGTACCGACGCTCCCTGCACTGCTGACGCTCCACAGTGGCGCAATCCCCATAGTCATTCCCAGCTTCAACAGGGAGCCGAATAGGGGGCTTCCGACTCCAGTGCTGAACGGTACCATGCCCCTCTGAGTTGGAGCTAGTGCCTTTTTCATTCAACAGGCCTGGAGAAGGAGACGATTGGGAGGTGTCTGAGGAGCCTTATGTATAGCAGCATCCCCTAGATGACAGGAAGGACAACTGGTATGAGGAACTGGCGGTTGCCAGTGGGTTAGACACCTTACCCGACACTGGCTTGGTCTCTCCTCCTACCGTGCCTTCGGAGGAGGGTGCCTCGTTCGCTATGGTGGTGAGAAGGGGGGCTGAGGTCTTGAATCTTCAGTTGCCCTCAGTGGCAGTCCAGACGAACGTCTTGGCAGAGGTGCTTCAGCCGGGAGTTGTACCCTCCAAACCCTTACTCCCATTTAATGAAGACCTTACCAGTGTCATACTTGACGCCTGGTCCGAGCCCTGCACAGGGGCCCATATGCGCAGGACAATTGTCCGCCGGCTTCGCCTTGCTCCAGGGACCCCAGTATTCTCACCCAGCACCCCACCCCGGAGAGCTTGGTCGTCCACACCTCCACATGCTGTGTCAAACCTGGTGGCTCACAGCTGCGTTTATTTCCACCTAGCCACCATAGCCAAAAGGTTTCGAGCCATTTCACGGCAGAGGACGTGGTTCCCACGGACCACGTGAAGCCACTAGCCATAGGTAGACCCAGTCCACCCCCCCCCCACAGCAGCCGCAGTCTCCAAACCCCTTTAGTG
Source organism: Calotriton arnoldi (assembly GCA_963921515.1). Classification (NCBI taxonomy): domain Eukaryota; kingdom Metazoa; phylum Chordata; class Amphibia; order Caudata; family Salamandridae; genus Calotriton; species Calotriton arnoldi. The sequence continues at coordinate 1,008,302 of CAWUFW010002163.1, forward strand.
GGCCCTTCTACCAACATGGACATCTAGTGGGGTGCAGGATACGCCATCACCTGTACTACTGGCAGTCGATAACGTCTGACAGATGGGTTTTATAGATAGTCCAAAGGAGCTACTCCATTCTCTTTCTGGATACCCCTTATCGGCTGACAGAGGGCCATCTCTCCTTTCTCAGTCGGGAAGTGTTGGCTTTCTTGCCCAAGGGAGCCATAGAGAGGGTGCCGGCATCAGAAGTAGGTCGTGGTTGCTATTCTTGCTACTTTCTGGTGCCCAAGACCTATTCTACACCAGCACCTTCTCAACTTCTTCCTGAAAAAGAAGTTAAAAATGCTCACATTAGCTCCAGTCCTGCCTGGCCTGGACCCTGGAGACTGTATGGTAGTGTTGTGCTCGCAGGATGCATACTCCCACATTCCTATCTTATCGGCCCACAGGCATTGCCTGCGGTTCACAGTGACAAAGAGCACTTTCAGTTTGCTGTGCTTCCTTTCGGCCTCACCAGTGCCCAAGGGTGTTCACGAAAGGGATGGTGGTTGCAGCACATCTGCAGAGGGCAGAACTTCCAGTCTTAAGCTACCTCAACGATTGGCTATTGGAAGCGGGCTCGCTTCAGTTATGTCCCACCTCCAGACTACGGTGGACCTCCTGCAATTACTGGGGTTCACCACATACGTGGTAAAGTCACAACTGACTTCCCCTCAGTTGCTCCCTTTCATCGGAGCCGTTCTGGAGACAGTACAGTTTCGGGCCTATCTCCCCGAACGGCAAGTCCAGGATATTCGGGCAATGATACTGATGTTTCTGCCTCTAACCTGGATTTGGTGAGACTAACTCTGAGGCTGTTGGGTCTCATGGCCTCCTGCTAGTTACACATGCCCATTGGCATATGCAGGCTCTGCAGTGGGACCTGAAGTCCCAGTGGGCACAGAATCCTGGAAATCTCTCCAACATGGTTCAGATCTTGGAGGGAACTGCAAAAGCCCTGCAGTGGTGACTGACGAACTGTGATAGGATCAGCGGTAGACCCCTCTCCTTTCCTCAGCCACATTTGCCTGTAGTAACAGATGCGTCACTCCTGGGCTGAGGTAGCCACCTGGGAGAGGTGTAAGGCGGAGTCCAGGCCTGAAATCAACAAGTTGAAGTTTGACCATGGGAAGTCTGCAGCAAGTGTTCAATGAGAAGACCACTGCCATAAGGTACTGCAACAAACCGGGTGGGGTGGGGTCGTGGACCCTTTGTCAAGTGGCCTTGCGTCACTGAACATGGCTGGAACGTCAGGGCATTTCCCTGGTGGATCAACACCTCTCAGGCTCTCTGAGCCCCAGAGTGCATAAACTCAGCCTTCGATGCCTAGTGGATCGCGAATGGAGTCTCCATCCTGAGGTAGTGCAAGTTCTCTTTCAAGAATGGGAAGTACCATGGTTAGAACTATTTGCCACCGCTGAGACCGCGCAATGCCCGCACTTCTGCACGCTGGAGTTTCCAAAGCGGCTCTTGCTCTGAGACACTTTTTGTCTCAAGTGGAGTTCCGGCCTCCTGTACACCTGCCCGCTGATACCACTCCTGCCCAGAGTTCTCGGGTAGATCAGGAATGACTGGGCCTGAGTAATTCTTGTTGCAGCAACAGAGGACGGTCCTGCACCTGAACCTGCCCACCCTTCGCCTTCTTATGTGGAGATTGAGCGGCGATAGTTGACCGCTTTCGACTTTCCTCCTCCCAAAGTCTGTGATGTTTTTCTGGCAGCCAGACGTCGCTCCATCAAGTCTATATACGCCTGCCCCTAGGCCAAATTTGTGGCCTGGTGTGCATCTAACAACATCGTCCCTCTCTCGGCACCGCTTTTTCAGGTTTTACTGTGTGTTCTGTCTTTGGTCCAGCAGGGCTCTGGGCAGAGTTAAGGGCTATTTATCAGTCATGTCAGCATTTTTGCGGCTGCCGGATCGACCTTCTTTGTTCAAGTCACCTGTTGTGACGAGGTTCTTTAAAGGTCTCCAAACATATGTTTCCTCCCAGGCCATTCATCATGCTTCAGTGGGACTTAAATTTAGTTCTTACTTTTCTGATATGCGTGCCTTTTTAGCTGTTGCACAACTGTCCACTGCGGTTGCTAACCATAAAGACGGCTTTTGTAACGCTCATAACATCGTCCAGGAGGATCAGCGAACTGCAGTCAGTGTGTGTGCACCCTCCTTATACCACTTTTTACCCAGACAAGCTGGTCCTTCAAACACATGCCTCCTTCCATCCAAAGGTAGTGACACCCTTTTATGTAGGCCAAACTATAACCTTGCGTACCTTCTTTGCTCAGCCTCACCCTTCTACAGAAAAGAGACTCACTGCCTGGACATAAAAAGAGCATTGTCGTCTACCTTGATCATACCAATGAGTTCTGGATGGGCAATCATCTCTTCATAGTATATGTTTGAGCTAAGAAGGGGAAGGCCATGCAAAAACTGTCCATCTCATGATGGATAGTGCTCTGCATTAAGATCTGCTACGCACTGGCCAAGAAGCAACCCCTTGAGGGCTTGTGTGCTCATTCCACTAGAGCCAAAGCTGCAACCACTGCTTTAGCTTGCGGAGCACCTGTCCTGGATATGTCAGGCAGCTTCATTGGCATCTCTGAACAATTTTACCAACACTACTGCCTGAACAATGAGGTCTGTGTGATGGGCACTTTGCCCGTCAGTCCTGCAGGACTTTTTGGTATGAATCTGTTTTGCAGACCCACCTCTGCGGAACATTGCTTGGGCATCTATTCTAAGGTAAGGTATCTGCGGCTAAAAGTCTCTATCCGATGAACAAGTTACCTACCTTCGGTAACGCCTTATCTGGTAGAGACTCTGTCTGGCCTCCGATTCCTTACCAACTCGCCCATCCTTCCCACTCTGTAAACTGATTGCAGTGTGAGGGTCACCCTTCTAAGGGCCTTATGAATTCACAACAGTTGTCAGCGTTCCTTGTGGCTCCGCGCACCTGGCATGGAAAGTCGCGAAAAGAAGCGGATGTCCGTACGCTGGGGTGGCGTCTATTTAAGCACCATACACATCACTTACAGCTTGGCCAACGTAGAGCCGAACGGCGCCACTTACCAGTGCGCGGGAGTACTGCTTGAAAAATGTTGGATCCTGTCTGACATCAGAGGAATATTCTAAGGTAAAGAATCTGCAGCTAAATAGTCTTTACCAGAGACGGCGTTACTGAAGGTAAGTAATTTGTTCTTTATGGTAAATGTGCCAAAGTTGCAACTGATTCCTTTGCAAAGGTTGCCATTGTCTTTGGGGCTATCCTGAACACTGTGCAATTGAACGCCTTCCCTCCACTGTAACCAGTCTAAAACATTCAGGCTGTAGTCCACATGCTTCAGCCATGGTCCTGGATCTTAGTAAGAGCAGTTCTGAGGCTTCTTGGCCTCTTTGCGTTTTCCTGATCAACTACGCCAGGTGGAAAATGAGGAATCTAGAATGGAATTTGAAGTCCCAGTGGGCCCAGTACTGTGAAAGGGGCATCTGCAATCTGTAGAGGTGGCAGCTCGAACACAATCGTTAAAGGCTTTTCTACCATCCATCATGGGGAGGTTGGGGTAGATTCTCATGGACAACATTACTGTGATATGGAACTGGAGCAAGCAGGGTGGAGTGGAGTCCTGGATCCTGTGCCAGGAGGCTCTACAACTTTGACGGCTGGAGTGTCAAGGCACTTTCCTGGTCACCAACCACCAGGTGGGGTCTTTGAGTGCAAGAGGGGATGAGCTCACTCTGCGATATCTGGCAGATCACTAATGGCGTTTACATCCAGAGGTGGCACAGGGCATTTTCTGACCGTGAGGAAAAGTCTGCTAGATATTTTCATCAGGCACAGTGTCAACAATTTTGCCCATTGGAGGTCCTGCAAAAAGATTAAGATATGCATTCTGGCTGAAAAGGAATATGGGACTCCTGTACGTCTTCCTGCCTCTCCTGCCCAGAGTTGTGAAGAAGATCAAGAATGATTGAGCCAGATCATTCTAGTGGCTCAGGATTGGGCCAGGGGCGTGAGGTACCCAGACCATCTCGGGCATGAACATCTGCCCTCCAATCAGGCTCCCACTTTAAAAGGATCTTCTGTTGCAGCAGCAGGACATGGTCCTTCACCCAAACCTGCACAATCTACACTTTTGTGTGGAGATTGAACAGTGGCAGTTAACTGCATTTGATTTATGGCCTGAAGTGGTGGATGTCATCTTTGCCTTCAGATGCACTTCCACAAAATCCATCTGTATTGAGCGTTGGGGTAAATTTGTGTCATCATATGGAGTTCGCAAGGTAGACCCCTTAGAATCTAAACTGTTGGATGCCCTATTATTTATTTTGTCTTTGGCCCAATGAGGCCTTGCAGTGGGTGTTTTTGTCGGCCCTTTCAAATTTTTTCCATTTACCAAACCAACCATCCTGTTTAAATCACCTGTTGTGATGCGTTTTAATAAAGGTCTGACATATGTTTCCAGTAGTGTTGATGTTTATCATTTGTAACTCCTTTTGTTTTTGCCATCACTTCAGCCTGTCGCATGAGTGAACTTCAGGCACTGCCAGTGCAACTGACTTACAGTCCCTTTTTTCCAGACCCACGGGCACTGAGGACTTTTGCGGTCTTCTTGTCTACAGTCATGACTCCATTCCATGATGGGCAATCCTTCACTCTCCCAATGTTCTTTGCCTCCCCTCACTCCTTTAAAGAGGAGCAGAGGCCTCATTGATTGGACCCCAAAAGAACTTTAAGCTTTTGCATCTATCATACCAAGGACCATCAGTTGGACAATCAGCTTTTTTTAAGGGTTTCTTTGGGACAAAGACAAGGCAGGCTTTGCAGAAAAAGACTGTCGTGGTAGATAGTCGCCTGCCTTAAGATATGCTACACACTGGCCAAAAAGCAGCCTCTGGAAAGACTAAGAGCCCATTCCCCCAGGGCTAAGGCTGCTACCACTGCGGAGTACCTATCCTTGACATCTGACCGGCTGCGATGTGGGTGTCACTGTACACATTCACGAAGCACTACTTCCTTGACAGCCAGGTCTTGGGGCCGGGGGTTTGGGCAGTGCACCAGTTTTCGTTTGAACCCACTCCAGAGCCCCTCCACCTTTGGGAGGTGCTGCTGTAGTATGTTTTCTAAAGTTGAGGAGTCTGCAGTTAGAAGTATACATCAGGGGAACAAGTTACTAATGGTTAGATAAGAGAATCCACCAGAAAGGGTGTTACGGCGAAGGTAAGTAACTTGTTTGCCTGTCCATGGGTTTTGTTGTTTAACCAATGCAAACCCACACCACCTCATCACCTTTGTGAAAATTACTGCTGTAAATTAAATGAGAAAAGGTTGCGTTTAGTAGTTTGTAATGTAGTTCCCCCATCCCCAGCTTCCAGAGCTAAGTCACCATTCAAAATGCTTGCTAGCCCCGAACACATGGAACAATGGAACAAATAAAATAGCATAGAATGTTAGACACCATATACATAGCCTCAGCCCGACCACTAATATATTTATACGCTGATAGTTTGATGTACATAGCAAATTCAGAGACATCCACAGCAAGGATTCTAGAAATGTTAAGGATAAACATTTTCCGGATTTAGGATTGTGATTTCTGCTGGCATGTGAGTGATGAAATCATAGTCACATGAATATTATGGTGGTTGTTACATTAGCAACGTGTAAACAGAAAAACAAAAAGCTATTTGAAAATGATTCATCCCTTTAAAACCATGAGGCGAATCATGTTTATTGTGACAGTATTTCTTCCATTTCTCGACCATAGTCACAGAGATTACCTTAGCTTCTCAGCTTGACTCATACACGAATTACAAGAAGTCTTAAATACAGCAGCCAGTTTACTGCTGCACCTTGGAGCAAAAGACCACCTTAGCCCTGCTGCGCATGTCCTATGCCAATCACACACTGCTGCAGTTTCATGCACTCCGTTACATGCATCTTAGTGCACTGAAACTAGGCAGGCACCTTCCCAACAGCATCTGCACACCTGACTATCCTCAACCATAGAATAGGGATTGGCAACGCCAGTAGGTCTGGCCTGCATTGTGAATCCTTCATAAAAAGAAAATTTGCTGCAGAGAAAAAACAAAACAAACTGTGATTGCTTTATGTATACAGTGCATCTATGAGATTAAGAATTGAATGTGCCATGGTGTAATGTACTTTTGAGATGTGAAATAGTTCCTCGTGCACTTGTGTGAGAGCTTTCCATCACCAAACTTATGAGGTGAAAAAGAAATACTTTCTTGGATGGAGTCGAAACCCACTCTATCGATTCTGTATGAATTGGTAGCAATAGGTATTGCAGACCGTTGGGGAGTCTAGCCAAACCTAAAAATGCTTAGGCGGAATCTCATTCATATTTTTAAGTCTGCTATAGAGCAACAATCCATCTCTTCTGACTTGTAGGTTGGGGATCTTGGTAAAATGTAGTTATATTAACTACTTCTCTTCGTGGGTATGTATCATTGTAAAATGTAGTTGTATATACTATTTCTCCTTCTAGTTATGCATGTTTGTAAAATGTAGTTATATAAAGTATTTCCCCTTCTAGGTGTGGATCCTTGTAAAATGTAGTTATATAAACTATTTCTATTCATAGTGAAGATGTAATGCCACGCCCCCTGCTATACACAATAACCACGATGTTGTGTATTTATTAATTTATCAGGATAAATCTGTGATGCATAAGCGATTTCTTTAAGCCCCTTAATGTTCTCCATTATGTTGCTGCCTCCACGCAGCCCTTTACAGCCTGCAGAGCTGGCACTGCTCTAGTTTGATAAGTATGGCCGTTCTCGGCTGGGCCGTGGACAGCATCTTCTGATCCACGACCCGCCCCTCTGACTCCCTCTAAGCTGAAGGCGAGACTGGAGCTGGGCCTGGAACAAGGCCCGATGGAAGGTCCAGACATGGCCCGGCGTCGCGCATCATGGCCCTCGACGTCTCTTGCTTTTTAGGTCGAGCCTCGAGTAGCGCGCAAGCGCTGCCCTGCGAGACTTAAGTTAGGGGCTTTTCAAAGCTGACCAGACGCTCGTGCGTCATGGCCTTTTCCGTGTGGTTACCCGCAAGCAAAAGGCCATGGTGCACGAGCGTGTGGTCACGCCTGCTGCTCGCAAGCGCACAAGCGCGCGCGACGTGCACAGCTGCCATCTGGCTTTCTACAGCGCGTGAATACCCTCCCCTACCCCCTCCTCCCACTCCTCCCACTCCCTCCTCTTCAGCTTCGTTTTCCTTTCACTTTCGCGCCGCGCGGCCGTGTCACTTTCACGGCCGCGCGGCTATCAGCTTCATTTAAAAAAAAAATTTTTATTTACTTTCAGCGCGAGGCGCGCGTACCACTCGCGTCGCCCCCCCTCCTCCCCCCGTGTGCCTTCAAATACTTGTTCAGCTGGCAATAAGCACACCGTGGAAAATACTCTGTGTTCAACAAAGTGAATATAGCGGCCATGTTAAAGCTGTGCGGTTTCTGCCTCACCGTGAGCGAGTGTTTAGGCAGAAGAAACAAAAAAATCTGTATTTATGATATTCAATGTCAAAAACGATTTTTCTTTTACTATTCCTGATAGACACCAGTGGTTTAGCAAAACAAACGCACATTTCATTAGCTTTTTCTTCTGGAGAGAAAGATGCGCATTATTCTTAAGTACTTAAGAATAGTAAAGCAGAAAAGGTTAGGGTACTTTGGCTGGATCAAGGGTTCTAGTTTTACTTTTGTGGTGAGGCTGTCGTCGTGTGGCAAGCGTTGTCTGTCATGTAGCCGCGTAGTAGCTTTACACATCCTCGCTTAGCCCTCTCCTTTGTGTTCATTCTGTTTGTCCGAATTCTGTCTCCTCACTTTCTCCCAAAGCGTCTCCTTCACTCGGTGGCTGTAAACATAGAGAACGGACTGGCAGAGCCACTGTGGAGCCACCGAGGTGAGCGGTGCCGGGACGAGCCATCGGCGCATGCGTGCCCTGTCGCTGCCCCCTACCTGTCGTGTCCCCATTGATTTTACCCCACCCCCCTCCCTTAGTACCGGAGCCTGAGGCGGATATCGGGTAATTAGCAAGCCCCGCGAGCTAGGAGTCCGGGCGGCCCTAAACCCCCGTCTCCTCCTCCTCCATGGGCCCCGTCGCGGCGCCGGGCTGGGAGCAGGCTCTGAGCCCCGAGCTGCGCCAGGGGATGTGTATCTTGAGGGACTTCTTGCTGGAGAAGAACCGGCCCCTGGTAGCGGCCTTTCTACAGGGGGAGACGGAGGAGGAACCAGGACTGCTGGCCATGGAGGAGGGCTTCCGTCAGGGGCGCGATCAGGACCTGGGCGACTTCGTAGCAGACTTCAGGCTCATGCTGGAGGGCTGCTACAGACGAAGAGGTGTGGAGCACTGGATGTCCAAGCAGGCCCAGCGGCTGGAGGGCATGCTGGAGCAGAAGTTGTCTCTCCTGTCCCGGTGAGAGTCCCACTTTTCATAGACGCACTGGCTGTGAACCCATCCCGCGTACTCTCTGTTCATACCACTCACTGTGCCATCTGCTCGCAAAGCCAGTTAACCGTGTATTGATCTTTGCCTGCACACACCCACCCCGTCCATCTACATTTTCTTTATCGTTATCCAGAAGCGCATATCCCTACCCGTTCCTCTGTCTATCAGTTCAACCGTTCTTTGCTGCCTCCATCAGTTCTTCCACTGCTTACTGAAGCTGCTATGTGCACTTCCATCGTGTTGCAAACTGCCTCAGCCCTTCTCACGCTCATACCACCTGACCGTCTGTGTCCACCCCACATTTTGAGTATTTGTCCCACCTGTATATTGTAATTACCCTTTTGTCCGTTCTCCACCCCATCCCTTTCTCTTTGTAGTTCACGTAGCTGCAAATGATGATGCAATTTCATTGTACATAACCGTTAGCAGACAAGGAAAGTTGCAGTTTAAGGGCTCTGGATATCGCTGTTTTTTAAGTTTCCAGTGAACGGAATGCAAGGTCTTGCCAGATTGTCTTGGAAAATGTGTTCTTCACTTTTTAAAAGGAAATAATTTGTTCATGTTCGTTCGGATCCGGAAGATTTGCGGGAGGTATACCGGGGCAGTGGGTGGAGCGAAGATCATGCGCTCAATTTGGTAAGGCTTGGGGGCGTACAATTGTTTCAAATACTTTAAAAAAAAAATACATAATTTGAATAAATGATTGGAAAGTGTAACATCCTTGCACCAGTTGAGTGAGGATGAGTTTGAGTTAGTAGAGTTAGATGCGTTGGATAGTACTGTTTAAAGCAAATGGAGTCTGAATTTTGTAAGTATGCATTGGTATTGCCAAAATACACATTCACGCTTGGTTTCTTTGTAAACTCGGGTGATTTTATTATGCCTGTTGGTGCAGACGTGTTTAAGATTACACTAAAAGGATGAAAACTTAGCAATAAATAAACTTTTAACGTCAGTCATACCATGCAAAAAATACAAACACGTATATAGAAGAAACTAAGGGAAATGACAAATCTGCTCGTTCAGAGTGAAGTGTAATACCTTGGAAACAATTAGTTTGCTCGTTAGAAAAACAAACAAACAAAAAAAACGAATCTTGTTGTTGTCGTACAGTGACCCAGTATTTGGGGGTAGATAAAGTTACTAGCACGCTGAAGGGAAAAAGGCTTTTGCATACGGAGGCGTACGAGCCATGGGAGAGTGATGGGTACTTGGATGTTTCTTGTCCTGTTCCACAGGTTGCTCTAATCTAGCGACTAGTCTGTTAAGAGTTGCTGTAGTGTTTGAGGACGCGGCCCAAGCGATCTTGCATGAAGCTATGCCACAAGCCAGTAGCGACAGATGTCTTATTGTGCCTAGAGATTTCGCATTTTGTGGTAAATCAGTGGGCACACTGTAATAACATTAGACACTCCATAACAGCTTTGCAGCATGAACTGTTCATGGCTTGATGTACTGAATCCTTGCCTATTTTGGCCAGTCTTCTGCCCATTGCGCTTCACCTGAGAATTTATTTTCGTTATCACTTATCACGTTATCACTGTAACAGGTGCATGCTCAGTGGGGATTGCGAAGCTCCATGTAAGTTTGAACGTCTGCAGTTGTTTCACACTGAGATGTCGAGTGATCTTCGTACATTACTTATTCTACTTTTTAAAAAATGTTTTTTTGTTTTTTTTTACGATACCTTGCAATAGAATTTTTACTCCAGCACGTAACATTTCATATTCCACTGACCTATGGTTCGTCAGTCAAAATATTCTTCCGGGGATAAGCACACTGTTTCAAGGCCTGATTTGAATCCTATAATTCACGTGATACCTTGCAACTTATTGTCAATCTATTGAATGCATATCAAGCAAGCTGGTTGACATCTCCACTTTCACTGGAAGTTGAAATGTGATGTAGCTGTGATTTCCCTGCATTTCATGGTAACTAAGAGTACTATTATATAACGCTAAATGTGCACCTTTTGTGCACTTTTAAAAGGTTATGAGTGCAACCAAAATGCTTGTGTTGAATTTAGAAATAGAGGTTAAGTTGAAAACAGCACTATTTATCAATCTGTTGTAACCAAACAAATTCTTTACTTGCATATCTGTGCTGTTTTCCACTGTGCTAAATAACTTATCCTGCAGTCCGAGTCACCATCATTTGGAAAGTATTACTGTCACTAGACTGCAAATGCAAATGCCAAACCAGCATTGGCATAGCCAATAGGTCTCGCTTTTGGGACCTTATAAGTATTTAGTTATGCAGCACAATATCCTTGGTGCAACAACATCAACTGTTGCATGGCTAAACACTTATAAGGTCCCAAAAGCGAGACCTATTGGCTATGCCAATGCTTGTTCTGTTTGGTTTCAGAATTTGAATCTCACCCGGATAGGGGGCACAGTGTGATTAACGTGCCTGTGGTGAAGCGTGAGAGGTTTTATAGCCGCCTGTATTCCGCTATCTGAGAGGCAGGGTCGGCGGTCTGCGGAGACTGTGTCAAGTGAAGTTAAAAAAAATTCCACCTCTCACCTCAGAGTGGAGAGTTATACGGCCATCTTGACGCTTTGCTGTGCGTCGATTGTCCCTGTACAAGGTAAATGCCATCCTGCCGGTGGTAAGAGTGATGGAACCTGCTCTTCAGTGGAAACAAGTCTAAGTGCTGTTTGTACACAAAACTAGATCAAAAGATGGCGTCTCTCGAGGCCCGGCTTCTACAAACACATTGACTTACTCACTCGCTGCTACTTGACCGCAGATACTTTCAGTCAAGCGCGAACCTCTGAAAAGAGCAGGTTCTCACAAAGCTCCTCTTTCAGGTATGTAAGTTTAAAGTCGCCCATAAAAGCCCAGCTGAGGCCTAACATGGGCCCCGACTCCCATGGCCAACCTCAGAGGCTGCTACAACGCATGCGCACTGAGAGACCAGGCCAACGCATTTGTGCCCAGGGAACCCACACCTGAGAGTACCCCGAATTCCATGCAGGTAACCTAAATTACCATTACCACCTGGCGGTTCAGGGGCCACCCGAAGGGCTTTGTGAGTAAAAGGTGTCCACTTCCAGTACATTCTCTTCGATGCTGACACGACACCCGGGGCGCTTTACCATTTCTGCTGACTTCATACAGCGTCTCCACGTGCTCTGACGCTCCCAGGACTCCTCTTAGACCTTAAGCAGCAGACTGAAACGTGTTGCTAAACCCCATCATCTCAGGTAACCACCTGCGCTGCTGATTAATTTCCGCCCTGCACCCCGTGCGTTAAACATTGTGAGAACTGACATTTGCCCTCCTGGGTTCCGCTGTTTCCTTCAAGTATTCTTCTGTGGGCTGTGGCCCTAGCCCCCCACTTCCACAGCCCGGAGGGGTTTGGTGTTCCAGGAAGCCCTCCGCAGCGGCTTCTGATCAGGGAGGCCTCTTGGTGGCATGTGGGGTGCTCAGTAAATCAGGCACCTCAACCACGCGCACATGAACTCTAGCCAGGAAGGGCTGACAGCCACCACTCGCGCTCCGCTCCCTGACACGAGCCATATGGAGCTTAGAGGATTCTAATCTAATTAGCCTGGCAGAGGCCACGTCTAGCACACGAGGCAGCCTGTCCTCCTGCTTCAGCAAGTGCTCCACCGAGGCAGGCGCCTAACACCATCTTGCACGAGGGAAGGATGCTTTGTTCCCAATCTGCCTCTGACCAGGACGGCCCTTTTCAGACCTTAGTACCTTCCCCCGTGAGACGCGTACGCTCTTTCTCAGTGGGGCGCACCTGCATCTGTCTCTTTCTGGGGCAGTCTGGGGACTTGTGTCTGCATGTGCCCCAGTGTCACACTTAAGCCCCTTGACCTCTAGTCTGTTTTTCAAATCCAGTTATGCATGCTCCGAGCCTACCCAGGCTGAATCCACGTAACAACCATCGCCTAACTAATCACCCCCTGAGACAGCAGACCCATCTCCGATAACACTATGCGCTATGAATGAACACGAGAAGAGGGAGGCTCGGGGAGACATTTCCCTAGGGCCTAGGCAGTGCAAGTGCGCCCACAGTGCAGTAAATGTTGACCAAGGGCTCTACTTACCATGTTTGCAGTTTTTCAGTTCCTTGGGGCTGGGGAGGAGAGTTCCCTGTGAATTAATTGTTCAGTTGCTATGATTCAGCGGTCAGAAACCAGAGAGTGATATACCAATAGGACCTTTCCAGAGCAAACAGATAAATACCGTAATCAAACAAGTAAATTACCAACTACACACGGCGCAAAACACTGCGGAGCTTCTGAATTTAGAAGGCTGCCGGCCGCCATCTGATCTGTGCCGTAGCTCTGTCAGGGATTTATTACTATAACTTGCACTGCCTCCACCTTTAAAGTGCCTAAAATACAAAATCTCAACGAATCCGGCAGAAAGAGGAAAACACATTACAATGGTGATGCTTTCGCTCCTCAATGAAATCTAGATCTAAGATCTTCTGTTTAATTGACTTATAACACACACATGCCGAAGTTATAACTTTGTAGCACTCTGAGCTATCTGGAGTGTGCATTTCTGTTTGGTCCTGGACTTACTCGCTGACCAGGGGTTGGCTTGCAGAGATTGTAACTGTTGCGCTAATATTGAAAGATTATTAAAATGTGTATAAATGAAGAAGCAAAATATACAATTGAACATTTTAAAAAGCTCTGTAAATGTAAAGGCTGTTGAAATTGGAGGCTAAAAAGATGTTGTTATCCTTAGATTGATCCGTGGGCAGTGCAAGTGCATCAAACAGAATATAGAGTGGATGATGGGTGATGTCAGTTGAATTTAGCAAAGCCCCAACCTTCCTGTTAAAATTTAGATTTTTTATATATTTGTGAATTAAATATTTCATCATTTGTGTATTTGTTTCTATTTTTTGTGTATTGATTTGCGATTCAAAACATCGAAAATGCTTTGGAGGGGGCCCAAGCTTCCGTTAATGACACAGTGGGGATCCCCAAGTTCCAGTAATGATTGACTGGGGGTCCACAGAAGTCAAACCACTGGGCTAGGGTATACATTATGTCAAAAGTGTTTCGGAGTATAGTAGGCTGAATTGCAGGTTATGCCCGGTAATTCGCATGTATGTAGTGCCAACTGGCATTGTTATGGCATTGTAAAGCATTCAGCAACTTGTTGCCCATTTGTACGGATATGGGAAAGCCATCGATCAAAGTGGAGGAACGATCATTGTAATAGTGTATGTTGTTTTGGTGGTGTTTATATTCCTAATGTTTTGGACAGAAGAATTTTTTTCAGATCAATGGTAAGTATCAGTGGTTTGTGTGAGAGCAAATCGACTTGGGTCTAGCAAGGCCTTTATGGGTGTTTGTGTGTAATTAGTTGAGCCCAATGACTTTTCCATTATTCTTTTGATTGCAGTTTTTTGGGTTACAGGGATTAATCAATTGTCCATTACTCTCCGAGTTGAATTTTGTTTATTGCATGCGGCACAATCCAGGTCGGTGTCTTATGATGTGATGTTGGGCTTGAGGATGTGCTGAGTCCATGCTGGTTTTAGTTGCATGTTTCTATGATGTATAGTTGTGTGCAATTGATTTGACAGCTGAAAGAAAGGACTTATTTTTGTATGATCACCCCCCTGGCTTTTTGGACTGATGCTGCTGGTTTTTGGACTCTGTAGTGGACTGGGCTCTGCCGTCCAGGCCCCAGTGCGTGAGCTGTGACCCCCCCCCAAAGAACGTGTACAATTGGCTAATGCCCGATTGGCTCATTTAACTCACTTATATGTTCCTGGTATATGGTACAAGAGGTACCCAAGCCTAGTAAGTTAAATGCCACTAGCGGACTCCAGCACTTAATTGTGCCACAACTACATTGAAAAGGGAAAATGCAGCTCTACACCTGAAGCTGCAGCCTAGTTGGGCAGCTTTAAACCTGCTAACTCAACAGGGCAGAATCAGCAATTCACCCTAAGCATAGCGTCAGGGTTAGCTGGATGAACCTTCAGGGGACGTTTTTCTAGGTTCTTGCTTCAAGGTTTGTTGACCTGGATTTGGAGGTGGAGTGCTGATTCTGATTTTGCTCGGTGAGATGTCGCCTGGTGTCGTTTGTCAGTGATTGGATTCACCTGTGTGATCTGACTAATGAATCTTTTGGGGAGCACGCATGTTTCAATATGCACACCACAAATGGGTTGTACTATTTCATGGTTTCTTCTGGCGGCATAGTAAGGGTATGATTCACGGTCTCAATTATTGCTTGATCAGCCTTTTTTCCATTTGTTTTCTGATTGGCACAACTCAAGCACGAAGTAAACGTGATCAGCTTTCAGGGTGTTTTTTGGCAGTAGCGTGGGGGCATGATTTATGCTTTTTGTCAGTTTGGCACAACATATGGTTCTGAGTATATCATCAGTTCTCTCTTTTGGATAACTAATTCACTCGTTGTCATAACCTGATTTCTCCTTGATTAATTTTGCTCATGACACGTGCCATCTTTTGAGGTTTTGGTTCCTTCTTTGCCTCTTATCACAAAAGGGTTCCCCCTAATGAAGGACCTTGACTGTTCAAAATGCATTGCGGTTGGTGAGTCACCACCACATACGTTTGTAGAAAAAGCCTTTTGGACAACCAACCAACCATATGTTAAATGTATTTGCCTCGAATTTTGAAAGTTGAATCAACATCTACATTGAAAAAACATTATCTTAGCCTTTTCATGAACATATGAATAAATGCTACAATAAGAAGATACAAGCGTCATTTGTTTGTTGTATGCCTGGGGAAAGGTGTCTTAAAGACATGTGCATCTTGGGACTACTTCAACATTTGGAATAGCAAATTTCTTGACTATAGAAAGTCACCACTTTGTTGCCCAAATCATCAGTAGCCTTTCCTGTTTATCTACAGCAGTTGCCACCCAAAGAAACATGATGTTCACCTGCTAGGAAGTGTGAAACGCTCCCAGGAACAAGGAACAACGCGCATTGCTGAAGGGAGGAGGCATGACCTCCTCCAGCATGAGGATTACCGGGCTGTAACCACATATGGTGCCCAGCTTCAAAGAGGCTACCGCCTCATTGAAGCAAATGGTGATCACACCATCCCCCGCCCGCTCCTTTTAGTAGGCAGACAGGCTGGCATCCCAGTAACTACGCCCAGATTCCTGTCTCCATAGGAATGTACAAATTACTTTATGACGCTTCATGTAATGTATAAAATGATGGCCGAAACCAGTGCACTTTGAGACAGTCTTTAGACCCCGACTCTGTTGCCTGCTCTTCCGGCCACTACGTTTAATTAACAATATAGACCTGATCCTTTAACTGAACATAATGATTGGAATTCCCTTCACCATCATTGGTCACACAAACTTATGTGAATCAACAGCAGCTACAATTATACTGTCTGTTATGGGGAATCCATGTTCACCTTTATAAAAACTTGTACTCAGTCTCCCCCAGTTAATACCACCTAGAGGTGTAAAGCATGAGAAAAAGATGGTGAAAAGGTTGACAGTGCCTCACGGGAGTGACACCATGGGAGTGTGCAGATAGGTTCTCACCCGCACACTCAGGTTCTCATCATCAGCAACTGCCAAACCACAACAGAAAAAGTGTAAGAAAGTATGAAAAGAGTCAAAAATCAACGTGCTCAGTGTGGTGAATCGTGAAGCCGGCACTGGGATATCTTATCCGTGTGTCTGACTATACCAACCCAATTAAGGAGTAGCGGGAACTGAACATGAATACCGCTATTCCAAAGCTAAAAACGAGCTAGACATCCACTGGCTATCCTATTTTATTCTGTGCTGTGGGGGTCTGCTCACATTAAAACCAAGACACACTGTTGCCAACTATCTGTTTTGTTGTAGAGGGCCAACATGTTTCATTGCCATGGATGTACTTACGGCAATTTCTTCAGGGCAAGGGTCAGTTCTCGCCACACTGCAACGAATCTTTATATATATTTTACCTGGAGGAGACAAAGACAATACAACACAACATAGCTGAGTCAACACAGTACATAAAAACAACAGTCAGTGTAGGGACGAATTTCATCCCATAGGTATAGTTACCGGGTTGTTGCCCCTCCTGGGCATACCTGCAACCCCCTCTTTTGCGAATGTGTGCGTGTCCACACTCATAGAGTCTATCACTACAGCTGCTTAGCGTCAGCCTGTGAATCAATACGGAAATGAGTTATTAACCCGTATTATATCAAATCTCTCATTCGATTCTCAAATCATTAATATATTTTGCAGGGTATGTTCCTCCCTATCTGTTACACTCAGATGTAGTGCAAAAAATGTCTAAAATGTTACACATTCAAGGTTTCTTCTTGCATCTGCCCGCTGCACCCCCAACTACCTCTCCATTTTCACTGACCCGACATAAAACAGGTTTAAAACAGATTTAAAAAGGCAGAAAACTACCCCTCGGTCATACCGCTTACCGGGTTTTTTGAGAGTGTATGGCATCCACTCAACACCTCTCGGTTCCTGCTTCAGCCAGCTCATTTCAACGCGCAGCGTCCAGCGTGCGCACGTATAGTCCCGCCCCTCTCATTCCGGTTTCTGATCTCGCGGGACACGATTAGGCTAAACAGTCGCCATCTTAGAGTGGCCAAAGTGTACTGTAACCTAGATGTTTATTTCATTACTTCTTAATCAGAAGTCGGGGTTATACACGATGTTGTTTTAAACTTAATTCATCATAAACCAGTTGTAGAAAAAACTATGTAAGAAAAGAAAAATCCCTGGTCCCAAAGTCTGTCTATATTAGTATCGGGGTAAGTTTTGCACTCAGTGTGTTTCACATACGGACAACGGGGAAGTCAGTCAGTCTCGCGCTACGCCCCGCTACCGACTCAGTCAATAGTCAGTCACATTAACATTCAGAGATTATGGTACATCTCCACAAGGCGTCCTCAAATTACACCCTAACAAGTTTGTTCGTAACTGATTCTTCAATGGGCTAGTTTCCCAAAGTTATTAAATTTACTGCATGCCCCTAAATATAAGAGCTGGCCGGGCACAACAGGGTCTGTACCTTCGAGGTCCACCAAGCCGACCCCACCAACATGTACACACAATACCTACTTATAGTCTTGAAAGAAAATACACGTGAGGAAAAATGAATACATCGGTCTCAACTCAATTGTAGGCAGTTTATACAGGTCCCAACTAGTATAGGAATGTTATGTACTCTAGTATGTTTCTACTCTGTTCCATTCAATAACATCGTTCAGCCCACGCTGGTCCACCCTCTCCTGGTAAATCCAACGTGCCTCTTTTGTGCCCAACCTGCTTTCCATGCTGTACTGGTCGCCCAATACCTTTTCCAGGACCACCCACTTGATGTCCTTATAATGGTGCTTCTGTGTTTGGAAATGTTGTACCAAGCTAGTGGTCAGTTTTCCTGATTTTAACGTGCTTAAATGCTCCTGTATTCTGATTTTGACTTTACGCGTCGTGAGTCCAATATAATGAAGGCCACATGGACACGTAAGTCGGTAGATGACATTCACAGAATTACAGTTGCTAAACCTGTTGAGGTACCAAATTTTTCCATTAGTCAGAGTTACACTCTTAGTGGCCTCAGTGAGCTCACACACCGAACACCCCCCGCACGGGTAATGTCCGGAGGGTACTCCGGTTTCCTTTATTCTTTCAACCGGCCGGGTGTGTACGAGGCGGTCACGAAGGTTTGCAGACCTCTTGAATGCAAACCTGGGTTGTGGCATCTTCATTGTAGTGGTGTCAAGCAAATGCCAGTGTTTCCTAATGATTTGGCGAATTTTAGTGGACAATGGTCCGAAAGTCGTGACCACGGTATACAATCCCCACTAGTCCTGGTACTTCTCTCAAGTAGGGCAGCTCTAGGTGTATTAAGGGCCCTCTTCCTGGATTGTTTGATCACCTTTTTCGGATATGCTCGATCCTCCAATTTCTTAGCCAACTCATCCACCTGCACTGAATATGTCTGGGTAGAGGAACAGTTCCTGCGGTATCGCAGGAACTGACCTACTGGTAGATTATCACGAAGGGCTCTCGGGTGATACGATCTATAATGCAATAGGGAGTTTTTATCAGTAGGTTTTTGATGTACATTGGTCACCAACTTATTATTCTCCGCACAGATATCAAGATCCAGGTAGGTAGCGGTGTTCCTATTGACAGTCCACGTGAATTTCAAGCATTCATCAAGACTGTTGAGCCAATTCAAGAATGTGTATAACTCTTCTTTGGTGCCCACCCAGATGCATAACACGTCATCAATGTACCTCTTCCAGAGAGCAATGTTCTTCTGGAAGAGATTAGAAGGGTGGTTGATGTAATTGGATTCAAACTGGCCCACATAGATACAGGCCAGACTGGGGGCGAAAGTCGCCCCCATTGAAATCCCGGACACCTGAAGGTATAGCTGGTCTTTGTAGGCAAAAAAGTTTTGTGTGAGTGCAATCTCCACACGTAACACGAAAGATTGTGGAATGTCGTAGAACCACTCGCATTCCCCCAGGGCCCGTGCTGCTGCCACCAGCGTGGCGTCCTGGGGGGATGCTGGTATACAACGACTCGATGTCAATGGTGACCAAAAACTGTTGGTCCGGGTCATACTCCACTGTATCTAGGATGTTGAGAATATCAGTGGTGTCTTGAACGTAAGAGGGCTGTGTGATAACGCATTCCCTCAAGAAAAAATCCGAAAATTGTGACGACTGGCTCCAGCACCGATTGGATGCCCGAGACTATCGGACGTCCAGGAGGTGGTCGCTGGGCCTTGTGTATCTTCGGCACGATATAAAAATCCGGAACCTTCGGTTTCAGATTGACCAAGAACTCAGCCTCTTTGTGCGTGAGCCACTTCTTCTCCTTGGCCTCTGAGACCAGTTTGGTGATCAATATCTGAAGTTCTTTAGTAGGGTCCCTAGCCAATAGTTTGTAGTTCTGGCGTACCCCCAGTAACCTTGCAACCTCAGCCTCATAGTCCTGGGTGTTCCTCACCACCACTGCCCCGCCTTTATCGGCCGGCTTGATTGTCCACTAAAATTCGCCAAATCATTAGGAAACACTGGCATTTGCTTGACACCACTACAATGAAGATGCCACAACCCAGGTTTGCATTCAAGAGGTCTGCAAACCTTCATGACCGCCTCGTACACACCCGGCCGGTTCAAAGAATAAAGGAAACCGGAGTACCCTCCGGACATTACCCGTGCGGGGGGTGTTCGGTGTGTGAGCTCACTGAGGCCACTAAGAGTGTAATTTTGACTAATGGAAAAATTTGGTACCTCAACAGGTTTAGCAACTGTAATTCTGTGAATGTCATCTACCGACTTACGTGTCCATGTGGCCTTCATTATATTGGACTCACGACGCGTAAAGTCAAAATCAGAATGCAGGAGCATTTAAGCACGTTAAAATCAGGAAAACTGACCACTAGCTTGGTACAACATTTCCAAACACAGAAGCACCATTATAAGGACATCAAGTGGGTAGTCCTGGAAAAGGTATTGGGCGACCAGTACAGCATGGAAAGCAGGTTGGGCACAAAAGAGGCACGTTGGATTTACCAGGAGAGGGTGGACCAGCGTGGGCTGAACGATGTTATTGAATGGAACAGAGTAGAAACATACTAGAGTACATAACATCCCTGTACTAGTTGGGACCTGTATAAACTGCCTACAATTGAGTTGAGACCGATGTATTCATTTTTCCTCACGTGTATTTTCTCTCAAGACTATAAGTAGGTATTGTGTGTACATGTTGGTGGTGTCGGCTTGGTGGACCTCGAAGGTACAGACCCTGTTGTGCCCGGCCAGCTCTTATATTTAGGGGCATGCAGTAAATTTTCTTTTTTTTTTTTTTAAATATCTGTTTATTAAGTTCAACAGTAATCATATACACAGTCCCGTTCAATGTTTGTTACAATTATCCAACACATCATACAATGACCAGGGGATAACAAGTCACAATTACAAAGCGGTTATATCTCTGTTCCCACCTCTACGCAATTCTAATTCCACCATTGGGGATATACATACATCTCGCCGGTACACGTCCCATTTGTTCCATTTCTTGTCCCACTTTTTAGGGCATCCACGTATTATAAATACTTCCTTTTCCGCTACCATACACTTATCTAGTTCTTTCGCCCATACATGGATGGACGGTGGGCCCGCCGCCCCCCAGTTACGTGCTATCTCTCGCTTAACTAATGTATATCCTAATGTTGCCAGCTGCTGCTCAATTTCAGTGAGCTCCGTGGCTGACCAAATATTAAGTAGGCCCAGTTGCGGTGTGAGGGCTAACTCCTTCCCCAGTGCAGTTTGAATGCGAGATGTGGCTCCCTCCCCAGTAAATTTAATAACAACTTTGGGAAACTAGCCCATTGAAGAATCAGTTACGAACAAACTTGTTAGGGTGTAATTTGAGGACGTCTTGTGGAGATGTACCATAATCTCTGAATGTTAATGTGACTGACTATTGACTGAGTCGGTAGCGGGGCGTAGCGCGAGACTGACTTCCCCGTTGTCCGTATGTGAAACACACTGAGTGCAAAACTTACCCCGATACTAATATAGACTGACTTTGGGACCAGGGATTTTTCTTTTCTTACATAGTTTTTTCTACAACTGGTTTATGATGAATTAAGTTTAAAACAACGAACAAGCTGGCTCGGCACACATGTATTGTTATACACAATTTTTCAAAGTACACAGTCATAAGCAGTGGTCATTAATTTTAACTTTAGCACGGCGTCTCCCAAATGAGTCACATAAGTCATTATGTTGTGAAAAATATATATATCTTTTATTCTTTTATTCAAAAGTTGCCTGTTCAAACAAGACACAGAGTTCATAGCCGACACGACGCGTTTCGTCCCAATGGGACTTCTTCAAGGCTATGGGAATTTCTACAAAACAGAAATTAATACATATATAGATTTACACATTTAAAACCACATTATTTACAAAATATCAACACAAAAACAATCAGCACTTTTGTAACTGATGGTTCTTTATCTTGAGGTGTCTTCCCACAAATGTATTTGAGATTAGTTTAAATTCAATGCAGTCAATTTAGCACTCTTTTAGATTGGTCCAAAACACAAAAGTGTTGATTGTTTTTGTGTTGATATTTTGTAAATAATGTGGTTTTAAATGTGTAAATCTATATATGTATTAATTTCTGTTTTGTATAAATTCCCATAGCCTTGAAGTCCCATTCGGACGAAACGCGTCGCGTCGGCTATGAACTCTGTGTCGTGTTTTAACAGGAAACTTTTGAACAAAAGAATAAAAGATGTATATATTTTTCCCAACATAATGACTTATGTGACTCATTTGGGAGACGCCGTGCTAAAGTTAAATTAATGACCACTGCTTATGACTGTGTACTTTGAAAAATTGTGTATAACAATACATGTGTGCTGAGCCAGCTTGTTCCTTGTGTTTTTGGGTTTCCCAATCGGTGGGGACGTAGTGAGGTCACGTTCCCGGCTCTTTTGCACCATAATTCTGCTCTATTTACATTCTACTAGACTGACTGGTGCTGGTATTTAGTGCCTTGACCTTCTTTTTTCTGTTGTGCTTAAGTTTAAAACAACATCGAGTATAACCCCGACTTCTGATTAAGAAGTAAGGAAATAAACATCTAGGTTATAGTACACTTTGGCCACTCTAAGATGGCGACTGTTTAGCCTACTCGTGTCCCGCGAGATCAGAAACCGGAATGAGAGGGGCGGGACTATACGTGCGCACGCTGGACGCTGCGCGTTGAAATGAGCTGGCTGAAGCAGGAACCGAGAGGTGTTGAGTGGATGCCATACACTCTCAAAAAACCCGGTAAGCGGTATGACCGAGGGGTAGTTCTCTGCCTTTTTAAATCTGTTTTATGTCGGGTCAGTGAAAATTGAGAGGTAGTTGGGGGTGCAGCGGGCAGATGCAAGAAGAAACCTTGAATGTGTAACATTTTAGACATTTTTTGCACTACATCTGAGTGTAACAGATAGGGAGGAACATACCCTGCAAAATATATTAATGATTTGAGAATCGAACGAGAGATTTGATATAATACGGGCTAATAACTCATTTCCGTATTGATTCACAGGCTGACGCTAAGCAGCTGTGGTGATAGACTCTGAGTGTGGACACGCACACATTCGCAAAAGAGGGGGTTGCAGGTATGCCCAGGAGGGGCAACAACCCGGTAACTATACCTATGGGATGAAATTGGTCCCTACACTGACTGTTGTTTTTATGTACTGTGTTGACTCGGCTATGTTGTGTTGTATTGTCTTTGTCTCCTCCAGGTAAAATATATATAAAGATTCGTTGCAGTGTGGCGAGAACTGACCCTTGCCCTGAAGAAATTGCCGTGAAGTACATCCATGGCAATGAAACATGTTGGCCCTCTACAACAAAACAGATAGTTGGCAACAGTGTGTCTTGGTTTTAATGTGAGCAGACCCCCACAGCACAGAATAAAATAGGATAGCCAGTGGATGTCTAGCTCGTTTTTAGCTTTGGAATAGCGGTATTCATGTTCAGTTCCCGCTACTCCTTAATTGGGTTGGTATAGTCAGACACACGGATAAGATATCCCAGTGCCGGCTTCACGATTCACCACACTGAGCACGTTGATTTTTGACTCTTTTCATACTTTCTTACACTTTTTCTGTTGTGGTTTGGCAGTTGCTGATGATGAGAACCTGAGTGTGCGGGTGAGAACCTATCTGCACACTCCCATGGTGTCACTCCCGTGAGGCACTGTCAACCTTTTCACCATCTTTTTCTCATGCTTTACACCTCTAGGTGGTATTAACTGGGGGAGACTGAGTACAAGTTTTTATAAAGGTGAACATGGATTCCCCATAACAGACAGTATAATTGTAGCTGCTGTTGATTCACATAAGTTTGTGTGACCAATGATGGTGAAGGGAATTCCAATCATTACGTCCAGTTAAAGGATCAGGTCTATATTGTGTTGTAATACTGTGAGTGGGGGGAGACCTGATCTGTATCCCTCTTGAGCTCCTTTGTGTGGCTACTACGTTTAATTAAACCAACTGTTCCTACTTTGCCAAACGCCTCTTGACTTTAATTTTTTCAAGGTAAATTCATATTTGAACAACAAGCTGGTTCTGTGTACCAAGGCATTCTTTGTGACGCTGTTCTATTTTGGCCAAACTATCACCTTGCCGGCGTTCTATGCTCCACCTCCCCACTCTAAGGAAGAGGAGTGGCTGCATCGCCTGGACCCCAAGAGCTCTCACCTTCTACATTTATTGCACAAAGGACCACCGGGTGGACGATCACCTGTTTGTGGTGTTCACTGTGGGGGACAGAAGGCAAGGCTGTTCAGAAGCGTACCATCTCATGCTGGATTGTGCTCTGCATTAAGATCTGCTACGCACTGGCAAAGAAGCACCCTCCAGAAGGCTATGGGCCCATTCCACCAAGGCCAAAGCTGCTACCACTGCGCTAACACGGGGAGTCCCTGTACTAGACATACGGCAGGCAGCTACGTGGGCATCCTTCTATATGTTTAAAAGCACTATTATCTGGACAGCCAAGTCCGCTGAGAAGGGCACTTTGCCCGCTCAATCATGCAGGACTTTCTGGTTTGAGTCTATCCACAGTCCTCCTCCCTTTGGATACTGCTTTGGTATCTAATCAAAAGGTGAGGAATCTGAAGCTAGAAGTCTCTATCAGAACAACAAGTTACTTACCTTCTGTAATGCTCTTTCTGGTACAGACTCTATCTAGCTGCAGATTCCTTACCGACTCTTTCTTCCTTGCCATTCTGTGGTTGGACTCTATCCATTAGTAATATCCAGAGTGTAGGAATCTGCACACTGGTCATATCATTTCACTTTTGGGCTTTGCGTCTGGGGGCGTGAAAACTCTCAAAAGCAACTGATGTCCGTGCGTGGAAGTGGCGACTTTATAGGCTCAGCACAGTAGTGTCAGTGCGGAGCTGCATGGCGCACTCTACCAGCGCACAGAGGTACTGCTGAAAAGTTTCCTGATCCAGGGCATATTTATCAAAAAATCATGCAGTGCAGCAAGCCTCCTTGCTGCGCTGCGTGATGGGGAAAGGGCAATACTGTGCCATATGTAACATTATACGGCGCATTCCTGTCTTTTCTCTCTGCGGTGGCACACAGTGTGCTGCCTAGCACCAATGCAGGCACCCTTCCACCATTGTGCAAGGGTGCCTGTGCTGTAAGCAGGATTGTTTTTGTGCAGGAAGGGAACACCTTGCAAAATGCAGCACACATAGAAAGAGAAAAAATCAAGGAGAAATGGGAGATATTTCTCCTTGTTATGCCTCACCTGGGAAGGTGTTGCATTTTGACGCATTCCCAGGTCTAGCAGTAATGGTAAATCTGGGAATGCACCAAAATCCATGGGTGGGTGCATGGGAAAACCGATGCTCCACCCATGGAACGCCTCCCTGGGGCAGAGTAACGCAGCGCTGCGATTTGCGCTGTGATTTGCGCTGCATTGCCTAACTCTAGATTTAGCAAGCCACTCGGCCACGCAAGGTGGCCTTCCGTAGCTTGATAAATCTTTCTTAGTAGTTGTGTCGCCCTTGCGCCCCATTGCTTGGCGCAAGGGCGACAACTCATTGATAAATTTGCCCCTAGTCCTCATCCTCGGGGAATATTCAAAAGGTGAGGATTCTGTGGCTTTATAAAGTCTGACAGGTTATAACAAGTACACTGACTTGAATGCGATGCGCACTGTTCACAAACAAAATTGAAACAAACTTTTTGACTTGTACCATTACTTTTTTTACTTATTTCTCCGTATGAATATTTATTTCTATTCAGACACTATTCATTGGTATTTCTGATATATTGTGACAATAAATACCACATATGTATTTAAAACACAGTGACTTAATTTGCTGGGTCATTTGGTAACATGATTTAACATTAAACATCGGTTCATTACATAATGTACAATGTTGTGTTCATGTTCAATTTCATGCCCGATTCATTTCGGGACATCAGTGTCCCTTCCTCAGGGGCATTTCTTAGGAGATCCTTCTAAAGTCAATGAAGTGACCTTTGTGGAAAGCTTTCAATGGTCGCCAAAGTTGAATAGTTAGAAAATGTAGGTCCCGATACTCGCGAGCTGATCAACCTTAACCGCGGGTCTCAGGCGTTTTGGATCAAAATCTTTCAAATGACCAAATTAAGTCACTGTGTGTTAAATACATATGTGGTATTTATTGTCACAATATATCAGAAATACCAATGAATAGTGTCTGTATAGAAATAAATATTCAAACAGAGAAATAAGTAAAAAGTGTTATGGTACAAGTCAAAAAGTTTGTTTCAATTTTGTTTGTGAACAGTGTGCATCGCATCCAAGTCTGTGTACTTGATATAACCTGTCAGTTTTACATGTGTGTGTCGACAGCACATGCAGCAGTGCAGCACCATTTAGTTAACTAGTATTTACTAGCAGTTTAAACGTGCAGGAGGAAGATTAGGAGTGCACCTCCACAATCCAAAAACAGTATATAAAGTCTCTACCACAAAGAGTGGTACAGAAGGTAAGTAACCCATTAATTTCTTCTCATCTTATGTTCTATAGGAATATTTTGTAGAACTGACATGAGATACACAGGCAGCACGTTTGAAGGTGGGCCCATGACTCCTATTGGTATTGAGTACTAAATGCAGAGCTGTTGGATCATTGCGTGAAGATCAATTTGGTGTGATTCTGGTATGTCGTATTGGCTTGCACTTAAGATATTTCTAAAGAGATGATAAATCTGTGGTGGCATGCTATCCATTAGAATAATTGATGTGGTTGCCAAAGATAAGTCACATGTTCTCTCGGGCATTTTGAGTTAATCATAGTGCAATGTTTTGCCTGTTTCTATGATTTTGAGCATTATTGTAGGGAGGCATTCATCTGCAAAGGGGTAGACTTGTTTTTTATGGTCCAGTAATCCAGGTTAACAATTTGTAAAGGCCAGTGTTAAAGGTTTTTAAACCAGTGTTTTTGTTTGCTTCTAGGTCTGTTGTATCAGGTTTGGACTCTCCAGCCAAGACCGGCTCCATGGAAAGTAAACTCCTCTTCAAGAGCAAAGAGCTGTTGGCCTCCCAGGACAAGTGTCACAAGGTATTTATAGCAAAACATGGCCTTGCTCAATGCTTCAGGAAGATACAGCCAGTGCATTCAAGGAGTGGAAGCAAGTGCTGCCACACCACTGTGTGCAGTGAGCGCTTCCTCCACTGATGTGCTGTGCTGAGATGATTTCATGCGCTGATTCTGCTCCTTTAGTTTCTCAGATTCTCAACGTGTTGGCGGTGGATTTTGGAAAGTACTTTCCCAAGCATCTTCAGTTTGGGGGTGTTCAGAATTTGTCAATGGAGGTATAATTGTGGCAGAGCTATAGAGATGTTGGTTTGAATGATGCCCGCTCTTCTTTAGACTGCTCCTGCATGTCTACTGCTTCTCACCGCTTACTGTGGTCCACTGCTCTCGGAAATAACTCCTCTGCACCTTTGGTAGTGTGATTCCTCCAGAGTCCAATGGAACTTGTTGCATATTGGAGACCTTCCTAGAATAACAGACCCGCTTCCGTTTTGGATTTTCTCCTGTCTTTCTAATTTCTCCCAAGGATATGGGGGAAATCATCCTTTGGTCCGCCATGGATTTGGGATAGAAGCACGGTTGCCGTCATCTGAAACAGGTGAAAATGCTACTGGCTTGTATTTCTAATTTTCAGAAGAGACGGTCTTTATCGATTGAATGTGATTGTCCCATGTGTGTCCTCAAAAGGTAATACTTCCAAAAGATAGCTGCATTTCTTATTCACTGTTTATATGATTGCTTTATTTTAGCAGTTTAAGATATCTGTCCAAATAAGTGAAGTTGCAAACACCTTCATCATACCAACAGATAATCTATGCAGCACATGGTAAATAACACTTGTGTGATCTTTGTCCATCTGCAACTTTCTTGTACCTCTGACCGCCTATTGATTTCCACAGATGATTGTTAATTTTTGTTTCTCTTGGCATTTTCAAAGAAATTAAATCCACAGTTGTTGCTACTTCCCTCTGAAATGAAAATGGTCTGTACATGACCGCTACAGCAGGTAATCGGTGTTAGTAATTGTTAAACAACTAAAACGTTTATTCATTAATCATTAAAGTTGCTATGACTTTTTTCTATCAATCTTATTGCCCCATATATATGTAAAATGTAGAAATACTTTGCTCGAAGCTTCGTGTTTTGCGCACACTCCCCAGATCATCCCGATCAATGCGAGTTGAGATTAGCTGGGTTTCAACTCCTGTCCATGTTGAAAGGTAGACTGTAATCTCTGAACTGTATTTTAGTCTAGTGTTCAGATGCTGTTTCCCAGGAAACATGTGTAGAGGATGATGGATGGGATTTACTGAAGCAGAATTCATCTATTCAGTTTTTTGATAGCCAGTACTAACATATTACACCAGTCTTAGTAGCTTACAGCTTCATATCGAATTAGAGACATTACTCTTTGGAGTCTCGTTGTAGACTCAACCACACAACCGCCTGCAGAGAAAGTAGTACACTTTTGTCTTGCCTTTAGCTATCACTAAGTACAAACAACAGCATTGGTATTAAAGGAGTGAGACTTGGTTTAGGAGGTGACTACGCTTCACATTTTTTCTCTTCACTTATAAATTCCTTTCTTGGCGGGAAGTATGCCACCATGCATAATGGTGTGAGCATTGCACATCAAACATGCTTTATTCAAAGCAGTGTTTAACAAAACAATGAGAAGCTTTTCTCTGCCATTATATAGCATATGCTGATCATTCTTCCCAGTGAACAAGCAATTTGTTTTTTTGAATGCAAGCTTGTACTTTGTGTGTTTCTTTTAGCTTGTTGGTATGCTGTCATGAGGAATGGAGTTTCTAGGTTTGACAGTATTCATTCCTAGATATTTAGTCTGTCTTAACATCGTTTGTTTTTCCTTTTTTGTTCTATCCCTTTCTTTTCTGCAAGTGATCTTTATGTTCATGTGTATTTCCATTAATGTAGTGATTGTGGTAAACTCAAGTGATGCCAGTGGAAGGCTTTTTTGCAGATACAGGCTAAGAAGAAATGACAAGTCATGGTGGCCATGAAAAAGTAAAAGCTTGACTTCTCCAGTGTCGGATCTTTCATAGAATCATTCCCAGCCATCGAAGTGGGAGTCCCACGGTACAACTAGAAAAGCAGTGCAATGTTAAACATAGCTTGGAAAGGCCATAAAGTCTTCGCTTTAGTAACATACCTTATATATATATATATATATATATATATATATATATATATATATATATATATATATATATATATATATATACACACACACACGGAGAAATTGTCAATGAGCACACCATTGACGAACAAATCTTCTACTACAACGGCTACGGCATCAACGACTGTGACAACAGTGATCGTAGTCCGTTCACAGATGACAACCACATCGACGACAGTCAACGGTGCCCATCCTGTCGTCAATCAAATTCGTCTCTGCCTTGTCGGTGGCAACACTTTCGGTGAAACCAATACCGTGAAGAGAAAAAACAGAATAGGGAGAGCTACAAAAATAATCACTGGGGCATTGAGATATCAATATAAGGAATTCTTCCATTAGTCCATAAATACATGCAAAGACGTAGAGGTGAGTCTCCAACAAAGTTTATTCTTCACATATCGAACATCCTACCCAGTCAATGCGTTTCGTCATTAAAAAAGGACTTTATCAGGGCTGTGAAACAAATATATGCACAGCTGCATTTAAAAACACATAAAAACCAACAACCATGTTTTCGGCTCCCTATTTCTTATTGTACATATGTTATTACGTTACATTTAGACTCAACCCATCTTTACTAGACCCGCACCAGTTGTGTAAATCCAATTTGAAAAACAAAACTTTACAAAAAATTATTAACTTAAACCTAAGCCCCACATCCTCCATTGAAGAATACAAAGGTATCAAAGGATATCCTACTCATCCATTCATATTTCCTATTAACATTTTGTTCCTCATAATAGCATAACAGTACTTACTAAAAGGATATATATATTCAGGTGCGGCTCCTCTGCTAAGGCAGAGGAGGGTCGCCCCACTGCCTTTCAGCACTGTAAAAAAGGAAAAGTGAAATAACGCAAGGTTATCATCATTTTTATTTTTCCTTGCTGCGGCAGTTTTGCGGGACGGGGTGGGCCTGGGCTGGGCAGCGCAGTGGGGAGGAGTGGTGGCACTGTCTAAGTGCTCATGACTGTTTGGACAGCTGTCTTGGGCCGGCCAAACAGTCATGCACACTTTGCATGTTCTCCACCCAGGCTGCATTCCATCCTGGGTGGAGAACATGCCCAGAATCCCATTCCCTGTCTGAGCGCCGAACCAGGGGGCTCAGACCAGTCACAACGCTGCATTGCAGCGTTGTGATTGGCTTAGGGGGGGGCTGGGTGCTTCCTGCTCGCACAGAAGCCAGGAAGAGGACGGAGGAGAGGTGGTGGCCGGCATGCAGGTAAGTGTTTTTTTTTCTTCTTTTAAATCCCCCCTCCCCGCCCAACTGCTGCTTCCCGGGAGCAGCCGCTACTGTCTATATTATTGAGTTTAAAACTCTAGAGCTATAAGAATTATCCTGCAGGGCTCCGCCTTAATCTTTCTGAGAATCCTTGTGAGAAGAGGAGTCAGAGTAAAAGCGTAGGCAAAGATTCCTGACCATGCTATCAAAAACGCATTCCCCCCTCACCTTGGTTGTGGATGCCAGCTTGTGTAGAGTCGGCATTTCCGATTTTGTGAGGTTGGAAACAGGTCTAAATTTGGTGCGCCTCATTGATGAAAAATTTCCTCTAGGACGTCCTTATTGATCTCCCATTCGTGGCAGTTGTTTTTCATCTTGTTCTGTGTGTCCGCTATGACATTCTGCTTCCCAGGCACATGTTCTGCTTTCAGGTTTATCTGGTGACTGACCACTCCCAGAGTCTCTGTGCCTCTTGGGATAGCGCTAGTGATATTGTGCTCCCTTGCTTGTTGATATAATGCATAGTTGTGGTGTTTTTCTGTGTGGATTAGCACTGCTGACCCTTGTATTCTCGGCAGGAAAGCTTGTTGCAGAAGTAACAGATGGTTTCCATTTGCTGTTGGCTTGCAAATCTTGGAGATGAGCTCCCAGCCCTCTAAGAAAGCATCTGTTGTGATTACCAATCGCGAAACTTGGGGTATGAAGGTTAGGCCTGTGGAGAGATTCATCCCTCGAATCCACCAAGAGAGTGCCGTACGTATTCCTGGAGTGACACAAATTATATAGTCGAAAAATCCTTGCGTTTGGATCCAATGTCTGTACAGTTCTTCTTGCAATTGCCGCATTCAAATGTGGCAAAATGGTACCAAAGGAATGGATGAGGATATCCCTAGCAGAGATTTGAATAGGTGAAATAAGTGACTTTTTTCCTTGTACTACATAGGCCAAGTGCGTCAATTTTGTTTGTCTTTCTGGTATTGGATGTGCCTTGTTCTGCACTGCATACAGTGTACAGGAACATTATTTTTGTCGTCGGTTGAAGGGCTGATTTTTTGCGGGTTCAACGCAGGGACTAATTTGTTGAAAAGATGTAAGCTTGCCTTGGTTTATTTCTTTGCAGATTGATGAGAAGTGCCTTGACCAACCAATCTCAAGGTATGGAAATACTTGGTGTTCTTCCTGTCTAGGGAAGGCAGCTACTGGAGCTATGCACTTCGTGAAAATACGAGGAGCTGATTTGAGGCTGAATGGGAGAACTTTAAACTGATAATGGCTGCCGGCTTCTATGAACCTTAAATATTTTCGTTGGCGTGGATGAATCGGAATATGGAAATAAGCATCTTAGAGATCTAATGTTGTCATGTAATCTCAATGGTTCAGAAATTGAAGGGTGTCTTGAGTCGTGACCATGCAAAATGTCAGTTTTCGTAGATATTTGTTTAATTGTCTCAAATCCAGGATGGGTCTACATTCCCCTGATTTCTTTCTGACCAAGAAGAAATGGCAGTAGAAACCTCTTCCTTTCTGGTTTCCAGGGACTCGTTCAGTTGCCCCTTTGTTGAGCATGGGCTAAATTTCAAACTTTACAAGACGCAGATGTTTTTGCGGGGACTTCAAGGGTGTGGTCGGAGGTGGTTTTTGAATTAATTCCAGTGTGTGACAGAATGTAATTGGGTCCAGCACCCATTGGTCTGTTATTTCCCTCCATTTGGAGAGATGATTGGATATTTTGCCTGTGAGGTATGCAGGAGGAGATGGAGTTGTAGCCGGTGCCTGTATTCCGTCACTGTTTCCTTCCTATGTCCTTGCCCTGTGGACCCAGCTTTTGTCTCTGGGTTTGCCGTGCGTAGGCTGCTAGAGGAGGTTGTCACTGCTGATATTGCGGACGAGACTACAGCGATCCAGGTTGGTAGTTTTAATGCCTGTATGGTTGGGGACCTCCTCTATAATAAAATTGTCCTCATGCTCCATGAAAAGGAATTTTTCTATATTGTAGAGTACACAAAGACCTTTCTGGATCCGTTTTCATGGATTGTTGGGTCTCGTCAATATTTTTACCGAAGAGAGCTTCACCATCATGTCGCAGGTCTAAAATTTTGCTCTGCACTTCCGTTCTGAAAGAAGTGTCCTTCAACCACCCCTGGTCCGTAGGACTGCTGCTAGCTGTCTGTCTGAAGCCTGTGGACACAATGTCCATCGCGCAGACAATTATTTCCGAGGCGACTCGTTCTCCTTCTTGCAGGATCTTTTTGGCCTCTGTTTTGACATCTGGGAGATGATCTATATATGGTGCCCTGTCTGACCACATCTGTCTGTCATATTGTCTGAGTACTGTCAATGAATTAGCTTCTCACATTGTTAACTCCAGCATAGAGGAAAAACGCTTTCCGATGTTGTTCAGACACACTTCTTCCCTATCAGGTGGTGCAGCTATTGGCACTGATATATTTTTAAAAGGCCGCTGAGCCGCTTGGGTTACAGCAGAGTCCGGTTTCGGGGGTCCAATTAGGCAAACTGCTGAATTTTCCGGGGCCTTATACTTTTTTTCTAGATGTGACAACACTGCCGCTACTGTTGCCGGATTTCTCATGGTTTCTGATTCCTTCCTCCCATATATAATCCACAATAGGGATATCTCTGATGGTCTTATGAGAAGTTTCTTTGAAGTCGTATAAGAAACAGTCTCATTGTTTTGAAGTCCCTGGAAGGCCAAATATCTTTCCCGCTCTTTCCAAACATTATGAAATCCTCCTATATCCTCAGGAGGAGTATCTGTAGGTGGTGGTATTGGAGATGATGGAGCAGGAATTAGATAATCATCCCACTCAGTATGGACATATCTAAGTTCCCCTTCCTCTCTGTCTTCATCTGAAGGCATACTATCGTCCACTTGGATGTTTTTGTATTTAGGTGTATGATTTTTAGAGGCAGCTATTGGAATATTAGGTGGCATTTGTGGAGTGGAAGGCTGCACTTGTGGGGTCTAAGGAGGCGCAGTAACATGCCAAGGTGAAGTTGTTGTAGATGGGAAGCACTTGTAATAGTCTGAGCATCATTTGTAAGTCCGACACAAATGCCTTTGGTACGCATAGCACATCCTCCTCTAATTGTTCCTGCGGATATAGCTCGAACTGCTCTGTGTAATGTAGTCTCTTTTGTTGAGGAGGATAATATTCCTGATCATAATACTCCTCCTCATCTTTATCATCATCCTCCTGCTGGCACTTCACTTGCAGCTCCGATGGACTTTGTGCCCCACCAAATGGACCATCGTTGTCAGACTCATTCTCATCCAGTAGATGACTAGGTGGCAAGGCTGATACTTTGCTTGGAGATGTATGCTCCGACATTAAAGAAACCGTTTTTTCTATTTCTTTTTCCTCTTGTCAACAATGTCGTCGCCAATGTCGATGATGGTCTGATCGACACTGTGGAAGGGCGAATCTCTCCACAGGCCTAACCTTCATACCCTAAGTTACATGATTGGTAATCACAACAGATGCCTTCTTAGAGGGCTGGGGAGCACATCTCCAAGATTTGTAAGTCAGCGGATATTGGCAACCATATGTTACTTCTGCATATCAACCTTCTGGAAGTCAATGCAGTACACCTAGCTTTACAAGCTTTCCTGCCGAGAATACAAGGGTCAGCAGTGCTCATCCACACAGGAAAACACCACAACTATGCATTATATCAACAAGCAAGGGAGCACAATATCACTAGCGCTATCCCAAGAGGCACAGAGACTCTGGGAGTGGTCAGTCACCAGATAAACCTGAAAGCAGAATGTCACAGCAGACACACTAAGCAGGATGAAAAACAACTGCCACGAATGGGAGATCAATCAATACATCCTAGAGGAAATATTTCATCAATGAGGCACACCAAATTTAGACCTGTTCGCAACCTCCCAAAATTGGAAATGCTGAATCTACACAAGCTGATATTCACAACCAAGGTCAGGGGGAATCCGTTTTTGATAGCATGGTCAGGAATCTTTGCCTACACTTTTACTCCGACTCCTCTTCTCACAGGGATTCTCAGAAAGATGAAGGCGGAGCCCTGAAGGATAATTCTTATAGATCCGAGATGGCCAAGGTAACATTGGTTCACAGAGCTACTTCTCTTATCAGAGAGACGGCACATCAACTACAACCACATAGGCAGTTGCACACCCACTCACAGGCCCACATAGGCAGTTGCACACCCACTCACAGGCCCACACAGGCAGTTGCACACCCACTCACAGGCCCACACAGGCAGTTGCACACCCACTCACAGACCCACACAGGCAGTCGCACACCCACTCACAGACCCACACAGGCAGTCACACATCCTCTCACAGACCCACACAGGCAGTTGCACACCCACTCACAGACCCACACACAGACCCACACAGGCAGTCACACACCCACTCACAGACCCACACGGGCAGTCACACACCCACTCACGGACCCACACGGGCAGTCACACACCCACTCACAGACCCACACGGGCAGTCACACACCCACTCACAGACCCATACAGGCAGTCACACACCCACTCACAGACCCACACAGGCAGTCACACACCCACTCACATACCGCACACCTACTGAAAGACCCACACAGCCACTCACAGACCCATGCAGGCAGTCTCACACCCACTCAGATCCACACAGCCACTCACACACCCATTCAGGCACTGACAGACCCATTCACAGACCAACCCAGGCACTCCTTTCCAATCACAGACTCATGCAGGTACTCACACACCCTTTCACAGACCTATACAGGCACTCAGAGACACACTGACACACCCTCATAGGCACTCACACAACCACTCACACAACCACAGACCTACACATTCACTCTCATACCCACTGACAGAACCACATAGACCCTCTCATACCGACTCACAGAACCACACAGGCACTCCCATACCCACTCACTGAACCACACAGGCACTCCCATACCCACTCACTGAACCACACAGGCATTCACAGACCCACCCAGAAATCCATGCAGGCACTGACCAACTCACACACCCACACAGGTACTCACAGACCTATGCTGGTACTCACCCACTCTCAAACCCATGCATCCACTCACACACACACACACACACCCACAAAGCCACACACAAACACACGCACCAACTCACAGACTTGTGTAGGCACTGACATGCGTATTCACAGACTAACACAGAAACCCCCACATAACCACTCACTCATATAGCCACTCACACACCTACTCACAGACCCACACAGCCTCTCACAAACCCACACTGCTGCTTACACACCCACTCACTGACTCAAAACTACTCACACACCCACTCATACACCGATACAGACACTCCCACACCCACTCACTGACTCAGTCACTCACACACCCAGTAACTGACTCATACAGCTACTCACACTCACAGACCCATATAGCCACTCACACACCCACTCACATACATACACAAAACCACACCTACCCACTCACAAACCAATACAGCCAGTCATGCACCCACTTTCAAATGTTCCATTTAGGAAACAAAATTGAAAAGATCTTCGAAACTCAATAAAAACAAACCAAAGGTTACAGGGACGGTGTAGTTGGGGAAATAACATTAAAAAAACAATGAAATTCACACAAAAAAACAAAGGTTACAGGGACATTATAGTTAGGAATAGAATTTAAAAAACCTTAGAAATTCACTGAAAAAAACAAAGGTTACAGGGACGATATAGTTGGGCTCAGATTGTACTCGCACAAAACCATAGGAATTTAGCAGTTATAGTTACCTGAGCTAACTATAACTTGCGGCCCGCAATGCACTGCTTATGACCTCACATAATACATCACTCATGACCTGGTCAGTGACATCACTGATAACATCTTAAATGACATCCATGATGAAATCATCCACAGAACCACTTACAAACCCACTCTTACACCCACTCATAGACCCATACAACCACTCACACACCCATAGAACCACTAGCACACCTATTTACAGACAAATAAAACAACTCACACACTCACTCTCACAGCCACTCACAGCCACTCACACAGCCATTCTCACACCCATACAGCCATTCATACACACACTGATGCAACCACTCACACACCCACATACTGATACAGCCACTCACACACCCAGAAAAACACTCACACCCATTCACCGGCCCATAGAGCCGCTCACACAGTCACTGAGAAAGCAACACAGCCACTGGCAGGTCCATACAGCTACTCACACGCCCACTCAGACACTCCTAAAGACATCCACTCAGATAACATGTTAGAAATAGTATCACTCATTAGTACTACATATAGTATTCTGATTTAACATATGTAGTAGCTTAGTATACATAATTGAGCAAACTTTACGAAATACACTCACTGGATGATGTCATCAGTGAGGTCATTTGAGATGTCATGTGTAATGTAATAAGTGAGGTCATAAGCAGTGCACTGCGGGGGTGTAAGTTATAGTTAGCCTAGGTAAGTATAACTGCTGAATTCGTATGGTTTTGTGCGTGTAAAATCTGAGCCTAACTATATTGACCCTGTAACTTTTTTCATTGAATATATATATATAATGGACTTAGCCAATAAATAACAAATATAATATTAGACTTATCACTGATACATGCATTTAACTTTTGTGTTATTTATTCCCCCTATCTTTAAATCGATTATAAATATTGTGACTTCTGGGGTGTATTTCTCTCTTACATTTCATCTTTACCTCTGTCTCCATTTCTTGCATTCACCCTCTCTAACCCTCATACTTTGCTTGTGTTAGATACTTCTGCAAGTAGATTCACCACCTCATGAATCTTCCCACAGCGCCAGACTGGTTCTGGAAATTTTGCAAAAGCTGTTCTGCACTGTTTACTGACGTATTTCTCTGTCACTTCCAGATGTTCTCTCACTGAGCCATATACAGTGCCATCCTGTGCTCTTCCGTCACTTATTTGTATTTCTGTGTCTTTTGATGAGGATCTCTTATTGCTGTTTTCTCAATCTTCTGTTTTGGCAATTTTACAGTGCTGTATTTGTTTGCTTGAGATATCTTGTCAATTGTTGTTCGCCAAGCGTCTTCACTCTTCAAGATCTGGAGTTGGGGACAATTTCCGGTCCCTGGTCAGTTAGGTTCTCTTACAGGTTCAGGCTGTTGCCAGGTATACCCACCACAGTGTGGGATGGGCGCCATTGGTCCACATCTCTGTATGGATACAGCTCCCAATGTAGTTTTGAGGACTCATCCTCATTGTTGGGATTGCCCTTCATTGGCCCTTTCACGTCTGTTTGTGAGGTGTTCCTCTTATCGGACTTCATTCTTAATCTCCGGGTTGTTCCTCGACTCTGACCTTGATGTAGTTTTGAGACTTGGCTCCTGCTTGATTGGGCAGAGGCCTGGCACAGTTGCCCAGCGTTGTTCTGCTGTTGTGCTGGGTGCTGGCAGACCTGCTTTGGGTCTTTCAGGGTCCTGGCACCGACCCCGCTCAGGTTGTTCCATTCACCCTGGCTTTACTGTCAGTCTTCGGGCCTATTCTTGCTGCTTCTGGTACGCTTTTGGGCTTTAAAGAGTTTCTGGGTCCACAGTATACTGATCCCTCAGTGGCTGTTACCCTGGAGCCATTTGGCTTCGGACAGACGGGCACCATCTAGAACTTGACATGTTCCATCTTGCCACTGGAGGCCCTGTCTAATATTTTTGGTTTGTACTGATGATGGTACTGTGGCTGATGCTGGCACAGGACCCTCCCCTCCTTCAGGTTCCTGGTGTTGCATCAGTTAGAATCAACCAGAACTTTTCAGCTACTCTTGGTGAGGCTTCTCCCCATGCCTCATGGTCCTGGACCCATTGCTCCGCTCTTTTGAGTCTTCTTCCTCCCCCATAGAGGCTTCGGGCAAAGATGTATGGGTGGTAGGGTGGGGTTACAATGCCTACACTGCTGCAACTAGATTCTGGGGGATCTGACTGTAAGGGTGTTTAGGACAGTGCTGCAACCTAACCTTGTAGGACTTATCTCTTAATGCAACTCTGTGTATAGCTGTGGGGGTTTTGGCTTTTCCAGTGACTGTTGAAGGTTAAAGCTATTTTCTTGATGGAAATTCTCCAGTCTTGTACTTCCTCCTTAGAGTCTTTATTTTCTTGTATTGACATCCTGATATCCATTAAGTTTGCTTGGACTCGTCTCCACTATGGCAGTCAGTGGTCATGTTGCATGGCGTTATCACCTGGCTTCTGGTGACCCTGATTTTCTATCTTCTAACCTAGGGTGTGACACTTTCGTAGATCACTGAGTTGATGTGAAACCTTCCTCTTTGCCCTCCACAGCAAATTATTACTTGAAGTGGTTTGATACATTGGGGAAGAAAGTTTACTCCACTGGAGTTATGGCCTTCTGTTCTTGTAATACTATGCCTACTAGTCCACTACTTACTAATCTCTTGGAAATAGCGTAGATGGTGATTCAGCTTCTTCTTGATCATGTGAGTGGCTTTTTTGCTGAATTACATTGTGATTGTTTTTGAGTATTCAAGCAACTCCTGGCCTTGGTGTCTCTGGTGTTTTGAGGGCTGCCCAGAATGATCTGCTTGATTTACCCTTCGAGGGCTCACAGCTGTTCAGAGCAGAAACTGAATGAGTCCCGGACAGACACTGACTGGGGCACATTCTTTCACAGTCTAGCTCGTAGACTTGTCATATGCCTGAGTAATGGAGGATACCTGAGAAGACACCGGTTGTTTTAGGACTAAGTCATGTAATTATTGAACTTCTCTTCAGGATATTCAGAGCCATCACACATTCTCTGGTGTTGACAGGCAGTTCCTTTTTCTTGAGGGGTTCCTGAATGGACTTTGGAGGCCCTTCTGCTGCGTTTGTCTTTTCTGTCCAACTGTTCCCTTGCACATGCTCTCACATGTGCTGTGGTGTAAAGGTATCCGTTCTGCCATTCACAACTCTGTTTTCATTAACCTTGTCCATCAAGCCCTCTTAGACTGGCATGAGTGCCATGGGCCTGCTTTCCTTTGCTCGGTTTCTTTTCTTAGTGGTCAGTTCTGCCTTCTTTATGGTAGCCTTCCTCTATTAGTAGCATTTCTTATAGATGGATCTCTG
Source organism: Calotriton arnoldi (assembly GCA_963921515.1). Lineage (NCBI taxonomy): Eukaryota > Metazoa > Chordata > Amphibia > Caudata > Salamandridae > Calotriton > Calotriton arnoldi. The sequence continues at coordinate 1,047,393 of CAWUFW010002163.1, forward strand.
GAGAATCCCGTTACAGGTTTTGTAGATTGGTTATTTTTTGGTTGTTCAGGCTCATCTCTATCTAGATGGTTCCTATTGCATTTGGTGGTGTTTTTTGATCGTACCTATGGTACTGCCTACCTTATACTTCGGCATGGTCACTTTGACTGTAGCGAGTGGCCCCTGCATCACTATCAATTCAGTCAATGGGATGCCACTTGCCTTTCTGGCCCCTCGCCTCACCTGAACCACTTTGTACCATCTGCTCTCTTAAGTTATTTTGTGGGTCTCTTTGTTTTCCTGTTCAGGTTCCTGACAGTTGTGTTCAATGGCTGCTACCGTCTGTAGCGATGTTGTTCGGCAGGGCAATGCAGAGTTTTGCTTCAGGCGTGCTGGTGCATTTGCTGCAATTTGTGCTGTTTTTTTTAACTTATTGTTCTTCATTGCTGCCTTACAACTTAGGGGGCTGATTATTTCATACGCTGTTATGTAAGATGTGCTTACTTTGCGGAGATGTCTGATGTATTGGGCCCTCAAAGGTCAGTCCTTTTTTATCTAAGCAGATATTCTGTTGAAGCATGATAGAATAGCGCTGTGTTGCTTCGTTGTTTCTGAATTCGGACTGTTTGGGCAAGTGATTTGTGGCAGACTGGGTGCCATTGTGTTCTGTCCATCACTTTGAAGTTTTTCATTGGCTTTTTTCCATGGGTACTCTTGGCATCTGTTGATGTTTCTGTGGTCGGCTGTTTCAGCTGTTTTATTTGGATTTTGTTATAGTGTCTTCCTTCACTCATTTCTGCGGGCTAATGGATGGGTTTTTGGGTGTGCTATGCTGGCACAAGTTATCTTCATTTTGATTTCAGTTGTTGGTAGGGCTCAGCTGGTTTGACAGGCCCTGCCTGTACCTTTGATGAAAGAAAATGGAATGATGGATGGAATGCTTGAATTAATCTCAGCCAGTAGTAATTTTTCAGGGCCACATTTCTGTCCATCGTTCTTGTGCACTATATGCCACCTCAGACAGAAACCAACCTTATGCAAATTCGGATAGGTTTTGCTCAAACAGGAACGTTTCAGCCCGAACTGTCAGGCCAGGTCACCTAAACAGAAACACAAGCACCCCCAGACTAGTTTCGGCCTAAATGATAATAAGTTAAATTTGTAGCCCTCAGATGCACATCCCAAAATTATGGTATTCACTCTGTTCAAGTGTTCCTCCAGGTCATCGTCCGTCAGATAAATATCATCCACATAGGACACTGCCTCTTCATCTAATTTTTGAAGTAACTCTGTTACTCTGGCCGAAAACAACCCCGGGCTGTTCTTATACTCCTGGGGGAGTCGCTGAAATTGCCGCTGGGACCCTAGCGCTGAGAAGGCTGTTAAATACCTGCTTTCAGGCGCTATATTTTGGTAGAAAAATCCATTTGAGATATCAAGTGTTTTATATTTCTTCCGCACAATGTTATTCATTAATACGGCACTGTGTGCATTTTGTAGTGCAAACGTTTTAGTGCAAGTGTTTAAATGTCTGTAATCTAAAACTAGATGATATGTATTGTCATGTTTCGTGACAGGAAGCAAAGGATTGTTCATTTGAGAGGTGCAAGTTTCAATCACCCCTTGGTACTCAGGTTGATCTAAGATCTCCCTGACCTGTTCTTAGCTTCTTGCTTTATTGGATACTGCCTCTGTGCAGTTGGAGTATTTTTTAAAGGAATTATGTGGTTGGTTGAATCCTCATCCCATCCAACATGGTTCTTATATAATGCCGGAGCCTGGGCTACTGCCCACTCCTGTGCATACGTGTGTTGTAAATGCCTGGGAATATGGTTTGAGAAAGCCGGAAGAATTACTGCTTCTCCTTTAGGGCAATCCATGATGAATGCTGGCGGCCAATCTTGTTCAGCTAACAAAATGTCATAGCCAAACGTTAGGTTCTCCCAAAAGAGACCTCACTTTCCTACTCTTGTCCCCTTCCATCTGGAGCGTTATTTCATATACTTTATGTGGGACACTTACTCTAGTATCAGGTGTTTCTACCGTGATATAATCATTCAAGTCTGCTGTCACCAGAAATTCCATCAGGTTCTACCGAGCTATTGTTATTTCTGCCGCACTGTCTAGCATCGTCAGAGCCCATTCCCCGTTCAGTAGTCAATTCCTCAGAATTCTGGGCATGTCTGATCTTTAGACCTGCAACTTTCTTCTTTTTTGAACTGTGGTTTATGCTTTGGTTTTTCTTCTTTTTTGGAAGTGTAATCTTGAGCGTGCTGCTTGTCTCTGGACTTTGTACGCTCTTCTGGTCTTTCTGACCGTCCTTCCCTCTCTGAGTTTTTCGATGAACCCTGAAAGGAAGGAGAGGAACGTGTATCAGTATCCTGATACCTGTCAGGTTTCCTAATATTATCCCTATTCCTAAGGTTGTACCTCTTTTCAGAGGGCTCCTGTGGAGGAGATCTACCTCTTGATTGAGATCTGTTTCCTTTAAAGTTTTGTTGTTTTTTATTATCCCACTTCTTTTTAGAAGAAGCAGGTGTCTGCTTGGAAGTGTCCTTTTCAGGACTGCCCATCAGTTGTGGTTTTAAAGCTTTCCCACCCATACTGTTTCTGCCTAATTCTGCATATGCTTTTTCAATTATTTTGGGTAGTTCGTGTTGTTGATCTAACACCCTTAGGCATTGGCAGATTGCCACTGAAGCTGCTTCCCAGTAAATATTAGTATTATGGCTGATACCTGGTCATAGGTACCTAGTAACTTCATCCCTAAGTTCAGAGCAGGTTCTGCTCCGTGCTCGTTTTGTATTTGTCTTAATACGCCTGGTACCACCGCTAATGAAGGAATACCATGAGTCCTGGTATAAATGGCAGCAAAGACTGTACCCCAAGTGGTACAATCCTCTACTTGTGGTGTTATCCCCATGGGCAAGCAGATTGTTAGCATTCTGTGTTTTTCATATGGGGTAGTATTCAGGAATACTGCCTCGAGCGGAGTTATTTTCTGAGCTACCCAGAATGGCATTTGTTCACGTTTCGTGGGCATTTTGCCCATTTCCGCGTGTAACGTTTGTGGTGTTATTTTAGTTGCTGTACCCCGAGATTGAGTTCCGTTTGTTGCAACTGTTGTTGGCTGGACTGTAAAAGTCCTCATGACGAATTGCGTTAAGTTTCTGTAGATTTTAATTAAATCTTTGTGTTGTATGAGTAAGTCTGCCTGTGGCATTGTGTCAATGTCAGGATGTGGTGTGTAGGCCGCTAATATCGGCCATGTTGCCCCTTCTCCTCCGAGCGGGCCTAATCTTACTCTTTTTATGTGGGGTAGGGCTGCTTTAAACCAGTATAAGTGTTCCTGGTACGTGAATGGAATCTCTGTCCTCAAACGGACCATATTCCACTGGTGCATCTCGTTCTGTGTAAGAGTGAAATGTCTGTGTTCTTGCATCTGCTGCTGGGAATGTAACCCACAAATAAAATACCTCTGTTTTGTTTGATTCGTGTGCCTCAATCACGAAAGCTACTAAGCCACCCCTAGCTGATAAACCATTTCAGGGTGATTGTATGTCTGAATTTTGGTGCAATTTGTATTGCGTCACCATCTTCTCCTGTTGAGATGTGCAGATCCACTACTGTGTTATCTCCTGTCTCAGTCATTTTTGTAAAGAAGTTTGTTCAAGGGAACGAAGATAAAGGTTTTAATGCACAATTTTTAGGAACACTGTGTCCCTCAAGCTTGATTAACCAACAGCCAATAAATAGGATTTTTCGCCTACTCAGCTGTGGAGGAATTTGTGCCCACCCACTCCAGACGTCTCTGGTGTTTGTGAGTAGGGGTCTCTGAGAATAGCACGACTGAACTACTCAGATTCTACTGTTAAATAAGTACCCAACCAACGTTGGCGGCGCCATGTCGTTTAGTTCCTATATATCCTATACAGGACCTGCGCGTTCGGATAACATAAACTGTGGGTTTGGTGGCAGACTGGTTCCGAGCACCTTCACCGGCTACGTTAGCCTGTTTGCATTAGCTAGCTCACAGTGCCACTAGAATCTCCTCTTATCGGGGAGAGAATAGTTTCTGGCAACCTCAGAACATGACAACCCTGATCCTCCAGGATCGTGGAAACAATATACTACTTTTCGCTCAGTCACTCGTGCTCACTTAGTTTGTCTCAGAGTTACACAGAATAAACAGTCTGGGCGTTTCAATAAGGATTTATTGAACAGTTGTTATTCTAGTGTAGAATATATGAGCTGCAACAACCATTAGACAGTAGCAGAGATATATGATTAGCAATACTACAAAAGTAAAGGGATGGTATAGTTCTACCATCTTGCAGAAATCATGAATATATACATGTACATAAAACACATGATAAAAAGTGCGTACTAAAAAGTGCGTACTAAAAGTGCGTACTCCTACGATGCCTCCCTAACTAGATGTACCTAAATGTACCTAGCATCTGTGTAGGTGTTATGCCAAGAATACCTTTAGGATCTAGTCCACCCCATTACCTGAGAGTTAGAGAATGTGGGACCCCGTCCTGGTCTCGAGTTGGACACCCCGCGAGGGATGTTAGACCACTGCTAGCTGGAGCGTCTGCATGCAGGAACCTCGGCGTCTCTGGTCAGTGTGTCAGCCGGGAAATCACGATCTCCTCTGTCTCTCTAAGCAAGACATGATGTATATATACCCACAGGTCTCCCCAGGGGTCCTACATTGCTTAGTTACTGTGTCGGCCTAAAGGATGACGTCGGGCTTGAACTTTAACATAGATATTATACAGGAGATGTTCGTCCTGCTGTGAGTCCTGCTGTGCTTCCAAGAAGCCTCATGCATAATGTATGAGTTTCAAACCAGGGAAAAACCCGCGTTCTGAATGCAGTGTCGTATCTAGGTAACAGGTCAGTCCCTATGAACCGTTATGTATGTAATGTAGGGAAGGATATAGGTGAAAGGTTGCAGTGTTACCTGTGCCTATATAGGGTACCTATATGGAATATAACAGGTTAACAAGCTTTAAGGCAGGCATGACACATCTACTTTCCTCTCCATGGGGTTTGGGTCCCTTCCAGTGTCATTAACCTCTGCTCTTGTGACAAGCAATCCACAATCCATGATACACTTTGTTTTCTTTGTGAGTTATGTAAAACTGTGTGGGCTAGATATCTTAAACTGTTACTCCGTAACAGCAATATTTTGTGCCTCTTTTTTTATACCTACAAAAGTTATTCTGTACTGCTACTGTTATTGCTGGGGGAAAGCTTTTAAAATGCAATTACAATTTAATTTAAAGTTTGAGGTAGATCAACCTTTTCTATTATTGAGGATGTGACGTGTTGCACAACGGCAAATGTCACTTTACTGCATAAAAGCCAAAACCATAGGCTTTGTTAGTGCTTGTTTATGTGGGTATTGAGTGCTGTTTCTACATTGGTTTTAGGTGCACCAGTCGGACTGTGGTATTTTCAACATAATCTCATTGTATCGTTCTAGGGCTAGCACACATCACTTAATTGACACTTTGTGATTGCTTGGGTCTGGTCAGTCTGATGAAATTCTCAACTTGTTTAGGCTACCAGCTAGCGAGGGACTAGTAAATGGGACATTTTCTGATTCATACTAATTATTTACATAAACTCAGGAAAATGCTAGGCGATAGGTAGTTTTTGTTCTAGCGAAAAGATGAAGAATTTACCTTTCTACTGGTCGGGAAGAAATATTTCAAGCCTCATGTTTCCACCATTATCAAGCACTTGTAAATGTATTACATTTTCCAGACACCCATCTTCTTCCAAGAAGACAACATAGTGGCAGGAGTAGCACTCTATAACATGCATGAAGTAGTAACGAAATGTGATATACCATTAACCCATTTCTATTTATTTATGTATCTCAATTGGGTTTCCGTGTGAATTTTCGCAAGATTCTTTTCTGTCCATTATTACAGGGGTTTGCTTAGTGCAAATACTACTTTGCTCCATGCTAATGCTTTGTTTAAAGATAATTGTAGAAAATACTGCAGATAAAGTTCCTTTAAATGAAAATTAAAATCTAATTTCTAATCAAGCCCCAGGTGAGTGCTTGCTTGCAAACATACGAGACTTAAAAAACTCATTTTCTGATGATACTTCTAGCTGCATATTCCTCACCATAACAATATCCACATTCATCAGGCTGGATCCACAAAAGGTTTCTAGCAGTGTTCCTGTGTGTTGGTAGGTGGTGCTGTGCGCTCTCCAGTGAGTACCTGTCTGCAGTTCAATAGGGTATCCACCAGAAAAAGCTTTGGCAAAGATAAATAACTTGTTCTTATGTACAGAGGTAAAGAGTTTAGGAAAGTGCCCCTTTACACATGGGTGCCCCCCACTTTTTGCCTAGTGGTACTGATGTTTTCGACGTGAAGTGCACTGGGTCTCTGCTAGCCAGGCCCCAGTGTCAAGCGCTCTTTTCCCAAAACAGTAGCTCGCAAAAACCTCCAGAGTAGCACCCAGCCTTCATTTGTAACTAAGAACTACAATGAATAAGTGTTGCTTTTTCCTTTTTAAGTTAAGGAAAGGCTATGTTTATTTTACTTTATCATCTGGCTGCAGATAGCAGAGCCTGATAATGAGCAGTGCTCCCCTCAGATTTATGATCCAGATGGGTCAAGAAGGTTCAGAACTAAAGCACTAGGGTATTTAACTCTTAAATAAGTAATTCTCAACTTAATATTTGAGCATGAGAACAAAATGAGGTTTCTGAAAGTTTTTAAATGAGAGAAAATCAAAATGAAGAGTTAACTTCATAATTAAGTTAACTCTTCATTTTAATTTTCTCCCTTTTCAAAGTGTAGCATTTACAAACAGCAGGCATCTTGCTCCTAGTTGCTGGCCAACACAGTGCCATATTTATAACTGAAAAATAGTCATTTTCATTTAAATGAGAAAAACTTTAAGTTAAGAAAAATGCTTCCATGAAACATTGTCTTCATGTTTTTCTCTACTATAATTTAAGCCAATTAAGTCCCAATGTTTTATGAAGCATGTTTCTTCCATTTGCATTCCTCACATTTAAACAAATTACTGTATTTTCCTGTTATAAATATGTCACCATATCTACAGGGCACTGGGAGTAAAATGTCTGCTGTTTGTAAAGACACTTTCACATGGCAGAGAATTAGAATGATAAGTTTTATGTAATGCATATAAACATAAAGTTAACTCTTCAGTTGAATGTTCTCCCATTTCACAGTGTCATATTTACGCACAGCAGTCATCTTGCTTCCTGTGGCTATATCCCCACAGACCATGCACTCACTGTCGCACATGGCATCCTTATCATAGTACCCCTAGTCGCAGTATTTTGTTCAAACCATAGTATTGGGCTCCATGGACATTGTTTAGAGTCAATGAGCTGGGCGAGGAGGTGTCTGATAATGATGCGCGAGAAACTTGGCCTTCAGTAACTCACAACTATTTTCACTGATCAGAAGTAGCTCTCATTACAGAAAAGGTTGGAGACTCCTACCCTAAAATGAACTTCTGTTCAATTGTAAACCAATTGGCAAGGACTTTAGCACCTGTGTAAGTCCCTAGTAAATGGTACCCAGGGCCTGGGTTCTAAAGAGGGTCCCTATGGGCTGCAGCATGTATTATGCCACCCAAAAGGACCCACACATAAACATACAGACTGCCCCATCGCAGGGTGCTTGAAATGGTGCAAACAATTTTGAAAACACGACATTGCACACCCACAGTGTGCAATGCCCAAGTACACAACATGTAATATATGCAAGTCTCCCCGACAGCAGGTCTTAGAGCCCTAAGACAGGGTGCATTATATTTCATGTGAGGACATCTCTGCACGAGCAGATATGCCCCTGTGATACCCAGTTCTATTGCTGTCCATTGTTAGTGTTCAGGAAGCCATTTCAAGTACATGTACTGGGCACTGGTCATTATGAGTTACCCAGCCACATGATGGCTTCACTGAAAGTATTGGTGTTTGATATCACACACCTTGTCTTAGTACATCTGTACTGATGCCAGTATCAGATTTATTATGACATGCACCCAGAGAGCAACTTAGAGGTGCTCCCTGAAAACTTACTAGTCCTCTAGTGTGTTGGTTGACTGGTATCGTCGAGCCTGCCACCACAGATAAGTTTCTGACCCCCTGCAGGTGAGAGCCCACACTGTCAGAAGCCAGAAACAATCCCTACTCCGCAGGAAGGTGGCAACACCTCCTCCAGCAGGATGGCTAATGAATTAGCATGTCAAGGCTAGGGGCTTCAAAGCCTCTACCGCCTTTGATATGCAACCCTGGCTTCCCCCAAACCTGGAGATTGCCACTTCGTGTCCTGAGGCCCATTTGAAACCAGAGCAGGCGGGAAAATTAGCCAGAAGGAGTGTCACACTTAAAGGCTGGTCACACACCTAAGATGGGCCACCTGATGTGGACAGTCAAGGAAGGGTTTCACCATCTTACATTTGGTGAAACTAGAAGCTCTGGGTCAAGATTATGCCCACTCTTCACTGGAAGTTGTCATATGGGGGTGTAGTCACCCCAGGGGTAAGTAGTCCATTGGCTACTGCCCTACACTCCCCTAAACGCCCCTAAATTCAGTATTTAGGGGTTCCCCTGACACCAGGAAATCAGATTCATCTACTGGAAACCGAAGGAAGGAGAAAGAAGAGCCGAGGTCGTAAGGCCAGAGGTCCTGCACCAAAATTGGTGCCAAAACCTACCTGGCTGCTTGCATCGAGACAATCATAAAGACCAACTCGTCCAGAAGCTGAACAACCACCCCAAACCCTTGGAGAACTGTTCCTACCTTCAAAAACCAAGCAGCATCTCCCTTGGGGTGTAGGATCCATCCTCCTGCATCTGCAGGCACTGACTGCATTGACCCAGTACTTCGTCTTGCTGGCCATCGGGCCCACTGAGGGAGCAACTTGCCAGGAAGAGGTCGTCAGGAGGCCAGCCCCTTTGCTTCACCAAGTCTTGAGACGCTAACCCCTCCCTGAGCCTCTCACACCAATACCCTGGGTACCAGAGTACCAATGTTCATTTCTTACACATTTTTACCAAGATGGATAATTCCTCTCCCTATCGCTGGGTGTTCAATCTAGGCTGATAACCCTGATCCGCAAGCACTTGTGGTGTAAGTATATATGTGTGTATGTATATATGCATGTGTGTATGTATATATGCATGTGTATGTATATATGCATGTGTGTATGTATATATGCATGTGTGTATGTATATATGCATGTGTGTATGTATATATGCATGTGTGTATTTATATATATATATATATATATATATATATATATATATATTTTCACTGAAAAAACCATAGGTTTCAAGCACGTTATAGTTAGAAATTAGAATTTAAAAAACCTTAGAAATTCACTGAAAAAACCATCGGTTTCAGGGGCGTTATAGTTAGTTGGACATTTCACTCGTACAAAACCATAGAAATTCCCCGTTATAGTTAGTTCAGCTAACTATAACTCGCGCGCCCGCAATGCACTGCTGATGACGTCACATATTACATCACTCATGACATGGTCAGTGACATCACTCATGACATCACTGATGACATCTCAAATGACATCACTGATGACATCACTGATGACATCATCCTTGTGATAGTGGCAGACCTCCTCTCACCCCAATATAACCTTTGATACACACACTCAAAAATACAAACTAACATTTTCAAAACAATGGACATACCAATACCAGTTACAACACACCTATTCAGTAATTCCAAGATCTACACACACATCCACTCATTCACCAACAGTCCCTATACAGTCACTCATACATGTACTCACTCATCATATGTACTCATACACCTATACATCCTGTTACACACCGCCACTCATCCATAGAGTTACTCACACACACAGTCACACATGCAAACAAAGTATCAAACATCCATTTACTTGCATATACAGTTATACACACACTACCACACTTCTACAGAAACTTACACATACTTACTCTCTTAAACAATCACTTATAGAAACACCTACTTATTTGTACAGGAACTCTTCCAATCTCTCACTCTCACATATACTCACTTATATACACCAATACTCACATATACTAGTTTAAAACATATGTAGTTACTCATAAAGACACTATTGAGACAGTCATTCACTCACTAACACACCCATACACATACTCATCCACCTATACAGTCCTGCACACATGTTGTCTTCAACACATACAAACAGTGAGTCACTCATTCATGCATCTATGCACTAAGTAATACCCCCCACCGAACCATAAAGACGCTCAGACACTCATACTGATACTCAAAAAACTAACTAATAACCCATATAGACACTCCTGTAGCTACTCACCAACCCATGCAGCCACTTATACTCAAAGTGAGAGACTGATACAGATATTTTCATATTTAAACATTACTCATTAAACCATGTATTCACTAAGATACACTGTCAGTTATACAATCAATTTTACAAAAAAAATCATCCATTTAGACACTTATATACCCATTTATTCTTCCATCGACCTTGAGATATACATATATAAAACCTATTTAATTTTCAGAAAAACACACATTCACTGGATGATGTCATCAGTGATGTCATGAGTGATGTCACTGACCATGTCATGAGTGATGTAATATGTGACGTCATCAGCAGTGCATTGCGGGCGCGCGAGTTATAGTTAGCTGAACTAACTATAACGGGGAATTTCTATGGTTTTGTACGAGTGAAATGTCCAACTAACTAGAACGCCCCTGAAACCTATGGTTTTTTCAGTGAATTTCTAAGGTTTTTTAAATGCTAATTTCTAACTATAACGTGCCTGAAACCTATGGTTTTTTCAGTGAATATATATATATTTATTATACTATGTATACATGTGAAAATGTCTCGGTCCCCTGTTTGCCTCGGTGGCACGGAAAAAATGGGTGGAACTGACGTCAGCACGCCGACGAGGTCCTCTTATGGCTCCGATGACGTCATACGGTGTCGCGAGCGGAGCCGTGCTCGTTGACATGGGAGAGCTAGGAAAGAATTTCCGTGGAATGCTGGTGCAGGGGATATTCACCTAAGTGTTCAGGCTAGTCCTTTGGGAGCAACTGTTTATGTTGCCACTCCAGAAACTGAAACCAGTGATCCGAGGGCAGAGGCCCTGCAGATGGCACACGAGGTGGGGTGCCCAGTCGTGTGCACCGGCGGGGCAGCGAAGTGACAAGCACCACAACCCACAAAAAAGGTAACGAGGGCACTGAATAACACAGGATCTTCTCTTTGTATCAGGCAGGAACAACGAAGTTAAAATGCCCTAGTACCAAAATGTAGAATTAGTGCTACAACGGTCTTCAAGAGGACCTGCGATGCCGCTTCTGCCTCCCGTACCCTGGAGGCGGCACATGGGTCACACGGTACGGTCATACTGCAGTGGGACGCACACTCGTTGACCTCTCATGGCACTGCTCCACACTTCAGGGAGGACGCTTTCCATTAGCTATGTTTTCTGATGACATGTCGCGCTGGCCCGTCCAACAACAGAACTCCTTTAGATCCAAACAGACTCTTCCACTCTCTCACCGGAAGTGAAACCAGGCCACGCGGACACTTTCACAATACAACAGCCGGGAATGCACTTTTCGGTAAAAAACCACATTCCTTCCTCCTAATTAATCAAATAAACGTCTCACTGAAGAACAGGGGCCAGCTTCGATCGGTAAACAGCCGTTACAACGACTTTTTACTTTGCGATACCATTACAACGCATGCATTACCACGCATGCGTTGTACATCACGAAGTCATTACTACGCATTTTTTTAGAATTCATGGTCATTTACCACGCATGCCTTTACAACGAATTTTGTTGTAAAGGTATGTATGGTAAATGACCATGCGTTCTAAAAAACATGTAGACCATCCATGTCATTGTAAGGAAACAGAGGCTGTTCCGTTTCCTCACAACGACGTGCACCGCCCCTCAGAGATGACGTGAAGCAGGAACCACGAGGAGAGAGGAACCATGAGGAGTGCGAGGTAAGGGGGATTGGGCATGGGGTGGGGGTTTCTAATCTAGGGTTTAGGGTAGTGCAGTGGTGTTTGTGTAGTGTAGGGGGTCATGCTGGGGGTAGTGTTTTATGGTTTAGGGTAGTGCAGTGGTTGGGTAGTGTAGGGGGCCGTGCTGGGGGTAGATTTAGGGTTTAGGGTAGTACAGTGGTGTTTGTGTAGTGTAGGGGGTTGTGCTGGGGGTAGTGTTTTAGGGTTTGTTAGTGCAGTGGTGTTTGGGTAGTGTAGGGGGTAGTGCTGGGGTAGTGTTTTAGGGTTTAGGGCAGTGCAGTTGTGTTTGTGTAGTGTAGTGAGTCGTGTTTTAGGGTATAGGGTAGTGCAGTGGTGTTTGGGTAGTGTAGGGGGTCATGCTGGGGTTAGTGTTTTAGGGTTTAGGGTAGTGCAGTGGTGTTTGGGTAGTGTAGGGGGTCGTGCTGGGGGTAGTGTTTTAGGGTTTAGGGTAGTGCAGTGGTGTTTGTGTAGTGTGGGAGGTCATGCTGGGGGTATATTTAGGGTTTAGTGCAGTGGTGTTTGGGTAGTGTAGGGATTCGTGCTGGGGGTAGTGTTTTAGGGTTTAGGGTAGTGCAGTGGTGTTTGGGTAGTGCAGTGGTGTTTGGGTAGTGGTAGTGTTTTAGGGTTTAGGGTAGCGCAGTTATGTTTGGGTAGTGTAGGGTGTCGTGCTGGGGGTAGTGTTTTAGGGTTTAGGGTAGTGCAGTGGTGGTTGTGTAGTGTGGGAGGTAATGCTGGGGGTAGTGTTTTAGGGTTTAGGGTAGTGCAGTGGTGTTTGGGTAGTGTAGGGTGTCGTGCTGGTGGTAGTGTTTTAGGGTTTAGGGTAGTGCGCCCAACCAGCCACAATATACGTGGACAAAGGGGATCCTGACTCTTTGGAACGCTCCGTCAATTGAATAATTTGGGTCAAGGGCCCTACCACGTCCAAGACCTATCAATTCCTTTCTTGGGATCCCTCATATACTTGGAGAAAAAGGTACATAGTTTCTCATCAATTTCAGGCGTGTGTGCCACCTTCCCCTTCAGTGAGGGCCTCGGGCATTCTCCCCTCATCCTATTCCTGACCTCCCTTTCAAGGGGTTGATGGATTTTCCCCACCACATACTCTGCCACTTTGGCGTCAGGTGTCCACTCTGCCGACCTAGGATGGTAAATTTGGGTAGGCACGAACATGTCCGAGTGGACCCTGTCCCCAACCGGGGACTGAGAGGAGTGGGACTCTGGACGCCAGGGACGCCCCGAGTCCTTATCCTCATCGGAGGAGAAATCGTCCTCCGATACACCCTCTCCCTCTAAGGGAAACCCGCCGTCAGGGTCTACAATAGTGGTGACAGTGTCGCAATTTTCTCCGGGCCCCTCCTCCTCCCGGCAGGGTGCATGTTTTAGCGTTCGCGCACTCTTGAGGAAGGTCTCCGTAAGTTTATCAAATCCTTCCAAGTGCCCCGCGTTATGCTTAACGGCCCTTTATTCCCCATCTGGGAGCTACTTGGACCCGCCACCACCAGATCTGGGTCACTGAACACCCCAGGGATGCTTTTCGCCAGCTTATCAACCTGATCCCTAAGAGGAGCCAGCGCCCTAGAAATAGCCAGAGAGGGGCTTGGTCCACTGCTGGAGGGAGAAGTTGGGGGCCATTCCTCCTCCACTTCCTGGTAGGAGGAGTAAAAATGGTCTTCTGGAGAAGACATGATAGCAGAGGGTGTGAGCACCGAACAAATGCCCTTAAAATCCTTAAGACAGCCCCTCGCCGGTGCTCCAACATCTGGGCTTTCCCGAAGCTGTTATAAGAATAGACTGAGGCGCAAAACCAATTACCACCACCAGGTGGCGCTGGTCACTAACGTGGCCGTGTGGGGAAATCACCACGTAGCGGTGTCAAAATTAGGCGAGGTTGGTCGGGAATCAAGCGGACACTAAAAGAGTGACCGGATTCCCAAACGCGCGTAAAGACCAGCGGGAGCGCTCGACGGAGCTGCCTCGCTCGGACCAGACGCGCCTGACAGGATCTCACCGCGCGCAGAGCACACAGCGGGAGAAACTGCGAGGGGGAGAACGTGCTCGGGCAAGAGCCTGCTGCGCAGGGAATATGAAACAATACCAAGGCAAAAATGCTAATAACGTGCACAAGAAACCGCTATACAAACAGCAACAACGTCAGATTAAGCCAAGAATGTAAGGAATGCACTTAACGGACGAGCAGTGAAGAAAGAGGAAGCGGAAGGGACGTCACGATATTATATACGATGGACTGTGATATGATTGGACTATAGTTGCCTTGGAGACTACCCCCTAATGGTTCATGGGTTGTGTAGTCTTTTGTTTAATGATTGTTGTGTTACGTTTTCTTTGAACTGCTATGCAAATAAAGTGAGGAAAGATATGCATAATCCTCGCCTCCGTCCTGCCATAGAATTCATTAAACTTTATTTGATCTGATTTAGAAACATAGATCATAAAAGTGTACATAAAAACAGTAAATCCTCTTTCCTAATACAATACAGTGAGAATTAATTAAAACCAGTAGGTAAAAACGGGTGTTACAAAGCCCGGTTCAGAGCAACTTCATGTTAACAGAATCGTAAAGTTCAATGTTTCGCAAGATCAATCTCATGTACTTAGTGCAAAATACGCAATAAGGGGTCCAAGTAAGATGTAACGCTCCAATACCTGACCAGTTTGCACTATATAAAACTGCAGAAAAACTAAAAATAAAAAGTGTTTTTCACACTTCTGTCATTGGGCTACATCTGGGGGATATTTGTGCTACATTTGTGCTCTTTTTTTCTCTGGTGGCCATCTTGGGAGACTTATTTGTTATGAAGTTTCCTAATTTCGTCATTTACTGCAGTCTCCTCAGTAGGAAATGCTTTCAGTTTTTTACTTTGATTCCATCAAGAAGGCATTCAGATGTGTCACACATTTGCCATAAATTCAGAATGTTAGCACTCTAGTTGTTCATTAGATCACTGTAGTAAAGCTACTGCTCACCAGGGAGTTAACTGGAAGTCTACTGCTGGTATTGAAAGTGATTGTTTGTCTGCATGTCAGAATTTTCTAATGAAATAGAAGAGGATTTGAGATCTCACTTAAAACATGCCCTAAATTTTCTTTCTGCAGCACTAACTATAATTTCTATGGCAAAATGAACCCCCTCATTTTGTTCCTTTTTAAATTAAATGTTTTAAGTGTTACCAGTTTATTCCAATCAAGATGGCTTCAGGTGTGCCATAATTTTGTCATAAGTAAGACTGTTAGCGCTCTAGTTGTTCTTTAGAACACTCTGGGAAGCTGCAGTAGAACACAAAGGCATCAACTGACAGGCTGCTCCTGTTGAAATATAACAGGAAGATATTTGAGATCACACTTGAAATATGTCCTAATTTTTCTTTCTACAGCACTAACCATAATTTCTATGACAAAATGAACCCCATCATTTTGTTCCTTTTTAAATTAAATGTTTTAAGTGTTACCAGTTTATTCCAATCAAGATGGCTTCAGGTGTGCCACACTTTTGTCATAAGTAAGGCTGTTAGCACTCTAGTTGTTCTTCAGAACACCCTGGGAAGCTGCAGTAGAACACAAAGGCATCAACTGACAGTCTCTGCCCTTGTTAGATTTACATGTTTTACTGACAATGTCAGACTTCATTCTCACATGACTGAGAAAGATAATGTGAATTTACAGAAAATATGCTCTCATTTTAGCTTCTGGAGCACCTTCCAAACCTCTGTGGGACAAGCATGAGAAAATTGTTTTCTCTCAAACATGATTCATGAAATCCCAGCAGAAGGTTTTCCACAGGGTAAAATCACCCTAGAACACACCACAATTCCTAAAATTAGTATGGTACCATCAACAAATTAATTCTAATGTAACTAAAGTCTGTTATCACCCTTTATAGTTCTCCTTTTGGTGACCCTCAAAATCTTCTATTCACTACAATGCATTTGAGAACTGCTTGGCTCAGAAAGCGACCTTTTTAAAAATGGTGTAAATCCGTTCGGTAGTTGCTGAGAAATTGTAAAAAAACAAATATCGATATCTAGAGGCGCGGTGGGTCCGCGAACCCTCCCGACCACGAGCTTCATTTTAATTGGCTGCCAACACTCCAAACCAGGAAGTGTTGGCAGCCATCTTGTGACTCGGTAGAAACACCCTGACCCCCTAGGCCTGCTCAGGGGGTCCCACAAGGACCCCCAGGGCCAAAAAAAGCATTTTTTCAAAAAGAAATTGGCGAAATTCGCGCTGGGGTCGCGAATCCCGCCGAAATGTAAAAAATGAAGTGCGGGATACCGCGCTTCATTTAGTTGAGACCCCCGGGTGTGCCAGGTCCCGGGGCATTGCCAACAAATATATGCAGGGCCTGCGGGGCCCCCGCAGCCTCGGGACCGCCACCTCCCGGGGCTTGTTTTTTAATGTTTGGGGGCCTCCAAGGCCCCCTAAGCCCCGGGGACCGCCACCGCCAGGGCTTTTATCAAATAGAGACCCTCAGGATTCAAGGGGAATTAATCCTCCAACTTACCCTGAGCACTACTGATGCAGTCCAGCCATCGCCCTGTCACTACCTATGCACTCCTCCAATCAACCAGCGAGCACCATGTACTTATCCAATCACTCCGCCAAAACACAAGCACTTATAAATTCACCATCCACTCTCCTTGCAGTACTCTAATCATCCAGTCAGTACCCATGTACTCATCCAATGACCCAGGCACTAACTCATGGCAAATACAGAGGAGGTCATGCTAATCACAGGGGTACCCCAACACATAGTGTTCCCTAGCGTATGTAGGTGTTTTCACTGTATTCTAAGTGTCTTTTACCACCAGAGACAGTCAGTTACCACCAGTACCCATCAGCAAAAAGTTGGGGGCACAGGAGTACTTTCTACTCCTCTGTTGGTTCTTTCTGCACATCTCTTCCTTCTTCTTGCACCTTTTTCATCTTTCTGGACTTCTTTTGCCTCTTTCTGCATTTGTCTTCCTTCTTTCTGCGCTTTTCTTCTTCTTTCTTCACATGTCCTACCTCTGTAGGCATAGTTAGAAACTAGCATTTAAAAAACCTTTGAAATTCACTTAATAAACCATAGGTTTCAGGCATGTTATAGTTAGAAATTAGCATTTAAAAACCTTAGAAATTCACTGAAAAAACCATAGGTTTTAGGGAAAGTTATAGTTCGTTGGACATTTCACTCGTACAAAACCAGAGAAATTCCCCCGTTATAGTTAGTTCAGCTAACTATAACTCGCGCCCCCGCAATGCACTGCTGATGACGTCACATATGACATCACTCATGACATGGTCAGTGACATCACTGATGACATCATCCATGTGATAATTTGATGCATCTTCTCACCCCTTAATGTAACCTTTGATACACCAACTCTAAATAACAGACTGCCATTCTCAAAACCATAGACACTCCAGCAGCAATAACTACATACCCACTCACTGATTCTTAGGTCTAAACACATATCCACTCACTCACCCGTACAGTCACTCATACTTACAATCACTCAGTACAGGACTATCATATGCACTCATACGCCTATATAGACACTCACACCACCACCACTCATC